>VZQC01007972.1:4741996-4774069 GCA_009823505.1 Rhizomys pruinosus
TCACAGAGATCCACCTGCCTCTGCCTCCTGAGTGCTGTGATTAAAGGTGTATGCCACCACACCACACTAAAATAAAATCTTTTTTTTTTTTTTTGGTCTTTTTGAGACAGGGTCTCCCTGTAGCCCCAGCTGTCCTGGAACTCGCTCTGTAGACCAGGCTGGCTTTGAACTCACAAAGATCCGCCTGCCTCTGCCTCCTGAGTGCTAGGATTAAAGGCGTGCGCCACCATGCCCGGCTCATTTTTTTGAGACAGGGTTTCCTTGTATAGCCCTAGCTGGCCTGTTGCTCCCGATTGCTAGAATTAAAGGCATGAGCCACAATGCCCAGCTTAACAACACTTTTTTTTTTTAAACAACACTTTTTAAAGTTCAAACATTCTATTACAAAAGCTGAACTCGGGACTGGAGAGATGGCCTAGCGGTTAAGAGAGTGGACCGCTCTTGCAGAGGACCTGAGTTCCATCCCTAGCACCCACATGGCGGCTGAGAACCATCTTAACTCCAGTTCCAGGGGAATCCGACACCCTCTACTGACCTCTGCTGCATTGCACGACACGGGTGCACAGACCTACATGCAGACAGTACATTCATACACATACAAAAATAAAATAAAATTAAATTTAAAAAAAAGCTGAACTCAAATATTATTAACACAAAGTATAATTACTTCTTTATTTAATGTGCCCCCAAATTTCTACTCAAGATTCAAATACATCCCTAGAAGGAAAAGCTATAAGAAAACCTGATTTACCAAGTAAGGATTCTACACTCAAAATTTTAAACAGTTGTTTTGAGATGGGGTCTTACAGCACAGCCCCATCTAGCTTCAAAAATCACTGTCATCATGTCTTAGCTTCAGAGCTGTGATTACAGGAATGAGTCACCACGAAAATATGAACTTTGCAAACTAATAACAATATAAACAACAGCGGCAGCATGGCTATTAGCCAGGTACGGTGGTACATATCTTTAATCCCAGCACATGGGAGGCAGACGTAGGTGGATCTTTGTGAGTTCAAGAAGACCAAAAAAAAAAAAAAAAAAAAAAGAAAAGACTAGTAATAATAGTAATAATAATAAATATTTGCTAGGATTTTATTATGTGCTATATGCTATTATAACCACTTTCCATCAGTTAACAGATAAGGAGCCTGAAGCACAGGGAAATGAACTCACCAAGGTTTACACAGCGGTTAAGCAGTGGAATTAAGATCTGAACACACAGGGGCTTGAGAAATAGCTCAGTGGTTAAGAGCACCAACTGCTCTTGCAGAAGACCAGGGTTGGATTCCCAGTACCCACATGGTGGCTAAGAACTGTCTTTAAGCTGGGTGTGGTGGTGCATGCCTTTAATCCTAGCACTCAGGAGGCAGAGGCAGGCGAAAAAAGATCTGAACACAGAACTCAACTCTTTTTTTTTTTTTTTGTCTTTTTTTGAGATAGTGTCTCCCTGTAGCCCCAGCTGTCCTGGAACTCAATATGTAGACCAGGCTGGCCTTGAACTCACAGAGATCCACCTGCTTCTGCCTCCCAAATGCTAGGATTAAAGACATGCATCACCATGCCTGGCACACATCGTTACCTTGCTCACATTAGTAATAACAAGTATCTATTATGAGATGTTGAGCCTGCCTTAGAATTGTGCTCTAGGGGCTAGAGAGATGGCTCAATGGATAAGAGCACTGGCTGCTCTTGCAGAGGACCCAGGTTCAGCACCCACATGGCAGCTAACAACTGTCCCTAACTCCAGTTCCAAGGGATCTGACGCCCTCTTCTGACCGCCCCAGGTTTGCATGACATGGGTGTACCTACATACATGGAGGCATTACATTCATACACATAAAATAAATAAAAAGAATTGTGCTCTAAATACATGAGACAAACAAGACAGGATTGTCCCTGTCTTCGGGTCCCACAAGGAACTGAGCAGTCTTCCAGAAGTGCATGTAAGCCATTAGCTGTAATATGAGGACAAGGGTCCAACTGCTAACATGTGAGTCAGCACAAGCCCAAGGGAGGCTTCTCCAAGAAAGATGAGATCTGAAGACGCGTGTGAGTTAGCCAGGAGAATGAGAAAAAAGAGGGTTCTTTCAAACCTCAGTTAAGAGAACACATAGCATGTGGAAAAAAAAAAAAACCTCCCTGCTGGGTATGGTGGCACATGATTTTAATCCCAGCACTTGGGAGGCAGAGGCAGGCAGATCTCTGTGAGTTCAAGGCCAGCCTGGTCTACATAGAGAGTTCCAGGCCAGCTGGGGCTACAGGGAGACCCTGTCTCAAAAAGACCAAAGAAAACAAACAAACTAAACAAAATAAAAAACAACTCACTGCAGTTTGGTGTGATTGAAGCAGAGGGAAAGAGGAGCGCAGTGAGAGAAGAGACTGGGCAGGTTCTGAAGGACCCTGTACACAACTGGATCTTAGTGTAGAAGAGGGCAACTGAGCCTTTAAAGTAGTAGCAAAGCATGTAGCTGGGAAGAACAGCTGGCCTGGTCCACAGACACATATGTGGTGTGCAGTGGTGCCTGAGCCCTGGGAAGATCACATTACCAGAGAAGAGAGCTGAGAACAGGAGACAGCACCCAGCGCGACACCGCCAGCATTTATTTATATATGCATAGAAAAATACTTAGAAGGCTATATGACAAATTGTTAACAGTGAGTAGTTCCGGTCATCAGATTAAGAAGTTATAGGTGGGGCTGGAGAGGATGGCTCAGGGATTAAGAGCACTAGCTGCTATTGGCAGAGGATCCATGTTCAATTCCTAGCATCTACATGGTGGCTAACAACCATCTCTAACTCCAGGTCTGGGGGATCTGACGTCCTCAAGAGACCAGACCAGACCAGAGGAAACAATGCCAGGTGACCTAAGTTCCCCACACTTGTACAGCTAGTAACTGGCAAATGCATTTTACAGTTCAAACTGTCTCTGGTTCTGAACTCACTGTCTCTTAAATACAGTTTCCCTTAGTATCTAAAAATCATAGCTGATATAAAATACTTATACATATTTTTTCCATGAGTTCATTTATACAGCAGCAAAACTGTGTTGAGGAATTTATTCCACACACCTTTGAATTGCACTGAAGACGCAAACTCATGAACCGAGCATCCGCCTCATCTGTCTCCCGTGTGTCCAGCCTGACTGCATTTGTTCTACCTAAGAGTGTTCACAAATGCTGGGGCTTCTCCTCAGAAGTCCTCTCATGTGGCACAAGGGCAACTATACAAACCCAAGAGCCACTCTGGGTAGCCACAGTCCAAGGAACAAACAACGTTAGCAATGATTTTGTTTCCTGGATCAAAACAAAAGTCTCCTTAAAAGGCAGATTTGTACATAGCTTTTTGTTTTGTGGTTCATCCTGTTAAGAAGTTGTTAATTGTGAGATCATTCTGTTTAGCCTGGTTTCTTTGTGTTTTGGGTGCCAACTTAGTAGACCAGTGGGGGGCATTTTTGCTCCCAAGTAGTAATTTGTCATATTTGAGTATCCTGTTTTCTTCAAACTATAATTAAAAAAATAAAAAAGACAGATTCATGAACACAGTTGTTTCTGTTATTTTTTTAATTTTTTATTTTTTCATGTTTTTGAGACAGGGTCTCCCTATAGCCCCAGCTGGCCTGGAATTCACTCGGTAGAACAGTCTGGCTTTGAACCCACAGAGATCCGCCTGCCTCTGCCTCCTGAGTGCTAAGATCAAAGGCATGTGCCACTACCCCTGGCAAAATAATTTTAAATTAAAATTTTAAATAAGGTACCTGCCTTCACTAAATATAACTTCCCATGGAGGTAAGCAAGCTTTACACAGGAATTAGAATTTGCATCCAAAAGAGTGGGTTTCATTACGACATCTTCGTACATGTGTGTCACTATGCCTTGCTCTCTTTTTGATGGTGGTGCTAGCTAGGATCTGAACCCAGGGCCTTGCCATCTCACACAAAGCACTCATCACTGGGTTACACCCACACCCTGACTTTCTTCTTTTTTTTTCTGAATTTCTTCTCAAATGATGTGGTGGTCAATCTTTTCACTTCAGCATATATCCCTTATCTGCTTTACCCTTTCGGCATACCAGTCCCTGGTATAGAGAAGACCTTCTTAGCCGGGTGTGGTGGCGCATGCCTTTGATCCTAGCACTCGGGAGTCAGAGGTAGGTGGATCTTTGTGAGTTCAAGGCCAGCCTGGTCTACAGAGTGAGTTCCAGAACAGCTGGAGCTACAGGGAGACCCTGTCTCAAAAAGACAAAAAAAAAAGAGAGCCCTTCTTGTTTTAACAGTCCTGTACTAAGTCCATTGGAATTGTTTCTGGGATTCTTTGGACTGTTTTTGTTCTTCAGAAGCTGATAAGCCAAGAAGAATGTTGTTTGTGCTAAATTTTAGACTATGAATTTGCGGCTGTTTGTCCTCCCCTCCCCTCCCTCTTTGAGTTTGTTGGGTGTCTCTCTTCTGGCTCTGCCTCTAATCTTGATGCTACTCAGGTTAAAGGATGTTTGTTGTTTTAAAGCTCTCCTTACAGAGTCTAGGACTCTGAAGGATGTAAGTTCAACAAATAAACAAACTATTGTCCTCACTTTACATTCTTATTCTAGAGGATTTAGGCAGCACTGGAAGAAGGTCTCTTGTTATCTGGGAATTGACTTAAAAACTTCAAGTCATGTTTGAATTGTGTTTTCCATTTCCCTTTAAAAAGCAGTCTAGCTAGAGATTGGCTGGATCTACTTAAACTGGAGGCATAGTGGATAGCTTCAAAGGGCTGACATTGTCCCCAAGTCTATTAGGGAGGCAAAATTAGCATTAGGAAAGCAATTAGAGAGCGGTTGGGTGTTCTGTTAAGTGCTATAAGCCTCTTGGCAATAGTGAAGCGCAGACCAGGCTCAGAGGAGTTCTGTGCCTTCAAGGGGAAAGCTAAGTTGGGAAAGAAGAAGCAATAATATTCTGAGATGCTTAGGCAGAGGTAGGAGGCTTTTCAAGTACCTGGTAACTAGGTTTGGATTTTCATACCATCTTATTATCTGACATTTTAAGTTTCTGTTTAGGGGCTGCCTACCTCTGTGGGAAAGTAAACTTGATTAGAGCAGTCATCCTTTTGTGTTCACTATTGAAATCCAAGTTCCTGGAACAATGGCTTGTACATAGTGAATGGCTGAATGGCTGGCTGGGTGGATGGATGGATGGATGGATGGATGGATGGATGGATGGATGGATGGATAGGTGGATGGCTAGATGGATGAAGAGTAGATGAATGAACCATGTTAGGATAACAGTGAGGAGACTGGCCGTGTCCCTCTTTGTTGGTGGAGTGTGTCCAACAGATTACTTGAGGTGCAGCCAAATGAACAAAAGGAGATACCCCAACCCATTGCAGACTGGTCTGTATAAATTGCAATAGGATACAGGGAGACCCTGTCTTGAAAAGACAAAAAAAAATTGCAATAAGGGACTTAACTTGAAACTCAGCTAAAACACAAACAAATAAGACAACATTATTCTGCACAGCCTTCTGAACTATATGTTTGGTCAGCCAACAGTTAAGAAAAGGGAGGGGAGGAAGGAGGGAGAGAGAAAGGGAAAGAGAATTGCATTTGTTCTGCCTTACCCTATTGTTTCTTGTTAAGAAAAGAATATATTGGGGCTGGAGAGATGGCCTAGCAGTTAAGAGCACCGACTGCTCTTGCAGAGGACCTGGGTTTGATCCCCAGCACCCACATGGTGGCTGAGAGCCATCTTTAACTCCAGTTCCAGGGGAATCCAATGCCCTCTTCTGACCTCTGCGGCATTGCACAACATGGGTGCACAAACCTACATGCAGACAGTACATTCATACACATACAAAATAAATAAAATTTAAAAAAAGAAAAGAGTGTTAACATGATTGCATTGCTTTTTTTAATGCCTACTATAATTGTATTGACCATTTAAGCAGATTCATTGCTGTCTCATTGAATCAATAGTCAACCCTAGATTGTTTTGCTTTTACGTAAACTTGTAGTTTTTTCATCCTATACACGTGCAATTGATTATTGGACTGAAGTACATCATTTTACATTAATTCCCAGTGCTCCTCTTGTATTGATTTGAGGCCATCCTCAGCTTACACAGTTCACTTTAAATCTTGATCCTCTCATCGATCACAGCAGCGATTCCTCTTTACTTGGTGCTATCTGAATAGACAGATGATCTGTCAACCCCCAAAGATTTGGATCCCTAGAAGAAATTAGTAGGTTCTAATGGACAAGTAGTCCATACATCATCAGCATATATATATACATATGTGTGTGTATAAAAATATATATGAATATTTAGAACTAAGACTTGGATGTGTGGGGCAAAATTTGAAGATCTAGTTCTAGTTGGGAATGGAAGAACTGTTGGAATTCTAGACTGAGGGAGGCCAAATTCAGAACTTCCTATATATGTAACTCAAAATGATTTAATCAAGGAAGGCACATTTTAGAAATAAAAAAGGGTGCTGGGCATGGTGGCACACACCTTTAATCCCAGTGCTCAGGAGGCAGAAGCAAGTAGATCTCTGTGAGTTCAAGGCCAGCCTGGTCTACATAGTGAGTTCCAGGACAGCTGGAGCTACAGGGAGACCCTGTCTCAAAAAGACCAAAAGAAAGAAAGAAAGAAAGAAAGAAAGAAAGAAAGAAAGAAAGAAAGAAAAAAGAAAGAAGAAATAGTTTGGCCAATTTCAAAGCAAGCAGGGAGGAGAAAGGGTGTATCGTTTGCTTTAGAAGCAAAGTTGGGAGAAGATGACCAGGCAGCTTTTCACTCTGCTTTGACAGAGTGAAGACAACTTAAAAACTCCAAGACAGGGCAGTCTCCTGAACTCTCACTGATACGGAAGCAGAAGCCATATGCAGCCTGAACCAAAAAGGCCCTGACTGTTCTGTCAGATGTCCTCACTACCTGTAGGACACCTGGAAGAGACACACAAGTGACTGCCTCCTTTTTATCAACCAGTCGGCAACCTTCCCTGAAACATCTTATTATACTCTTCATCACCTCTCTTTCCAAATTAGACTGTTAGAACATAGGTCTCTCCTGAGTAGCTTAGATACTAAATTCTCTAGAAATATGGACCATTGTGAATAAGCTTCCTATTCACGAGCTCTCAGGAAGAAGTCTTCGGCTGGGTTCTGAGCTGGTTCTTCTGCACTGGGCGTCCTGAGTCATCCCTGAGTCTCCCATCAGTCTCCTTTGTACCTTTCCTTTCCCTGTAGCCACTGCAAAATCAATTACAATTTGCTTACATGTCCAGTGATGGGTACATTTCCCATCTGCTCCAAACATGCACACCCCTGGTCTGCACCATTCCCAGCTCCTCCTGCCTCCCCGCTTTCTCCCTGTTAACTTTGTCTGTCTGCACAGTGCAGGGACACAGATGTTTTCACCCTGCTGCTCCAGCACTAGGGTATTTTCCCAGTGTCTCTCTGTGTGTATGCTCCCGGCACTGTTTCTCTGGGGAGGGAGAGAGTAAATGTTTTCATTCCAAACCCTCAGGGTCAGGTCTTGTTTGTCTAAACTGTGTTTGTTGTCGTAATTATCAGATTAGCTGATCTCTGGCAGCAAGTTGGGGGGCAGAATAAGGGGGAACCTTAACCCTGTATAGGATCTCTGTGTTTTGTCTTGGGGACACTTCTGAAAGGAGTTGTCACCTCTTCTAACCTGGAAGATTTGCCTAGAATTCTTTCTACCAACCTTACCAGACCTTCTCATAGGCTTTTCTGAGTAAACTCTGCAGTCAAATGGACACTGCTGTTGGGATGGAACAGACATTCATCCAGGATGCAAGGGCAAAGGTCATCTCTCCAGAGATCTGCTGAGGAAAGAGAGAAAAGGGCTCTATAGAGGATCTGATTAAGTAATTCCACAAAGGCTGTGAGTCTCTCTCCGGCCCAGTAAGGAAACCTGGGGCTTACATGGAGGGCTTTGGCTTGCTCACCCATCCTGCTCACCATCCCTCCCCTTTGGCATGCACACAGCACACAGCACACAGCAAGCCTTCTGGTCCCTTCCACTGTTATTTGGGGGATTTTCTGTTGTTCCGAGAACATCAAGATAATTTTTCATCATTACCATTTTAACAAAGTCAACCGTCTCCCCCTTCCGTAGACATTCAGAAGTCTTTTTCTTCAAGGTTGCATAGCTGGTCTTTTCAATTTCAAGATACTCATTTTTAACAATATTTTAACATTTTTATGTCTATGAGTGTATTGCCTGAATGTGTATAAGTGCACCCGTGTTGTACAATGCCAGGACAGTCATTGAATTCCCCTGAAACTGGAGTTACAGATCAGTGTTAGTTGCCATGTGGGTGCTGGGACTTGAACCCAGATCCTGAAAGAGCAACCAGTGCTCTTAACCGCTGAACCATCTCTCCGGCCCCAATTTCAAGATGATTTTATCTGCTCTTCCCTCTTTTACCTACCACACCTCTGAACTTCTGTCTTGTCTCCAAAGTTAAAATACATACATATTGCTGTCCCTCAGTACAAAATTGCCAGTCCCTTTATGTCTTAATTATCTGATTTACAAATAAGTAAGTCTTGTCTCTTTGGGAATATCATAAGCTATTCAGGACAGTTTCTGAGTTTGGTGCACTGGTTACCTGCCAGCAGATCCCAAATACGTGAAGAGGTCTGCATTAACAAGTGTTTGTTAGTGAAAGCATTTTCTCAGTGCACTTCCATCCTGATTTTATTCTTATTGTTGTTGGTTGTAGTGTTAATGGTGGTTTATTTTTATATTTTATTTTTGGGGAGGGAGGGCATACTTGGACATTATCTTGCTATGTAGCCCAGGCTGGCCTTCAATTTTCAATCTTCCTGTCTTACTCTTGTGAGTGCTGAGCATGTACTACCACACATAGCTCTAACCTAGTTTTATATCTGGTTTTTAAAATACTTGTCTACAGATTCTTTGTTCTTAGAACAATCATTCTATTAATACTTAATTCAATTCTTCTTCACCTCAAATACACATGTGTGTGTACACATCCACACACACACATCCACACAAAAACTAATATTTACTGATTTACTCAGTATCTAGGCCCCTAGCCCTATGCAAACTTATCCTATATGTAATGTCTTATTAGAGTAACTGGCATCACATGTATGAAAGCCAAGACTTGGAGAGCTAAGTTGCATAAGCAATCACCCACAATTTTAAGTGTTAGAATGAAGACGAACCCCTGGTGTGTATTGGATGACTTTAAAACCCATATAATCCTATCTTTCTCATTACTAACAATTAGAGAAAACACACTTTTGCCCCAAACTAAACTAAAGAAATCAATGTCTCTGTATTTTTCCCAACAAATACAGCTATAATAATTTCTTTCTTTGTAAATTTTTAAAATTTATTTTTATTTTACCTGTATGAGTGTTTTGCCTGCATGTATGTAAGTGCACCACATGCATGCAATGCCCATGGATGTCAGAAGAGGACATCATATCCCCTGAAACTGGAATTACAGACAGTTGTTAGCTGCCATGTGGGTGCTGGGCACTGAACCCAGTCCTCTGGAAGAGCAGCCAGTGCTCTTCTGAGCCATTTCTCCGGCTCCCCCTTATTGCTCAAATGCAATAAACAAATTCTGAATAATATCTTATACAACAAAATAGTTTTGCTATTTTGTCAACATTAGTTTTAAATAAATGTGACTCATTTGTCCATCTCCATCCTGTTTATAAATATGTCACCAGTTGAAGCAAATATGATTTTTCAATATTCTATGTAGTTCACACACTGATTTGCAAAAGCCCTGTTGAAAAGCTTCCACTAACACAGATTACCCACATGGTCTGAGATCTCTCTTCTGTATTTGTGTTGTCAGAGTACAGAGATTCTTGAGAAGAAATGTTCAGAACTAGAGCTGAGCAGGGAGCTTCCATGTGGTGCTCTTTAACTGGCCTAAGCAGAATTCAAATAAGTTTCTATGGACGGCATGAGCCACTGAGTCAGCGCTTCTCTTCGTTGAGAAATGTTCTTTCAGCCTACAGACAGCCAAGAAGTGATCTATAACCTTGGGGTTCCCTGGGTTCCCCTGTTCCTGGTACCTATCCTCTTAGCATCTTACAGACCTTTCTCAAAAAGACCAGAGAAAAATAATCTGTGGCTCTGAAAACAACTTGTTTGTTGGTGACCATGAACTGTCAGCTTGTTCCTGTTGTGATGTGCTGTGCTCAGGATATTTTCTGGGCCGGAGTCCAGGAGACCTGACTAACAGCTATGAGTCCCTCTCTGCAACTTACCTGGAAAGTTGGAGTTGGACTGGATGACAGCCAGACTCCTTTTATGATGTGTATCCTAGTTTGCTTTCAGTCGCTGGAACAAAACATTCTGACCATTACCAACTTGAAGAGGAAAGGGTTTCTTTAGCTTATATCTCCTGAGTCACACACAGTTCATCACTTAGGGAATCCTAAGATAGTAATTCAGAGCAGGAACCTGGAGGCAGGAGCTGAAGCACAGGCCATGGAAGAGCACTGCTCACTGGCCTGCTTCCCTGGCCAGTGCTCAGCCTGCTTTCTTACATAATACACAACAACCTGCCCAGGGGTGGCACTGCCCACAGCAGTGTCCTCCCACATTACACAACAATCAAGAAAATACCCCACAGACATGGCCACAGGCCAGTCCAATGTACACAATTCCCCAACTGAGGCTCCCTCAACCCAGCTGTACCAAGTTGACACTAAAGTTATCCAGCACGATGTGCCATAGTAGTCTGTGTCCTCATTTCCCATCAGGCAAACAGACAGAAATAGGACATTTACTTGATTTAATATATGCAAAATCCAAAAAAAGAAAAAAAATATGCAAAATCCTCAGAATAATGCCCAGCACGTAGAGAAGTGTACGCTATTATCTTTTTAAAATTTATTTATTTATTTATTTAATTTATTTATTTATTTATTTATGTGTATGAATGTACTGTCTGCATGTAGGTTGTGCACCCATGTCGTGCAATGCCACAGAGGTCAAAAGAGGGCGTCGGATTCCCCTGGAACTGGAGTTCTCCTGGAATTGGAGTTACAGACGGTTCTCAGCCACCGCAAGAAGTGTAAGCTATTATCATTGCAGAGATAAGGAGGACGAGGATTGGGTCACACAGTATAAACATGCTTTAACACCCTCATACAGAGAAATTTATAAAAGTAATAATCTAAGGGGCTGGAGAGATGGCTCAGTGGTTAAGAGAGCCAACTGCTCTTGCAGAGGACCTGGGTTTGATTCCCAGCACTCACATGGCGGCTAAGAACCGTCTTTAAGCCGGGTGTGGTGGTGCATGCCTTTAATCCTAGCATGCTTGGGAGGCAGAGGCAGGTGGACCTCTGTGAGTTCAAGGCCAGCCTGGTCTACAAAATGAGTTCCAGGCTAGCTGGGGCTATAGGGAGACCCTGTCTCAAAAAGTTAAAAGGACAAAAAAAAAAGTAATAATCAAGGACTGGGTAGATGGGTCAGAAGTAACAGTGTGGACTGCACAAGCATGGGAACCTGAGTTCAAATCCCAGAACCCATCACACACAGCAGCTAACACCTGGAGACAGCAGAGCCACACACCTTAACTCCAGCTCTGAGGAAGAGGGAGTAGGCACAAGAGGATTGCTGGGGATCCTGATTAGCCTATCCCTCCCCACAAAAAATGGCAAGCTACAGGTTCAGTGAGAGACCCTATCTCAAGGGAATCAGTCAGAAAATGACAGAGGGCTCCCTACATCCTCCTCTGACCTTTGTGCACACAGATGGGTCCATACACCTACATGATGGATACATACAGGGACACACACTCATACACTACACACAAACACACACGATCAATAAAAAATATCCAAGCCAGGCGTGGTGGCGCACACCTTTAATCCCAGCACTTGGGAGGCAGAGGCAGGTGGAGCTCAGTGAGATGGAGGCCAGACTGGTCTTCATAGAGAATTAAAGGCCAGGGTTGGAGAGATGGCTCAGTGGTTAAGAGCATCAAATGCTCTTGCAGAGGACCTGGGTTCAATTCCCAACACTCACTTGGAGGCTAAGAACCGACTTTAAGCTGGGCATGGTGGTGCATGCCTTTAATCCCAGTACTTGGGAGGCAAAGGCAGGCAGATCTCTGTGAGTTCAAGGCCGGCCTGGTCTACATTTCCAGGCCAGCAGGGGCTTCAGGAAGACTCCACCTCAAAAAGACCAAAATAAGTAAATAAATAAATAATTAAATAGCCTCAACCAGAGACCTGAGTGTCTAAGGAATCTTCCCTAGGGAGCATGACTATTCAACCACACACATTGGTGGTACATGCCTGTAATCTTTCCAGGTGGACCCAGTAGAATCAGTAGTTGAGATCATCCTCAGCTACATATTGAGTTTAAAGCAAGCTTGGGCAACAGAAGTGTAATCAGAAGGAAAGCAGACGATGAACCACAATGGGGTTTTGCATCCGCCTCTCCTTAAGGAATTGGCTCCCTTCTTTCTTCCTTCACTTCCATCTATGTCCTTCTCTTCTATATTTTATTCAGTATTTTTATTTTATGTGTATGACTGTATTCCTTGCATTTGTGTAAGTGCACCTGTGTTGGGCAATGCTGTGGATCCCCTGGAACTGGAGTCACTGATGGCTGTTAGCTGCCATGTGGGTGCTGGGAACTGAACCTGGATCCTCTGCAAGAGCAGCCAGTGCTCTTAACCACTGAGCCATCTCTGCAGCGCCCCGCCCCCCATGTCCTTCTTGACATCACTGTTGTTGCTCTGACTGTTGGTGTGAGGTGAATGGCCTGGAGAACCCTTCAGATCCTCTCCAACCCTGTGAATCAACAGATCTCTTTCTTGATCCCTTTCCTTGTTTTCTTTTCTATCTCCCTCACTCACTATGATCTGAGGTTTCAGGAACAGTGGTACAAGGACAACTCCCATGACAATTCGATGGCTGAGCCATCTTACTGGTGAAAAAAGCCTGGAAAAGTTGACTTCAGGTCCACAAAGAGGTCGCTTCATACCAGGTATTAGGCACCACTGGAAACAGGGGCTCTGTTTCCAAATAGCTGAACATTATCTTATAAAGACCAATGAATGATCAGAGAGCAAGTAATTTAATGAGTACTTAAAGTTAAAACTGTTCTTGAGCTTACAAACCAAATGTGGCAGCTCTGGATCCTACTTGTACAAGAGTAGTCATCGCTGCCTGGGGCTAAGCGCCTTCTGGGTGCTAGACAGCATCCCAAGGAGACCCAGGCCGTGGCTGTCATCCTCCTGTCATAGATGAGGTAGTAGAAGTCAAGATTAACTGCTTTACTAAAGTCACTCGGCTTGTGACAGACTGGGGTTCACATATGCTTGGAGGTACCCAACCAGGCTGCCGCATGGGGCCCCCTCTGCAACAACCAGAATCCATTCAATGATTCAGGGTAAACTGTGAGGAGTGAGGTCCCCGGAGTCCTCTCAGTTCTACTTGAACACTAGCTTTGAGGACTGCTTTACAGGAGCGGCTCCTCTGTGCCCTTTCTCCCCATGTCATCTGTGATCCAACCTGCTTTAACCTGTCTGTCCTCTTACTTGTTCCGACCTGCAGATGCCCACAGTGAGGGATTCTTGCTCTGGGATCCTCCCTTTCTTCTCCACTCTCCACCAGTCAGTCTACAGCCCTGACTACAGCAGGCCTGCCCTGCAATCATCCTGCTACCCCTCCCCCTCACGCACGCCAGGCACCATCACTCGCATGCCCTGGATCTTCAGGATGTCTTCCTGTGCTGCTTGTCCCCCCTTAATTCAAGCAAATGACTGAAGCAAGGCCCATAAACATCATCCAGAGAGAAGGTCTTGCCCTCTAGAATCTCATCTACAATCCTACGCAGAGCATCATCCCTTGAACCCTTTTCTTTCCTCTCAATATACACTTTCACTTGGTCTCTCCACTAAGAGTCTAAAGTTAATATCTTTAAGAGATTGTGCAAAGTATCAGAGTAACAAGGATTAGAAATGTTTTCACATAGCATTATAGTTCTTAAACTCATATCACATTATCATTTTTACTCTAAAAAATACTTTTTTACCAAGTTTGAGAATTAAAATTGCCTGAAAATAACAAACTGCTAGTAATAATTGTAATTCTGACTTTTTAAAGAACAACTTGCTCATTCTTCTCGTTGTCGTGTCCCCTCCCCCTCCTCTCTCCCTCCAGGCATTGAAAATGGTGGAATCTGTGTGAATAGAGCCAGATATTCTACGAATACTCGGTAAATATTAGCTGAGTGACTAAATAAATTAATCTCTTAGCCTCTGGTATAGTTCTTTTGCAGTCTCTCAATTCAAATAATTTCCTTTCCTTTACTAACACGGGCATTCATGCATTCAACTCAAACAGTTGTTTACTTAGGGCTACAAGGGCCTTCACAAATGCACAGTCGGTAGGCACAAGACAGCAGAACAAGTGCTCAGGTAAGGCTCTAGCTACAGGGGAAAAAGGACAGAACACGGTCCTTGACCTTAGCAGACATAGGTTCAAAGCCCTCCTTGTGGGTAAAAGGGAGGTATTCCCACAATGCTATGGGAGCACTAATAACAATGAATACTTCAGGGGCTCATGGACTACTGTGTACACAGAGGAGGCAAGCAGGACTTAGAGAGGTGAAATTTTTGCCCAGCCTGAAGTCTCACAGCTAGTGGTAGGCAATATGGAGTTTAAACACGTTCTTAGCTCTAATGGTGCCTTGCTTGTGGGGGCAAACTCAAGGGTTAAATTATCTAGTTCAAAAAAAAATAAAAATAAAAATAAACTATCAAGTTCCTTTATCACTAAGAGCTCAGTATGTGTTTCCCTCAACCCGTCCATAGAAGGTGGGACACTAGGCTCCAGGTACGGAAGTTGGGTGGAGAAATGTGAAGGGGCCTCTGAGGGCTGTAGTCTGTCCAGGCCCTCACACCTGCTGAGAGGAAAGGAAAGATGAAGGAGTAGCAATTCTGCTTCTTTCTGCCCAGGAACAGATTTGAGGACATGGGTGATAGATTTCAGCCAAATGATTAAGAGGGTCCTACCTCCAGTTCCCATCTCTGAAGCTTTTTTTCTGGTTGTAGTTTGGATTGGTTTCATCTCTCTTTTGTAGTAAACTTACCTTTGTTTTAGAAAAAAAATTATCCTTGTTTCTTCTGAACAATGGAAAGGGTTTTGTCTTTCCCAGATCGGCTCAAGATGAGAGTTGAAGTGTCCCTTAGGTGAGGATTGGTGATGTCAGCTGGAGAAGCAGGGAAGCACCACAGATAAACCAGTGAGATGGAGAGGGGAGAAGGTGGTCAATCAGGACACGGGGATGACTCCTCCCTTACTAAGGGGGGGGCTCCCCAACAGCTCTTCCTTACAAACTTTGTTAGGGTCTATTCCCCAGACGGCAGTCAGGGTCTTGGGAGATCAGAGGTGGGGATCACTTAATGCCTCGCCACAGCCTGAGTAGACGCATGACAGCGCTGGGAGACATCTCGGAAAAGCTTCCGGCTAATGATACTGCCTCCTCTGAGAACTGAACATTACTTGACTTCTTTGTACATCCTGTGTAATGATGGCGGCACTATACAGACTACACAGGAAAGCTGTGGCCACCATTGAGGTCATGTTCGTAAAGGGCCTGTAAGAGTGAGTGGCTTCAACATCTGAGGAAATATGTGACACTCAGGCTGCAGCCCCAAGGAGTGTTAGAATTTGGATGGCTACATCCTAACCAAAAGTTGGCTGGGCTGTTCTGATCTTCCAAAGAAAACAATGCGATGCTGGGTATGATGGTACAGGCCTTTAACCCCAGCACCTGGTAGGCAGAGACAGGCAGATCTTTGTGAGATGGAGGCCAACTGGTCTATACAGAAAGTTTAGTAAGTTCGGCCGGGCGTGGTGGTGCATGCCTTTAATCCTAGCACTCGGGAGGCAGAGACAGGCAGATCTCTGTGAGTTTAAGGCCAGCCTGGTCTACAGAGTGAACTCCAGGCCAGCTGGGACTTAAAGGAAGACCCTGTCTCAAAAATACAAAAAAAAAAAAAAAAAGAAAGAAAGAAAGTAAGTTAGTTTAGTAAGTTCCAGGCCAGCTATGCCTACAGGGATACTTTCCTTAAAAAGAAAAGAAAAGAAAAAGAATGTCCATTTGGGGAGAGAAAATAGAGCTGCAAAAATAATTTCCTTAATAAAGCAGGTAAAAATGGAAAGGAAGGTTTTAGAAAGAAAATAACACAGTAAATCTAGGCTATAATATAAAGTGTCTCAATAGAAGGTGTAAATTTAATCTTTGAAAAAAATCTTGGTGCCTGGGGTGGAAAAAGTCATCTTGTTTGCTGACTGTCAAAAGTAAGCTGTGTACAATAGGAACAGAAAAGAGCTTTGAGAAATATGATGGTAAAACTCAGGTAAAAAAGAAGCCTCACACGAGTCCTAGTTCTTGTGTGGTAAAATACACATAACAAAATGATCACATTTTTAAGTGTACAGTTCAGCAGCATTAAATACAGTCACATTGTTGCACAACCATCTCCACTATCCAGAGCTCTTCTCATCTTATGAAACTGAAACTCCGGATCTAATAAACACTAACTCCCCCACTCCCCCATTCTCCACTCCCCAGTAACCACCAGTCACATTCTCTATAAATGTGACTACTCTGGGTGTGTTATATAAGTGAAATCACACGGTATTTGTCTTTTGTGACTAGTATTTCACTCAGTAAAGTGAGAACGCCTATTTTTTTTAAACTAGATACATTCCTCAGATATTTGCAGTGACTTTGGGATATAAGGCACCATAAATGTTTAAAAAGTACATAACAGGAGACGCCAGCTGGCATACCCCAGTATCAATTTCCATAAAGAGGAAGAACAAAAATGGCTCTTCTCACATCAGGAAGGAGTCCGTACAAATGACTCCATTAGCCCAAATGCAGCTGCGGATCTAAGAACTTCTTCCCTGTCTTGAATTCCTCTGCGTTGCCATAACACATGAGCTCAAAGAAGAATTGACCTCAAGATGGACATTTCCATTTATGCCTTCTGTAGAGCCCACCCCATCATTACCTTTCCCAGAAGGTTCACAGTAGCTTTAATACACAGGCAGACATGCAGTTAGACAACTCATATTTACTGAGAACTTTCTAGATTCCAGACATAGCCAATAGTTTAAAGTGAACAGTTTTAAGAAGAAAATTGCAGTGAAGAGCATTGTTACCTCACGTAACCTCTATTCTTTCAAGATTCTGGAGCAGTTAGAGAATTTGCATGAGTTGGTCTTTAAGCCCACCACAGTGGCCGCTTTGGGAATGCACCTAGGACTTAAGCCCAACAAATGAGAAGTTCCCACTTGTTGAACTAGGAAGCAAAAGGTCTCAGACATTCTACATTAAAGAATAATCAGTCCTGGAATCAAGGCTGGTCAGTGGATGTCAGAGTCTTTGATAGCTCGGCATAGGCTGTTTCTGATTCTGTTGAAAATCAACTTTTCCTGAGGCCTACCCTACTTTGCCTCCAGTTATCTGGGTTAACAGAATCCCTTTACTGCTTATGCTCCTGTGAGTTGGTTCTTCTGTTACTCATGAACTTAATTGTCCTGACTGGTTGCTATGTGCTCCTCACCCTCAGCTCCAAGTCTTATACTGAAGCCTTAACCCCTAGTGTAATGATATTTGGAGACTGAGCCTTTAGGAAGCATTTAGGTTTAGATGAGTTGGTGAGAGTGGGACCTGATTAATATTCTTTGAGACACTAGAAACCCTCCCTCTGCCTTGTAAGGACTCAGCAAGAAGGTGGCAGGAAGAGAGCTCTCAGCACACCTTCCCATGCTGGTGCCTTATTCTGCCCCAACTTCTAGCCTCTAAAACAGAAAAAAGTAAGCACTTTCTATTGCTTAATCCATCCAAGCTATGGTATTTTGTTTTTCGTTTGTTTGTTTGGGCTTTTTGAAACAGGGTCTCACTATGTAACCCTGATTGGCCTTGAACTCACATCCTCCTGCCTCTGCCCCCCCCCAGGGCTTAGATTAAAGGCATATGCAGCCACGCCCAGCAGTCTGTGGTATTTTGTTATAGCAGCATAAGCTAACTAATACACCTACATGGATATCTTGGGATACACACTTGAGCAGAACAGTTGAGCTGCAAGTCTGTCTCTACTCAATAAGGGTAGAGCCTTGCCTAGAGTGTGACTCACTCTCTCCCCATCGCTCTCTACATCATCCTGGAAGAGTCAGATCCTCCCATAGCTGTAACCCTGTGCCTCTGAAATAATCTCACAAGTAAATTGACTGTGAGTGCCAAGACGGAAGGAAGATGGAAAAGAACAAGGAAGAGGAAGAGGAGAAAGGAAATCGAAAAGGGACAGTTTTATCCAAAATATTTGGAATAATTTCCTGGCTTCACCCTGCCTGACCAGTGATGTTTACATTCCAGTCAATAAGGATGACATCGATATTATCCCAAGATTACACTGGAGGTTTCCCTGGCCTAGAGGAACCCATTCTTGCACTACCTTTTCCTAGTCTGACACCTTTTGTCCAGTCCTTGTACCTGTGCTTGAAAAAGGAGTTCAATGGGTTAAAAAAAAAAAAAGGATTTATATTGACAATCAGCTGTTATAGGAAAAAAAAAAGGCAGATTTGTATTCTTATGTAGCTTTATATAGTAGCTGCCTGCATGTCTGCAACTCCCAGGTTCATGAAAGGATCTTAAGTTTGGTTGCTCAGAGGACTCTGAGCGCCTATCCTTCCACCTGCCTTATGAACGAATCACCTATGATATAGGCCAGAGCAGAAAAGGGGAGTTGATTTTGTCTTTTAGTGCCTAATTCATTGATTAGTTGAAACACTGTATTAAGGGGAAAATACTGCCCAGTGGAAAAGAATGTGGCAATGGATTAGAGATGTCTGCCATGAGCACAGGGAGTGAGAACAGCGGCACTTGTGCTAACACTGGCCATATGCAGTTTAGAGGTCCAAGATTAGTCCATTCTAATATGTCCAACTATTATTGGAAAGTTTTCAGAAAAACCTCAAATGTAGAAGTTTCTTTTCTCAGGGACTTGGACCCCTGAGGCATTTACAATGACAATGTCAGCTAACAATGGTTTATGTCTTGTTTTTGATAATAGGAAGGCCCAGCTCCTTATCTGTGATTGAGTTGACTGGGTTAACTAAATGTCAAGTCTCCTTCCTTTTGAACAGAATAGTATCAACACCATTCATTGACCTTGGGTGTATCAGACCAGTCACAGTGATTTACATTTGTTGAAATCACAGAAATTTCTGGAATGTTATTGGTCAGCCTGACAGTCCAGCATGCCCATTGAATTCAGGAGCAGTTGTAGACATACAGAGTTAGAACCTAAGATAAGTAACTGCCTGCACAAACAACTTTCAAAGAAGCTGGTGAAAAGTGGTAGAATTCACTGGTCTAGTGCAACACGATGCCATCTTAAGGTAACTACTCAGATCCTACCCACAGTTAAAACATTCTAGAGATTTTCGGAACTGGATACATCTGCCCTGATTCCACTCTATTTAAAAATGCCTACTTCTGTTTCAGCATGAGTTACTTTGAAAGTTTTTAAAAATAGCAAGTAGCTTCTATTAAATAATTGCTGTCTCTGTTGCGGAATTCTAAAGGCTTTCTGTGCTGTCGTGGAATGTACTGCATTTAGGCATTAGGGAATTTATTCTTCCATTTTGGAGCTTTGGTTCTCTGGAAAGCACTACCTCAGGTGAAAGCCCCACTGTCACTAAATACTGTGGACGGCCAGCCTGCTCTGAGGAAAGAGGCTTCCTGGCTTAGTGGAGAACGTTTCATTTCAGTTGTGTGCTATTTTGCACCCACAAGAAGCTACACAACGACGAGAGACCTAGTGACTACATATTTTGGGAATTTCTTAGTTGATACCTTGCTTTCCTGGGATTTCTTTCAGCCTATCACTTATTTCTTTGTTCTGAGATTTGCTTGCAAGTGAATTATTGCAGGTCAAATAACAGCCATTGAGGCATCTGCCCCGCTTTCCACTCTCTGCTCTTTCTGTGGAAAAAAAAAAATTCTCCTCTTATGACATCCAAGTGTTTCTCTAAGTGTGTCTATCAAGCACTAGATCCATGAAACGCTTTCTGGAAAATGAAATAGGTGGGAAAGGGGCTGGGCTCAGCTAAACAAGCTCAGGAAGCATTGCAGACCGTGTCCCCTCTGATGAGCTTCAGCTTGCTCATTACCCTGCCACAGACTGTGAGAAATTCTGCTGGGAAGAAACTGGTCTGATTTGGTTTATCCCAGTGTTCCCAAAATGTCCTTGGCTTCGATGTTTTTCCCCTCTAAATAAGCAAAATGTCACTGAGATTACATTTGGGGGAAGTCCATGTTCTTGCCTCTTGTTCTGCCTCACCTTGGGAGTTCTGTGCACTCGTTTCATGCAGCCAGGCCTGGAGTTGAAGGGTCTCCTCACTTCCTGAGTCTCAAAGATCCCATCACAGCCCAGGTTCCTTCTGGTTCTAAGCCCTTCACTACTCCCCGAAAAATCCATACTTCTCATATCTCTGGCTCCATGTATGAGGTTCAGTGCTCTTCTCCACCCCTATTCTAAGGAAGTTGTGAAAGATGGATTGTGGAGAATGATATGCAGTGGCAGAGGCGCAGCAGGGGAATATTTAGATAACCTGGTGGTGTTTATGTGAATCAGTATATTCATTCTAGAGAATAATTTGGCATTCTGTAGCCAAAGCCTTAGAAATCTGTGTTGGAACTTCATCCTGAGAAAATAATTACGTAAGCAAAGATTTAGCTTTAAAGATTTTTTTCCCCTTAAACTACAGTTGTGTTTATAACAGGAAAAAAAAAAAATAACCTTTAAAACAACAAGAGGAGACTAGTGGACTCCACTGTGACATATTCATATGATGGGACACCATGGACCCCTGGAAGAGTAAAGTTTTAGGAGAATATTGATTGGCATAAAACACACGCCAAATTCTATGTAAAAATATGTATGCACCATGTGGGCCCATTTCATCAAGTCAACATACTTTTTTGGGGGAAAGAGACAGAGGGGATCTCCCTGCAGCCCCAGCTGTCCTGGAACTCTCTTTGTAGACCAGGCTGGCCTTGAACTCACAGAGATCCTCCTGCTTCTGCCTCCTGAATGCTGGGATTAAAAGTGCCTGGCCTAACATACATTTTTTTTTTTATTGAATTGTCACATACATAAATGAAAAGTCCAAGCTGAGTAGTCAACAAAATTTGGCAGTAAGTTTCCTCCTGGGTAGTTCATTTCAACTTCTCATTTATCTGTGTTTTCTGATTTTTATAGAAAGAGAATATGCTTTGCATAATGCAAGAAAACCATTAGAAAAATCACCAGAAATGGTTGGTGATCCTTTACAAGCTCTGTTAGCATTTGAATTTCAAGCTTACTCCAAATAGGGTCCAGTCAACTGCAACTGGACCTTCTCCATCTCTTGGGGGATAAGTGGCCCATGAGGAAGGTCACTGAGACTGTGCCCTTGCTTCTTCAATCTGAGGAACTCTGATACAAGAGTTGACTTTTAAACTCATGCTGCAATTTACTAAGGGGGAAAAGAGATCAACACACCCCACCATCTATTTATTTAATATTAAAAATAATATTTCACTGAGTTTGGCCGGCGTCAGCTTGAGCAGTTACTCATACAGGAATTCAAACAAAAGCATCCTTGGCCCTGGGCCAGTGGGCTGGTGCTGGGTGGTCCATGTCTGTCCTGAGCTCCGAGGAGCTCCTAGGCTTCTAGGCTGCTTGCAGACCTGCTTGAGTTGGGAAGATGATGTATTCATTTATTTATTAGAAATGTTTTAACAGGAAATGTTAATCCTTTGCATTTAGAGAGAACTGCCCCAGAGACAGCTGGAGGAACCAGCAGACATAGCTAGAGAGAACATTGCTGTTCTTGGCCCTAGAGTCAAGTCAGGGTCTGTTTTAAGCACACACAACAACTCAGCTTATCAAGTTAGCTCAGGAGATAGATCCTGGTGGCTTCGCTTCAGAACAAAATCACAAAGCAGGTCCATTCTCTGGCTACCGGGTTGCCCTCTCTGCTTCCAAGTGTTTCTTAGGAACTTAAGGGTAGTTGTTAGTACAGATACTGGCTCTGCTGGGGGTGATTGGGTCCTGTTCACACACCTCCAGGTGGGATCACAGGAGCCAAAGTGTGAATAGCACATGTGTATTTTGAACTATTTTTACTGTGACTATAGGCTGGTAGAGTAATGTTTGGGTTCAGAGAATATATGGGCATATCCTTTATGTGTATAAGAGTAAAAGACAAGTGACGGGCATGGTGGCGCACACTTTTATTCCCAGCACTCCAGAGGCAGAGGCAGGTAGATCTCTGTGAATTCAGGGCCAGCCTGGTTTACATAGTTACAGGTCAGCTGCAGCTACAGGGAGACCTTGTCTCAAAAAAGTCAAAAAAAAAAAAAAAAAAAAAAAAAGACTCGGAAGCTATCGACCAACCCACAGGCTGAGCAAGCATCTCCACCAGAGCCTGGGTTCATGCTTTTTGAAACATGGTCTCACTATGTTGCCCAGGCTAGCCTTGAACTTGGGAAGCCCCCTCACTTGGCATCTCAAGTGCTGCGATCACAGGCATATGCCACCACTCCTGGCTCATGCAGTAATATTCTACAACTTCTGTCCCAGAACTCTTTCCCAAAATAGGGCTGAAGCAGCACACGCCCCAACTACAAGCAACNAAAAAAAAAAAAAAAAAAAAAGACAAATATTTCCAGGGGGCTTCAGGCATGCCCCCCAGCTCCAGGGCACATTCCAAGGTTAGATCATATTCCATATTCAGGGGTGAGTTTGTGGTATCAGAGAGAAAATGGAGGAGGGAGGATAAGCGAAATGCATGCATAAATGAGAGGTGCATGAGCAGACTGGTGTTTTTAAAAAACTCCTCTTTCGACTGCTTTGGAGAGTGAAGGTTTTTCCTCATTCGGGAAGGGTGTGGGGCACGGGGTCCAATGTCCAACGCCATCTGGCACGACAAAAGTGTGTTCCTGTGTTTCCAGATAACAATGGAGGTGAAACAGGGCCCTGGAAAGGAGTCAAGATTCCCAGAGATAAACCCTCAGGCAGCAAGAACACTGTCAATGAAAAGAAACTGACCTTTCGCCTCTTGAGTCACAGAATTCCCACAAATGCTGTGTCCTCCTCAACTCTGGCAGAACTCACCACCACAGTCCAGACTTCAACGCCACTTTGTAAACAGGGAGGAGGGGGCCGTGCTGTAAGTCAGAGCATCCTCACCTCCAGAGCCTCAAAATCGGGATATTCCCCCCTTTCTTCTAGAAGCCACCCTTCTTCCCAGGCTCAAAAAATTATGAGAGGGCTGCTTCAGTGGTTTTCCTCTATCAGTGTGGTCCACAACTTTCAAGGCACCTTCAAAGTGACTTGAATACAGCCCTCCCAAAGCTGAGCCAAGAGCCTTTGAAAGGACTGCTCTGCCATGCACTTGAGGCTGTTAGTCTCAAGGAAGGGGTGGCAGAGGGCTTGCGCTGTGTGAGAGAAAAGGAGAGGGAGGGCCTAGTTTGACTGTGGTTTGTCTCCTCTGAAGCTCATGCTGGAGTTTAATCCCCATTGTGAGGCACTTGGGGGGTGGTCACTTAATCTTAATGATCAGATGTGGCCCTTTGGGAGGCGATCAGGGCTGGATAAGGACATCGGGGTGGGGCTGCATGATTTAATACTGTGGCTATAAAAGAACAGGGAGAGACTAGAATATACACACGCACATGTTCCCTGTCCCTTGATGCGTGATACTCTGTGTCTCATCGGGATTATCAGCAAAGCTATAGCCAGATGCAGCCACACAATCCTGGACCAGAACCGTAAGCACAGAGAAACTTCTTTGCTTTAATATATAGCCCTCCCCAGTCTGTTGCTATCGTGTGATAAGCAACAGAAAACAGACTAAAACAGATGGGTTTATACTGCTGGTAATAAGGGTTAAATAGAAGCTGGAAAGCCATTGTATGCCTATTTAAAGGTACAAAATTAATGAATTTCTGTGAGTCTCAGAATCCTCTACAAAATGAGACTATGTTGAAGTTTCTGGCTTTCAAACCCATCAACTTGGACTTTCTCCCTGACAACTGTCTTCTCATAGCACCCCCCAAAAACATTAAACATCGTGTATGCCTCTAGAACATCATGTATGCCTCTAGAACATCACGTATGCCTCTAGAACATCATGTATGCCTCTAGAACAATGGTGCTCCACTTTTGCTGTCCATAAAGTCACTCAGAGAGTTCCAAGCAATGTTAGTGCATGAAGTCTTCCCAGGAGATGATGGGATGGCCTGGATGAGACCTGAACACCAGGATTTCCCTTTCCTGTTATGAATCTTCCCATCAACTCCTGGACTAACATCGAGGGACTGTCCTAAAAGTTCTAAACTCCATGGCAGGGCCCTAAAGTCCTTCCATCTCTTGGCTTCCCTGTTTTTTTATCTTTGTTTCTTTGTTCTTCTGTTTCTTTCTTTGCATGTCTTTGTGTATGTGTGGGTGCATATGTGTGGGCACTTGTGTGCAAATATATATGCCTATAGAGGCCAGAGATTGATGTCAGTCATCTTCCTTAATCATTCCCTGCCTTATATGTTGAGGCAGAGTCTCTGACTTGAACCCGGATCTTACTGCTTCAGCTAGTCTAGTTAGCCAACTTGCCCCCAGGGATCCCCTGGCTCTGCCTCCTGAGTGCAGGGATTACAAGTGAGCCACCTTGCCTCTTGTCTTTTACTTGGGTGCTGGGGTTCCAAACTCAGTTCTCACACTTGTTTAGCAACTGATTTACTCACTGAGCCATCTCCCCAGCCACCACTATTCCTATACTAGTCTGCTTTCCATTACCCAAGCATCAAGGCTCAAAACCTTCCTTTTATCTTTGTGTGACAAACTTTTCAAGTGTATTAACATAAGAATGTTCCCAACCTTCCTACTGCTGATCCATAAAAAGAGAACGTTGTCTTTAACAGCCTGCCTGAGCCTGTCCTTTTAGGAGAGTCCTTGCTCTGTCAGGATGTTCTCTAGATATCACGCCTCAAAATCAGGGGGGTGGATTAGAAAAGACTACGCTGAAGAACAGGAGAGGAACAAAAGACAAGGACCTTGAGGGCTGAGGTTTCTAGGAGAGTTTCAGCACAGAAGTGGGAGGTGAGAAGTTTAGAGAGCAAGAATTACTAAAAAGACAAAAGAGAAGTTTGAACTATTCCTAAACCTTGTGAATTGTGTGCTTTGTAATGTGATTGCATTATTAATTGTGTTATATATAACTAATGCATAATTAATTGTGTTCTTAAAGGATAGCAAGTAAGGCAGAGCATGGTGGCACACGACTTTAATCCTAACACTTGGGAGGCAGAGGCAGACAGATCTCTCAGTTCAAGGCTAACCTAGTCTACATAGTGAGTTCCAGGATAGCCAAAGCTACATAATGAGACATTGTCTCAAGGGGAAAAAGATGGCAAGTAAAATTTTGAATTCATTTAAAAATATTTTTGTTGTTGTTTAAACTAAGCCATGAAGATGTGTGATGTGATAATTAATTCTAAAGGTCAGCTTATAGGTGATATGAGAGTTAATTCTAAAAGTCAGATCAATGGGATTGAAAGATATTTAGGAGCACACCTCTCTAGGTAATAAGTGATGGCAATTGGATCCCAAGGGCTCTGAGCTAATGAGTGAACCCTTGGTGGGTTCATAGTATGGAGGCACTTTTGGGGGTAGGGTGAAAGGCAGGACGTGAAGAAATTTGGTCTTTGAAAGCCTGTCCTTCGGGAGATATGTTGTACCCTGGCCCCTTTTTGTGTTCTCCATATTTTCTGTCTCCCCTGAGGTGAAGAATCTTGGAACACACACACACACACACACACACACACACACACACACACACACGGTCATGATGCTCTCCCCAGCACATGGGGCCAAGAAACCAATAATTGACCCCAAAATAACGCATCCCCTAACCCTTCAAGTTATTTGTTTCAGATCGCAGCTATTTAAAGGTACCTAGCCCATGTGAGTGACATGTAACACCCCCGCCCCCTCATTGCCTACATCAAAATACTGCCAACTCCTTTCATTTTCTCTTTCCCTGTCTTATTTCTCCACACTCCAGCTAGACTACATACCTTTACATGGAGCATGCCTTCAGCGTTTTTCTTTGGGTCATCCTATCCCTACACATTTCCATCCCAGACTCCCTGCATGTCCCATCATTGAAATTCTTTCTCCGCCTCAAACCCCAGCTCCACCTCCACCTTCTCAGGGAGCCCTTCCCTGAAGATGTGCCCAGCATTCTTCATCCTATGCTCCCTCACATACAAAGCTCTGCATATCAACAGCAAGAATGATGTTGATCATTCCAGCAGCTAGCACCTCTGCCAAGCGCACTATGCCCAGGCACTGTTCAGGCACTTTGCACACAATTGCTTTTATTTCATTCTTGCAGCAACCCTGTGGGGTAGCACTGTGGGAACAAGACTAGAAGGGTAAGTGGCTTCCCTAAGGTTGCATAGCTGTAATTGTCACAGATGGGATTAGACCCCAGGCTCTAGAGAGAGCACTCACACTTGGGTACCTCGGCATGTGCCTGAAATGCCCCTCTGCCATTCCTCCACTTCTCTATAGGTTTCTATCTGTTCCTGCTTTGCATTTTGCACTCCCCCAAGTCAACAGTATCAAATGAACGTTTGTGCTCGCTGCCATCAGATTTACATAGTCGCTTAATGATTCCCACTGGTATCCAAGCAGAAGGCTTGGATGCACATGACCAGGATTTTGTCTTAGAGAGACCCACTTTAGGTTGAAGTCTTCAGGGACACTTAATCTAAGAGCAGGGAGCCCATGTTTATAAATCTTACCTTTGAGTTTCATCTTCTTCCTCATAATGTCTTTGACGTGTCAGTTCTAAAGCAAACCACAGAATGGCCATACTTGAGTGAGGCCAAGATTTAATGCTGCTGCTCAAGCTCAAGTGGCCGTACCTAGGGCTACAGTTGTGTTTAACAGTCATTGTGAAGTACACACACAGTGATTTAATGCAGCTTCGGTTTATATTTAGATGTAGCTTTGTTCTAACATTTCAGCATGAGCAATGGCGTTGCTACTGAAGCAAAGGGCAATTCACTTGGTTAAGAATAGTTTTCTGATGAACAAACCCATTGTTTTATTTGACAGAAGCATAGATTATTTTTAATTCTAGAAAATATACAAATAAATTTTAGGATAGAAGTATGCTTTAAAGTTTAATTGCCCACTTCTACCTCTGGCCAAAATGAAAAAAAATGGGCTGGTTTACAGTCCTACTTGAAGCAACCAAAAAGATTGACAAAATATATTAAACAACAGCTTTAAAAACACTATGTCAGAAGCTCAGTGCTCCTTGACGATGGGGAACAAAGAATGCACCAGTCTCCCTGCTCACTGCCTTGAGAGAGTTTCTAGGCCATAGTACATAGAAAGGGACCCAGCAAATTCCAGGCTGACCAGATTGAAACTGACTTTCTAGATGGACAGACAATGTTTTTTTTTTTTTCCCAAAAAATATTTTGGCATTATTACGATTTCTTGTTTGATATCATTTTTGCTTTAGGATCTATTTTGTGTTTTGTTACAGATTTTTTGTGGTATAATGCATACCATCTTAACCACTTCTAAATGTATAGCTCAGAACTATTATGTATATTGCAATTGCTGGGCAACTGTCTTCAGAACTTTTCATCTTGCAAAACTGAAACTCCATAGTTAGTTTACAACTCTCTGTTTCCTTCCCTTCCCCAGTCTCTGGGAACCAGAGTTCTATTTTTGTCTCTATGAACTTGACTGTTCAAGATACTCCATATTCATACAGTCCATAATAGTCTCAAAAATCATTCATATTGTCATATGTCATAAACCTACCTCCTTTTAAAGTCTGAATAAAATTCCAGCATCTGTGTATATATACCACAATTTGCCAATCTATATCCACCACCCAGTGGACACAAGTTGCTTTGAGCTTTCACGATTCTTATGATCTTTTTTTTTTCTTTTGAGGCAGGGTCTCATGATGTAGCCCTAGCTGGCCTAGAATTCATGTAGACTAGGCTAGCCTTGAACTCACAGAGGTCTGCCTGCCTCTATCTCCCAAGTACTGGGATAAAAGGTATGAACCACTGCACCTGACTAAGATTCTCTTTTTAATTTTTTAAATTATGAGTATGTGTGTCTGTGTATGTGTATATACACATGAGTGTAGGTGCCTTTGGAGGCCAGGAGATGGAGTCAAATCTGGGAAGCTGGAGTTACCGGTAATTATGAAGCACCCAACATGGATACTGAGAACTGAACTCAGGTCCTCTGCAAGAGTAGTACACATTCTCAATCACTGAGCCATCTCTCCAGCCCTTATCTTTTAGATATATATCCTGCAGATGGATTTCTGTATCACAGGGTATTTCTATTTTAAAATTTTTGAGGTAGGGGCTGGAGAGGTAGCCTAGCGGTTAAGAACACCGACTGCTCTTGCAGAGGACCCGGGTTTGATTTCCAGCACCCACATAGTGGCTAAGAACCATTTGTAACTCCAATTCCAGGAGAACTCCAGTTCCAGGGGAATCCGAGACCCTCTTCTGACCTCCAAGGCATTGCACGACACGGGTGCACAAACCTACATGCAGACAGTACATTCATACAGATAGAAAATAAATAAAATTTTTTAAAAATGTGGATTTGGTGTGCTGGAGAGATGGCTNCCAGGGGAATCCGAGACCCTCTTCTGACCTCCAAGGCATTGCACGACACGGGTGCACAAACCTACATGCAGACAGTACATTCATACACATACAAAAATAAATAAAAATTTTTAAAAATTTTTTAAAAATATTTTGAGGAAATGCTATGTTATCTCCCAGTGGCTATACCACTCCATCTCCACCAACAGTACAGAAACATTCCAATTTCCCCACATCCTCGGTAGAACTTATTATCATTTTGTTCTTACAGTATTCATTGCAGCAATTTCTCTTTTTAAATTTTGTTATTGAGAATATGTATTCAAAAATTCAACTCAAGAATACTGTATAGAGTTTTCTTTGCACTTTCAACCAGGTCTGACAAAAATTACTGAAAATACAGCTTGAGCCTAGATGTATAAAAGCAGCCAGGCGTGGTGGCACACACCTTTAGTCCCAGCAAACAGGAGGCAGAGGCAGGCAGAGCTCTGTGAGTTCAAGGTCAGCCTCATCCAATTCTAGGCCAGCTAGGGCTACAAGGAGACCCTGACTCAAAAAGACCAAAAAAAAGAAAATGTATAAAAGCAAAGTGATGGGGCTGGAGAGATAGCCTAGCGGTTAAGAGCACTGACTGCTCTTGCAGAGGACCCGGGTTCGATCCCCAGCACCCACATGGTGGATGAGAACTGTCTGAAACTCCAATTCCAGGAGAACTACAGTTCCAGGGGAATCTGAGACCCTCTTCTGACCTCCGCGGCATTGCACGACATGGGTGCACAAACCTACATGCAGACAGTACATGCATACACATACAAAAAGAAATAAAATTAATAATAAAAAAAAAAAGCAAGTTGACACAGTGCTTTTGGAATTACGGCTGCAGCAGTAGGTATCTGAGATAATCTGCTGGGAATATCTTGGGTTGACAGCTCTTGGATCCCCATTTTGAATGGTGGTACTGTCCTGGATTACTTTTCAGAAAAAAGCAATCCTTCATATGACAGGACGTGTAATAATGAGGTGGTCAAAATGCAGAGGCGGACAACAGAACACTTGAATCAGATGTTCGGAGTCGAATACATCCTTCTACCTGCTCAAGAACCCATCCTTTTCATCATTTGAAAGCAACAATGGCAGTCTGCTGCTCAAGTTATCCCACTGGCTGACTACTATGTCATTGCCGGAGACATCTACCAGGCACCTGACTTAGGATCAATTATATATTTTTATTTTGTATTTTTTTCTTTTTAGTTTTATCCTTTTTTTGGTATTTTTGAGAAAGGGTCTCCCTTTTAGTCCCAGCTGTCCTGGAGCTCGCTCTGTAGACCAGGCTGGCCTTGAACTCACAGAGATCCTCCTGCCTCTGCCTCCCGAGTGCTGGGACTAAAGGCGTGCACCACCACGCCCAGCAGGATCAATTATAAACTCCAGAGTGCTTACTGTTGTGCATGGCATTCAGTCAGCTGTGGATGAAGCCATGTCATACTGTCGATATCATCTTTCCAAAGGGTATTGTTGGCACCTCAAAGATCATGAAGAACAAGATAAAGTCAAACCTAAAGCCAAAAGGAAAGAAAAGCCCAGCTCTATTTTTCAGAGACAGCATGTGGATGCTTTACTCCTAGACCTCAGACAAAAATTTCCAGCTAGATATGTGCGGAAGTCCGGAGAAAGCCTGTCCCAGTGCATCAGAGCCAGTACCGGAAAATGTAAAATCTGAGAAGGAGATCACAAAGAATATCCAACAGATGGTGAGCACTAAAGGTCCTCCTGAGAAACGAATGAGACTTCAGTGAGCACTGGACAACAAAGCTGCTTGCAAGACTACTCTTGGCAGTTATGATACCTCAGTGCCGAGGAGGCGAGGGAGCCTTAAAACACTGCTGCAGCCCTCTCATTTGTATGCAGTGTGCTAGTTCTTTAAGAAAGGACCTTACCTTCCCCTGCTTTCTATGTGAATACTATGCATTTTTTATAATCTTTCCTCTGCTGGACTTGAACAATGCACCTGATTCAAAATATGCCAGTATATATCTTTAAAAATGAAATAAAAGCATATATATATATATATATACATTATATATATATATATATATATATATATATATATATATATATATATATATATATGCAAGTTGACAGTACCTGTGATCCAAATAATTGTTTACTTAACTGCTATGTATATCATGAAGCACTATTTTCCCTTGAAATTCTTGGAATTCATTAACATTCATTCATAAATACTACTAAGTCTCTAGCAAAAGCAAAATCATTCAGTGTTCAATAGAAATAGTTGATTCAGAAAGATTTTAACTTTGAATCTAAGTTCAAACAAGTAGCAACAAAACTTTACCTCAGCTAAACCATCAAATTGCTGTGTTGTAGTTCAACTCAGGATATTCAGCTTCTATTTCTAACGAAAAGACTAGATGATGATAAGCAAGTCCACAGGGGTGGAATTCACTGTCAACACTACTAGTCCAATAACACATAACAGATTAAAATATTTTCTACAAAGTACCCATTGATGAACAATGTGATGAATAGCTAGAGAAATTTTAATAATCTTTGTAAATGTATCCAAGTCTTCTTTCCACAGATTTTTTTGCACCATCAGTTATAATATATCTTATCAAAATCCACTTCTGGTTGTAATTAATGAATACTTTCACAACTTCCTTGAAAATATCTTTTGCCTATAGCTGGCCTATGTAGACAACTCCCAGAAACTTCAAACAGTACTAATTCCAATAAACACCTGAGCAGTAACATCTGTGGAGCTATCATGAGCAAAGGAAGTATATGTGAAATTATCATTATTTACCTGATTTTTGGTTGACTGCTACAGCTGCTCCCAATAGCCTCAAATCTTTAAGCAACTATTCTTGCTGAGAACCCAACAATCTTTATTTTCTATAGACAAAGTTGAGGTACCACAGCAGGGGCCACACTCAGGACAGATCATGTCACCAGCTCTGTGGTCCTTCACTGAGACTGTACCTGGCTGATGTGGACAAGTGGCTCTTGAGAGAGCATCCATCAATTGGTAGACATCATTCTTCTGGCTCTTGAGAGAGCATCCATCAGTTGGTAGACATCATTCTTCTGGCTCTTGAGAGAGCATCCATCAGTTGGTAGACATCATTCTTCTGGCTCTTGAGAGAGCATCCATCAGTTGGTAGACATCATTCTTCTGGCTCTTGAGAGAGCATCCATCAGTTGGTAGACATCATTCTTCTGGCTCTTGAGAGAGCATCCATCAGTTGGTAGACATCATTCTTCTGGCTCTTGAGAGAGCATCCATCAGTTGGTAGACATCATTCTTCTGGCTCTTGAGAGA
>VZQC01007972.1:4775320-4787820 GCA_009823505.1 Rhizomys pruinosus
AAAAAAAAAAAAAGAAAAGATGTTGGGATTCAAACCCAGGTCTTCTACAAGAACAGTCAGTGGTCTTAGCCACTGAGCCATCTCTCTAGCACTCCATTTTTTACATGAAGTAAGTAGAATCAAACAAATTAAGCAATGTACCCAAGTTGCCCCATCCCTCCATTTGATATTGTCACAGAATTTAGTCTAAGGCTTCTGTGATGGTTTGAATAAGAAAGGCCCCTTGTAGGATCAGGCATTTAAACACTTGGTGGACAGTTGGTGGTGCTACTTGAAGAATGTTAGAGGGGCAGCCTTGCTGGAGGAAGCCATCACTGCGGGCAGACTTTGAATGTTTATAGCCTTTCCTCCCTTCCAGCTCGCTCTCTGCTTTCTGCATGTGGTTGAAGATGTGATCCCTCAGCTCCTTTTCCCACCACCATGCTGGCCACCTGGTCCATGTGGCCCTGCCATGATGGGCTCATCCTTCTGGAACCCAAAACCAAAATAAACACTTCTGTCTCTAAGTTCCTTTTTGTAGTGGTGTTTTATCACAGCAATAGAAAAGTAACTAATAAAGCCTCTAAAGCCACTGCAGGTTCCCAATCACAGGTTAGGCTTGAGCCTAGAGGACAGAGGCAGAGTTTTTAATTGGACGTGGGGTTGAAAATTTAAATAGGGCTACACTGGAATGTTTAATAACTGAATGTGAATCTTAACTATTAAAATGGGAGTTTTCGGGCTGGAGAGATGGCCTAGTGGTTAAGAGCACCGACCGCTCTTACAGAGGACCCGGGTTCGATCCCCAGCACCCACATGGTGGCTGAGAACCGTCTGAAACTCCAATTCCAGGAGAACTCCAGTTCCAGGGGAATCCGAGACCCTCTTCTGACCTCCGCAGCATTGCACGACACGGGTGCACAAACTTGCATGCAGACAGTACATTCATACACATACAGAAATAAATAAAAATTAATAAAAAAAAATTTTTTTAAATAAAATGGGAGTTTTCCTGTCAATGAAAATGACTTTAAAGATATTTAAGCAGATAATTCACAAAGATACAGCAAAGGGATAGCTGTCCAAAGATATTAGGAAATAATTGAAGGAGAAATACAGCCACTTCATACTTATAGCCTGGTAAATTTTAATACATTGGCATACAAGTGTCAGAAATTACATTCAATTAAAAATTATAAAAATTTGGTCTGGACAGATGGCTCAGCAGTTGAGAGCACTGACTGTTCTTGCAGAGGACCAGGGTTTGATTCCCAGCACCCACATGGCAGCTAAGAACCATCTTTAAGCCAGGCATAGTGGCTCATGCCTTTAATCCTAACACTCAGGAGGCAGAGGCAAGCAGATGCCTATGAGTTCAAGGCCAGCCTGGTCTGTAGAGTGAATTCCAGGCCAGCTGGGGCTATAGGGAGACCTTGTCACAAAAAAAAAAGTTATAAAATTTCTCTAATAAAATATAGAGTGATGTTTCAAGAATATTGCGACATAATAAAAAATGAAAAGTACATATCATAGACCTTATGTAAATTATAATTCAAAGTGGAGCCATACTTGTAAATAAATAAGTTATAGATCACAGGGTCTAAATCAGAAACTGAGACATATTTAACTAGCTTTAAAAAATCCTTCTAGCTGAAAGAGGTACCCAGTGAGGTAGCTTAGTAGGTAAAGGAGCAAAGCCTAGAGACCTAAGTTCAATCCCAGGGACCAGCCCAAAGGAGGGGAGAACCAGCTCCTTACAGTTTCTTCCACATATGTGCCATACATGTGTGCCATAGCATGTATGTGCCCCACAAATAAATAAATGTAAATACAAATGTGTAAAGATGCTGAAAAAAAAGAAAAGATGTTAAGTAGCCAGAAAAAGAAGAGAGGGAAGGAAGGAAGGAAGGAAGGAAGGAAGGAAGGAAGGAAGGAAGGAAGGAAGGAAGGAAAGAAGAAAGGAAGGAAGCAAGGAAGGAAGTTTACAATGATTGGGTTTTTATTTTTTGTGAACAGCAAACATGCCAAAAAGGTTCAGTTCTTTTCTCCTAAGAACATGAAGGATGTAAGAAATTATTTTAATCATATCAATGTTCTAATGAATAAAAAAGATTTGAGCTTATTTTCTTGTAATCAAAAGAACTAAGCAGGTAAGCTGGCTCAGCAGGCAAAGGGCACCTGCTGCCAATCTTGTTGGCCTGAGTTTGATCTCCAGAACCCACATGGTAGAAGGAAAGAGCCAGTTCCCACAGTTTATCCTCTGACCTCGTCATGTGTACCATGGTTCATAAATAAATAAATGTAATAAAAACATGTAAAAAATAATGGTAGAGATGGTTTGGAATGGTGTGTGGTGGCGCACAGTTTTAATCCCAGCACTTGGGAAGTAAGGGCAGCCTGATCTACATAGTAAGTTGCAGGATAGCTGGGGCTATAGTGAAACCCTGTCTCAAAAAGACCAAGAAAAAAAGATATGAACTTAAAAACACAAATATAAAAGTGACTCGCCGTGACTTATGCAATCAAATTAAATATAGAAAAATTCTAACACAAACATGAAACATAAGTCTCTGAAGAATGATTAAAATCAAGACTGGAGAGATGCCTCAATGGTTGAGAGCACTGGCTGCTCTTGCAGAGGATGTGGCTTCAGTTCCCAGCACCTACATGGAGCTGACAACCATCTTTAATTCCAGATCTAGAAGATCCAACTCCTGGACTCCCTGGGCAGTGCATGCACATGTAGCCCATGTACATACATGCAGACAAAAGTCATACACATAAAACAAAAATAAATAAGTAAATGAGTACACTATAAATAAATCATACTAAGACAATAGATTTTAAATATCTTCACCATGAAAACATAAGTATATGAAATGAATATGTTAGCTTGTGGTTTGATTGTTGCACAATGTATTAATATATAAAAAAATTACATTGTGTATTATAAATATATGATTTTTGTCAATTTAGAAAATTTTTAAATATTAATTTTGTGGAGGGAACGAATAGTAAGGATTCTAGATGGCTTATGCTGTTTGTTTTAAATAGGCTCTTATGTAGACCAAGTCAGCTCAAACTGGCTATGTAGCTGAGGCTGGCCTTGAACTCCTGATCATCCCCTCCTGCTTCCATCTTCCAAGTGCTAAAGTTACAAGTGTGCCCCCACTATGCCGAGCTTGATAGCAGACTTCCTTTTGGAAACAATAGAAAGGAGTTAACGGTGAAGCAATGTCGTTCAAATATTAAGGAGAAAGTATCAACCAAGAGTTCTAGGCCTCCTGAAAATATTTTTCTAAATCAAACGCTGGAACAACTCCTCACCAGCAGATTCACATTGAAATGCTTACTGTAAAAAAAAAAAAGGGGGGCGGGTGGGATAGAGAGGTAGCTCAGTGGTTAAAAGCACTGGTTGACTGGCTGCTCTTGCAGAGGACCAGGTTTGATTTTCATCACCCAAATGGTAGCCAAAAACTGTCTGTAACTCCAGTTCCAAGGGGTCCAATGCCCTCTTCTGACCTCCATGGTACTACACAAATAGATACACTTATGTTCATGCAGGCAATACACTCATACACTTAAAAAAGAAAAATATAGCTGAGCGTGGTGGCACATGCCTTTAATCCCAGCACTCAGGAAGCAGAGGCAGGTAGATCTCTGTGAGTTCAAGGTCAGCCTGGTCTACAGAGTGAGCTCTGGGCCAGCTGGGACTAAAGGGAGACCCTGTCTCAAAAATACCAAAAAATACCAAAAAAAGAGAGAAATATATAAATAAAATATTTTTTAAAGTCTTTCAAAGAAAAGGAAAATGACCATAAATTAAGATATCTATCTCCAGAACGGAAGAACATTGTGAGAGGCGACTGTGTGGGTATTTACCTGGCTATTTTCTTAGTCTCCCTGGGAGCTAATCAACTAAGCAGAGGCAGGCAGATTGCTGTGAGTTCAAGGCCAGCCTGCTCTACATAACGAGTTCCAGGCCAGCTGTGACTAAAGGGAGAACCTGTCTCAAAAAAAAAAAAAAAAAACTTGCCAGGCACAGTGGTACATGCCTTTAATCCCAGCACTCTGAAGGGAGAACCTGTCTCAAAAAAAAAAAAAAGGCTCAGTAGGTAAAGACTGCTCAAACCTGAGGACCTGAGCTCAATCCCTGGAACCCACATCAAAGTGGTGGGAAAGAATCAACTTCATGAAGTTGTCCTCTGACCTCACACAGGACACACACACCCCACACACATAGAAATACATCATACACATACACACATAGAATAATTTTTGAAAACTGGTAGAAGTGCAATAATAAATTGACAAATCCATAATGTATTTTGATATCAAAATATCCTTCTCTGTCTATAGAGTAAATAGAAATAAAATCAGGGTATGGAAAAATTATCATTGTCAGCCAACCAGAACTAACTAACATTTACAAAACACTCCAGACTGTAGCAGAGTCCACATTCTTGTCATGTGGACATGGAATATTTACCAAGTTTGTTCACCCACACAACCAGTCTAAACAAATTTAAAGGAATTCATGTCATACAAAGTATGTTCTCTGACCACAATAGAATTAAGGTGGAAACAAACAAAAAAACTCTGAAAAAAATCCCAATCATTCATAAATTAAATGACAACTTCTAAATAATCCACAAATCAAATAAGAAGCCAAAGGAAATTAGGAAATATTCTTAACTGAAAGAAAATAAAAACACATATTAACAGTTGTGAGATAATGTTGAAACAGTTTACTTAGGGTAAACTGATATCACAAAATAGCTATTAGAAAAGGAGACGGTGTTGGGAGATGGCTCAGCAGTTAAGAGTACTGGCTGCTCTTGCCCAGGACCTGGGTTCTGTTCTAAGCACCCACATGGCAACTAACAACTGCTTGTAACTCCACTTCCAGGGAAGCAGACAACCTCTTCTGGCCTCAGCAGGCATTGCATACACAGGCACATTTAACATGCATACACATAATACATACACATACAAACACTCATACACATAAAATATTTTTAATCAAAAAATTCTTTTAAAAAGAAAAGAAGAAAGGGGGTTGGACAGGTGGCTCAGCAGGTAGAGCCCCTTGCCACGAAAGCCTGATAACCTGAATTCAATTCCCAGAATCCAAATAAAAGTAGAGGAAAACTAACGTCACAAAATTGTCCTCTGACCTCCAGGAATGAACCATGGCACTTGTGCCCCTCCAGAAAAATATATCATCTCCACTCAAAATAGCTAGGTAAAAATTTTGAATTTAAAAAGAAAAGTCTCAGGCCGGACATCATGACGCACAACTTTATTCCTAGCACCTGGGGAGGCAGAGGCAGGGTGATCTCTGTGAGATCAAGGCCAGCCTGATTACAGAGCAAGTTAGAGGCCAGCTACGGCAAAGGAAGGAAGGAAGGAAGGAAGGAAGGAAGGAAGGAAGGAAGGAAGGAAGGAAGGAAGGAGGGAGGGAGGGAGGGNGAAGGAAGGAAGGAAGGAAGGAAGGAAGGAAGGAAGAGAGGGGGGGAAGGAGGGAAGGAGGGAAAGAAAGAGAGAAGAAAAGAAAGAAAAAGAGAGAAAGGGAGAGGAAAGGAGAAAGGGAGGGAAGGAGAAAGGAAAGAAGTTCTCAAATCAATGAGGAGAACTGGTGGACTTTAGTTTCTACCTCAGAAAACTAGAAAAAAATAGAAAACAAAATTTTAAGATGAAATTATAAAATTTTTAATCCCAGCACTCAAGAGGAAAAAGCAGAGGGATCTCTGTGAGATCAAGGCCGACCTGGTCTCCATAGCAAGTGCCAGGTCAGCCAGAGCTACAGGGAGACCATCTCCAAGACAACAACAATGAATTTGCCAATGTAAGTAATGAAACAGGTGAATTTACTATATGTCTTAAATACACTGAAACATGGAGAAATGTTATGAAAACTTATACCAGTAAACTTGACTTACATAACAAATTCCTTGAACTACATACACTACCAAAGTTCACTCAAGAAGAAGGAGAATGAGCTGGATGTGGTGGCACACACCTTTAATCCCAGCACTCAGGAGGCAGAGGCAGGTGGATCTCTGTGAGTTCAAGGCCAGCCTGGTCTACAGAGTGAGCTCCAGGCCAGCTGGGACTAAAAGGAGACTCTGTTTCAAAAATACCAAAAAGAAAAGAAGAAAGAAGAAGAAGAAGAAGAAGAAGAAGAAGAAGAAGAAGAAGAAGAAGAAGAAGAAGAAGAAGAAGAAGAAGGGAGAAGGAGGAGGAGGAGGAGATGAAAACCTGAGTAGCCTTCATCAACAAAAGAAATTTAATTAATACATCATTAAGAAAACAGCAAATGCTGGCAAGAACTGGGGGGGGGGGGAGAACCCTTCCTTCTTCACTCCCAGTGGGAATGTAAACTAGTCCAGCCAGTACGGAAATCAGTATGGAGACTCCTCAAACACTGAAAATAAAAGTTCCATGTGGTCTGCCCTATCACTTCTGTACACCCAGGAGAATCAAAGTCAGCTCACTGTAGAGATACCTGCATGCTCCCGTTTATTGGGGCACTATTCACAGCAGCCAAATTGTGGAACTAACCTAGAGGCCCACAAGCAGAGGAACAGGTAAAAAAAAAAATGGGGTATGCCACATAAGTAGAAAGAAGAATGTTATTTATGAGGAAATGGATAGAGCCAGAGGCCAGCATGTCACAAGAAAAACACCTGACTCGAAAAGACAAATATCGCATGTCTTATTTCCTATGACAAAGCTAGGGGGACGAAAAAGAAAAAGACAGGAAGTAAAAGGAAGAATACTGGGGGTGTAGGAAGGGAGGAGGATAAGAAAAAGGGGGTGAATATGTTTAAAGTACATTACATGCACATATGGAAACCTCATAATTAAATCCTTTCCTTTGCATAATTCACATTTGTGAATTTTTAGAAAAGAAATTGAATTTGTAATTAACAACCTGTCCACAGGGAAAATTCCAGGCCTATATGGCTTCACCGGTGAGTCTTACCAAATGTTTAAGGAATAAATAAATGGTGCCAATTATACATTAACTCTTCCAGAAAAAGTAGGACTACTTCCCAGCTCACTCTGTGCTAGCATCACTCTGATACCAAAACCAGGTAAAGACAGTGTAAGGACACTACGGAGCTCAGTGGTAGAGTCCAAGCCTAGCATATATGGGGCTCCTGGCTCCATCCCAGCATGGAGAGGGGTGGGGGTGGGGGGAACAGTAGCAACAAGAACAACAAAAACCCGATAACCTAAACATATTTCATCAAAACAAATCTAACAAAGATGAGTGTGGAGTGCATGGCTATCCTAACACTCAGGAGGCTGAATTAGAGGGACCCTCAGGAGTTTGAGGCCAGCCTGAGCTACACAGTAAGTTGCAGGCTGGCGTGTGACACAGAGTGAGACCATCTCAAAAAGAAAAAAATTGATATTAGAAGGCTAATACATGGTGAATAAGCGTAGATCAAACTAAAAATACAGTTGTACTAACATCCAAAAGTCAATGTAATCATCAGTATAAAAAGAAAAAACCTCACTGAGTGTAGTGGTGCATGCCTTTTTAATCCCAGCACTCAGGAGTCAGAGGCAGGCAGATCTCTGTGAGTTCAAGGCCAGCCTGGTCTACAGAGTGAGTTCCAGGACAGCTGGAGCTACAGGGAGACCCTGTCTCCAAAAAGACAAAAAGACAAAAAACAAAACAAAACAAAAAAACCCTCATATAATCATGTCAGTCAAGTCATTAACAAAACTAAACATCCATTCCATGTATACGAGTGCACTCATGTGTGTGCTTGGTGTGTTTGCGTGGGTGTGTGTTTGTGTGTGGATGTGCACCTGCAGGGGGACGACCTCAGCTTTCTCCCTCAGTCACTCTCCACCTTGTGCTTTGAGACAGGGTCTCTCACTGAACTTGAAGCTAAACTGGCTAACCACTGAGCGGTGGGATCTGCCCTCTGAGGGCACATCTACTTCCGGGCTTACAGACGCGTCTCTGGGCCTGGCTTTTTACATGGATGCTGGGGAGCAGAACTCAAGTCCCAGTCCTTACAGAGCAAGCACTTTACCAACTGAGCCGCCCTGAAACGTCTCCAGATCACATTTTACTAATGATGAAAGCTGAATACTTTCTCCTAGGTCAGGAAGGTGAGGAGAATGTGCCTCCCACCATTCCTACTAACACTGCCCAGAGGATCTAGTCGGCCTGGTTAGGTGAGACGGGAGGAGCAGCTAACTTTGAAAGGAAGAAGCAAAACTGTCTTTGTTCATAGATGACAGTTATTTATGGAGAAAATCCTATAGAATCTGCAAAATAAACTCCTAGAACTAAGTTCGGCAAGATTGCACAATACACGATCAATGTGTCAGGTCTGGTGCCATAGTCCCAGCACTCAGGGAGATGGAAATCAGGAGTTCAAGGTCATTTAGGGCACATAGACCTTGAAAATGTAAAAAAAAAAGTATTTCTATATAATGGCAATGTACTTTTGGAAATAGAATTTAAATAAACAGTATCATTTAGAAATACATCAAAAGAAACATTTGGGTATAAACCTGATAAAACGTGAAAGACCTGCAGACAGAAAACGAGAAAGCTGAGAAAATGTTGAAAGAAATGAAAGAGCAGAATAAACAGATTCTCTTCTCTTCAAGCCTAAAGACTGGTCCCCAGAAACTCCTGGGTGCCCTTTCCCTACAATCACGGCCAGGCCTCCAGGTGGAGCCCTTTCATTCCGTTCCTTTGCTGCTAGTTCAGACACGCCCATCTTACGTTCCTCTTCCTCACTCAATTTCCTGCCCTAAGCCTCAGGACTGGAACTAGAATCATCTCTAATCCGAGGAAGAGGATCAACGAAGGCGTGTTCAATGCACAGATCAGAGCCGAGGCTTTCCCTGAGCTCGTTGGGCTCCATCGCTCTTCTGCAAGTCCCCTGAGCTCCACGTGCACCCACCACAGTTTAGGTAGAACCCACCCTTCAACGCAGAGAGGCAAATACCTCCCTTCCAGAGAGACAAATGCCTGCTCAAAGAATTGTTACCAAAACCATTTGACTTTGGACACAAAGACGGTAACTTTCCTGGTGGACGGAAACTCAGGAACTAGCAAGCCGCTCCCTGCTCTTCACCTGAGATCTCAGATCCTGCGGCTCACAGGCTAACGTCACCAGCGGCGTCTGCTCAGGAAATGGTCACATTTAGACAACAAAGTTCACGGCAATTGCTCCTTGTAACCATTTTATTTTACCATCTACGGTCTCTTGTTTTTCCAGTTATGCTAATCTGGAAAAATAACTTAGGAGAAAGGTGGGGAAGAATTGTCCTCAGCTGTCCTCAGAGTCATCATCTTGTTATCCCACGTAGAACCATGCCTCACCTACTTCAGGTGGATTCCTTTGTAACAGACATAAATACAACAAATAAACATGAGGAACTACAGCCCATTTGAGGAATGGGAATTGTAGGTATGGAAAGCCAGTTGCGAGGGTTACCTGAAGTCCTCAGGGACATGTCCCACATTCCTGCTTTATTCCCATTTACTGCATATAGGCTGAGCCAGTGATTGACAGTGCGTGATACAGTGTACATTGAACATATACTGTTTCCAAGTGTCATGACACTGTCGCTGGGCGTTTTCTCAGGGCCACCCAGCCATGAGGACTTCTACTACTGCTAACTTTAGCCACAGCTCTAATGGCCTCTCATTTGGTATTTGCATTTCATCTACTCATTGGCAATCAACTAACAAAGTGGTTGTGGTAGATTGTAGGTAGCGATCAATTTTTTGTTACTTCTATTTTAATTCAGAGTCAAAACACTCTTTCCTTGAATCTGGCTGACTTAGTGACTTAGTTTGACCAACAGTATGTGACTGAAGTGATGTCCAAGGACTTTTAAGTCATTAAGGTCATTAGAAACATTACAGCTCCAGCCCATGACTTTTGGATCAATCTGCTCTAGACTAAACCAGCTATCAGATAAAATATTCCTAAGCTGGGGCTGGAGAGATGGCCTAGCGGTTAAGAGCGCCGTCCGCTCTTACAGAAGACCCGGGTTGGATCCCCAGCACCCACATTGGATCCCCAGCACCCACATGGCGGCCGAGAACCGTCTGAAACTCCAGTTCCAGGGAAATCCGACACCCTCTTCTGACCTCCGTGGCATTGCACGACACAGGTGCACAGACTTGCATACAGACAGTACATTCATACACATACAGAAATAAATAAAATTAATTAAAAAAATATTCCTAAGCTTGCTGTCAGGAAACTATAGCTGCACACTTGGAAAGGCCTCTGCTGTCACCTGATAGTCCTGAGGCAACTGACGGGCCCCACATGAGAATGACCCTGGGAAATCACCAACGCCCAGACCCATAAGAGGCCATAAAAATGTATTGAGTCTTAAATGCCACCCCGAAAACAAATAACTATCATAAGATACAGGAATTCTCTGCATGGTTTCACAAATTATTGTGAATTCAAATTGTGTATGTGTGTGTGTGTGTGTGTGTGTGTGCTGTGCAGGTATGTGTTGTATGTGGCATATGTGTGAGTGAATTCCAGTTTTCTAAGTTATTAAAAAATAACCCCCCGGGGCTGGAGAGATGGCTCAGCGGTTAAGAGCACCGACTGCTCTTGCAGAGGACCCAGGTTCAATTCCCAGCACCCACATGGTGGCTAAGAACTTTCTTTAACTCCAGTTCCAGGGGAATCCGACACCCTCTTCTGACCTCCGTGGCATTGCACGACACAGGTGCACCAACCTATATGCAGACAGTACACTCATACACATAAAAAATAAAATAAAAAATTTAAAAAGCCCTAGCCTACAGGACACGGAGAAGAACCACTTTGGAAAACGATAGCTGAAAATCCTCCCAGAGCCAGGCCCCAAATGCCAATGACACCAGCGCTGGCTGCAGCCAACACGTGTGCAACTCTGGCCCCAAGTGCATCTGCCGCTTTGAAAGCTGGGGAGAAAGCTCTGACCCACCTCCACCCCCATGCCAATGACTCAGCTTCAGTTCCAATGCTTCACTCATCACATCTGGGTCTTCTACCAGGGCAACACCCAGTTCTTCCTTTGTCTAATAAGAAAAGAGACCGCTTTAGTTCTTTTTTCAAAGACTAACATAATGATATGAACAGACATGAAATGTCACTCAGCCAGAGGAGAGAGATTTTCTCTACTAGTGCTTTTAAAAAAATACTCTTTTTTTATAAAAAAAAAAAAAAAACCCTCCTCATAACAAGTGAAATCATGTCCTCATTCTGCTGTGCTTTAGAAAGAGTCCTCCTGCTGAGCCCTTGAGAGAGACCATGCCCCTCATAGACAGCATTCATGGACAACAGACCCAGTCTTTGGAGAAGCCAACCTTCTTCCTCTGGTATTTCACGGATTCCCACCCCTAAGTGCTCAAGAAAAGCAGCCTTTCTAAATGGGGAGCAGTTGGCGTGCAGGAAGAAAGATTGAAGACCTGGCAAGGTTAATGGAGCAATCCACAGGTAAGTGGTTAGAGTATCCAGCTTTGCTCAGCATTTAACTGGGCAACTATTGAGGTACAAAGTGGTAAGATGCTTTGTGCTTTCAGGGTCTGAGCTGATGTCTCAGTTTACCATTTCCTTGCAATGTAGCTAACATTGGTCTAGTTTTTCATTCTCATCAACCTCAGGAGCTTGTGGAAGTCAAAAGTAAGTACTGGGGCTCTGTCAACCCCTGGGCCAATGAAGGCTATTATTATCACATTCCATTGTGTAGTAGGAGGTTCGAGAAGGGAGAAGGAACTGGGCAAGAGCTGTCAGGGAGGGTTTGATGGAGGACGTTGGTCTAAAATGGACCTTGGAGGAAGGAAAGGATTGGGAAAAGCAGAAAGGCAGTCCTCCCAAGGGGAGCCTAAGGAGGGATTTGCATCCTGTGGGGGAGGGACAAAAGTAAGGAAACTTGACCTAACCTGTGCGAGGGGTTTTGATTAAGGAACCATATGGCAAATAAGCTTAGGGAGATAAGGGAACCCCTATTTATGAGGGAATCTAGAAGAAAAAAATGAAGGTGCCCAGGGTGGGTAAAGACACTGAGCCAAAAATGCATGCCAATTTTTAAAAATATTTTCATTACATTTATTTATCAGGGAGCATACGTGCACTATAATGCACGGGTGAAAGTCAGAGGACACCTGTGTAAGCTGGTTCTCTTCTTCCACCAGGGATCGAACTCAGGTTGTCAGGCTCGGCAGCAAGCACCTTCATCCCAAGTCTTCTTGAAAGGCCCACATATCTACTTTTTATTCTGCCCTGTTCCACAGACTATATGCAGTACTCTCATTTTCTTAAATATAAATAATTCCCCCTCCAGTCTATATCAGAAAACCAGAATGAACTATTTTAAACAACAGAAATTTAAAACACAACAATAACAATATTATCAGTGCCATAGATTTGATAAGTACAGAGGGACAATAAAATCTATTCATGGCCTCAGAGACAAAATTCTGTTTATCCAATTATATTTCTTCTAAGAGATGCCACAAAGCT
>VZQC01007972.1:4792820-4810532 GCA_009823505.1 Rhizomys pruinosus
ATCATGTTAAGACAAATAAGCCAGACACAGAAAGGCAGATATCACATGTTCTTTCTCGGGTGGAAACTGAGACACAAAACAGAAGAAACCAAGCATGGTGCCATAGGCTTATAATCAGAGCACTCAGGAGGTGATGGCAGAAGGATCATCCTTGGCATTTAAGGCCTGCCTGGGCTATATGAGACCTTGTCGCAAAAATAAATAAACAAAAACCAACCTGGAAATAGAATAGGTATTACTAGGTTCTGGGAAGGATACCAAGGAAGAAAGAAAAGGGAAGGGCCAAGTAAAAGAAGGGTAAATGGAAATGATCAATGCATGATTTATGCACACATGGAAATACCACAGTGAAGCCCATTAAACTTTTTTTTTTTTTTTTTTTTTGTCTTTTTTGAGACAGGGTCTCCCTATACCCCAGCTGTCCTGGAAACTAACTCTATAGACCAGGTTGGCCTTGAACTCACAAAAGATCGCCTGCCTCTGCCTCCTGAGTAGGATTAAAGGCATGAGCCACCACACCCGGCAAGTCCCTTAACTTGTACAATTAACACGTATTAATAATTATAATAATTAAGAGTGTTTACTTAAAGATGAACATTGGAGGACATGGATCTGTTAATTGCTCTAAGTATTCTTCATTGTGTGTTCATGTAAAACATCACGCTATAGCGGAGCATGGTGGAGCACGCCTTTAATCCCAGCACTCAGGAGGCAGAGGCAGGTGGATTTCTGGGAGTTCAAGGCCAGCCTGGTCTACAGATTAAGTTCCAGGCCAGATGGGGACACAGGGAGACCTAGTCTCAAAAATATATTAAAAATCATGCTCTATACCATAACTGTATATTCTTTTCATTTGTGAAATAAAAAGATACGAAGGATGGTGAATGGATTTCCTTCTACCACTTTAAATAACTTACCTTTAGAGATTCTGAATTTCTTCTTTGTAGAATATGCTGATAAAAGCTGAGTGTGGCGGCACATGCCTTTAATCCTAGCACTTGGGAGGCAGAGGCAGGCAGATCTTTGTGAGTTCAAGGCCAGCCTGGTCTACAAAGCGAGTTCCAGGACAGCTAGGGCTACAAGGAGACCCTGTCTCAAAAAGACCAAAAAAAAAAAAAAAAATGCTGATACAAAGCCATTTTGCCATGTAATCACCATATTTGAATATGATAGTGTTCTAGTTTCTCTTCGATGGCTGTGACAAAACACACTGACCACTATCAACTTGGGGAGGAAAGGGTTTATTCGGCTCATATCTCCAGAGTTACAGTTCATCACTGAAGGAGCCCAAGGAAGGAACTCAGGGCAGGAACCTGGAGGCAGGAGCTGAAGCACAGGCCATGGAGGAATGCTGCTTACTGGCCTGCTCCCCTGGCCCATGCCCCACCTGCTTTCTCATACTGTACACAACAAGCTGCCACCCTGGGGTGGCACTGCCCACAGTGACCTGGGCCCTCCCACATAACAACAATCAAGACAATACTCCACCTCCACAGATGTGGCCACAGGCCAGTCCAATGGAGCCAGTTCCCCAACTGAGGCTCCCTCAAGTCAGGTGTGTGCAAGTTGACACTAAGCCATCCAGCACATGATATATATATATATATATAATATATATATAATATATAATATATATATATATATTGTTTTTTTGGGGTCTTTTTGAGACAGGGTCTCCCTGTAGCCCCAGCTGTCCTGGAATTCGCTCTGTAGACCAAGCTGGCCTTGAACTCACAAAGTTCCACCTGCCTCTGCCTCCCAAGTGCTAGGATTAAAGGCATGCGCCACCACGCCCGGGTACACATAGTATATATAAACCACCTCATATAATGCTCGGCACATAGTAGGTACTCAGTAATCATGGCTGCTCTGCTTATATGCTTGCCTGATTGATCTTTCTGTGGTAGTTTTGAAGAATTTCTATGTGGGATTGATGTTCCATTTCTATTCTGCTCTTGCTGGTTAATCATCCATGGCCGTTGGTCTTTTTTCCAAATCCATTGCTGACTCACTACATGGCCTTGGGCAAATCTCATATCTTCTCTGAGCCTGGGTTTTTCTTCAATAAAGCACGGTTAGCATCTGTCCAATACACTTCTCGGGTGGTTATGAGGATAATGCATGTGAAGATACCATGAAATGCATAAAGTGCCCAGCAAATCTGAGGAATTACTAGGATTAAGTCCTTTATGAATCATTCTCCCAAATGGAATGTCCATCACCCCAAGGCTGGGGTGAGGTGGAGAGAAACTAGGTAACTACATCAAACTAGTTGCTGCTTGGGCGCACTGGGATGAATCCACCAGCTCTGTGGTGCTTCTGGGGGGTACCTGATTTTGTGCACCATGTGAGTTTAAATGAGCCCCTTAAATATGACACTGCAATTGTAATTTGAGGTTAGAAAAGGAGGAAACAAATGGTCCTATTTATCAGGCAACCACAGAGACTATTGCATACAGTATTGTAAAAAAAAAAATAATGATAAATAAATAAATAAATAGGCCGGGCGTGGTGGTGCACCTTTAATCCTAGCACTTGGGAGGCAGAGGCAGGTGGATCTTTGTGAGTTCAAGGCCAGCCTGGTCTAAGAGTGAGTTCCAGGAGAGCTGGGGCTACAGAGAGACCCTGTCTCGAAAAGACCAAAATTTAAATAAATAAATAAATAAATAAATAAATAAATAAATAAATAAGCCAGGCGTGGTGGTGCACACCTTTAATTCTAGCACTTGGGAGGCAGAGGCAGGTGGATCTCTGTGAGTTCAATGCCAGCCTGGTCTACAAAGTGAGTTCCAGGACAGCTGGGGCTACAGGGAGACCCTGTCTCAAACACACACACACACACACACACACACACACACACACACACAAAGAGAAAAAAAAATAGCATAATTTCTTAGTCTAGGATTTGAAGATGCTTCCAAGTGAGAAGAAAAGAAGACAAGATGATGCCATCACCTGTTAACCACATACACACATACACACATGCATGCAGGTATCCATGTTCAGAAACATGGAGTGGAACAGGATATGTTCACGTTGATAAATGGAGTCAAGATACCAGAAAAATGTCTTATCAAGTACTCCAGGGAGAAATTAGGCTGGGATGGAACTAGAATGAACTTTATGCCTTTTAAACCTCTCAATCATGCTGAAAACAAATGGTGGAGAAGGTTTCACATGAAATGGCAAGATTTTTAAGTCAGCAATACAGTGAAAATCAAATATACAAAGACCATACTTGAGTCTTTAGGTCAGACATAAAGTAGGATAAATGCAGCTGTATTTGCTTGGCCCTCTAAAGACACCACTGTAGTCATCCTCAAGGGTTAAGAGTGGCGTTTTCAAATTGACTGCCAGGCAGAGTATTTGGTTTAAAGACTTTGTTGTTCTCTGTACCCTTTGCCCCTTCCCTCCTAAAAGAAGCAAGCAAACAAACTACCTCCCAACCCTAGGATTACTGCAACAAAAACCTTCATCATAATAGGCACACACAAAAACAAGGCCAAATAAACAGTAGATTCAGCTGTCCAGCCCCACGTGCACCCTGGGTAGACACATTCACTGCACTTCGGTGTTTGCGTTTCAAGCCCCGCCTCCATAGTCCTTGGATCCCATTTCCTCTCTGCAGGATAGCAAAACTATTTCAGAAGGTCCCTTCTCAAATATATTCATTTATTGCTATTTAATCCATAGGTAATAAAACATTTGAACTTGAAGTGGTTAATTTGACAAGTCTGACTAATGAATATACCTGTATAACCACCACCACATTCAAAAGAGAATATTTCCATCACCCCAAAAAACTCCATTGTGCCTTTTTGGTTTGTTTGTTTGTTTGTTTGTTTGTTTGTTTGAAATGGGGTTTCCCATTAGCCCCAGCTGGACTGGAACTCACTATGTAGACCAGGCTGGCCTTGATCTTACAGAGATTCAGCTAGCTCTCCCTCCAGAGTGCTAGTACAAAGGCAAGCACTACTACGCCCAGTTCCACTGTGCCATTTTGCGATGAATTCCCACACTTGACATTTAGGAAACTGTTGACATACTTCCCTTTTTGAAAGTGTTCTAGAATCCTTTTTTATATTTTTTATGTGCATGAATGTACTGTCTGCATGTAGGTTTGTGCATCCATGTCGTGCAAGGCCACGCAGAGGTCGGAAGAGGACGTTGGATTTCCCTGGAAATGGAGTTAAAGATGGTTCTCAGTCGCCATGTGGGTGACGGGTCCTCTGCAAGAGCAGTGTGACGGTTAATCTTGGGTATCAACTTGACTGGACTAAGGAACAAATAAGAGAAAAAGGATCTTCGGATTGGACCACCTCAACCCGGATGGCCCACCCCAAATGTGGGTGTTACCTTCTGCCGGCAGGCAGTATTTAAGGCCACGGCAGCGGGAGCTGGTCCCTTTTTCCTTTTTCCTTCTTCCTGCGGCTTGCCTCTCTCTCATCTGGTGAGTTTGCCTTGCTGCTGTGATCAACCTTTCGGATCCCAGCGTGTACCGAGACTGGCAGATCTCCTGGAATCCATTCGGGCCTTCAGCACTAGACTGGGACTCCTGAGACATCCAGCCTTGCGGACTGAGCAGTTCCCTGGATTCCCGGCCTCTCCAGTTCGGCGCTACTGTTGAGCTCCGTCACGTGAGCAAATCAATAAATTGTATATAGTTATATATATTCATCCTGTTGCTTCTGTTTCTTTAGAGAACCCTGACTAATACAGATTTTGGTACCAGAAGTGGTTCTAGAGAAACAGAATTGAAAGGATGAATTTCTTTAGTGGGCTTGGTAGCCTCTGGAGCCAGCTCTCCAACCCAATGAAGCCTAGAGTTACTGAAGGCTCTCCTGGTGGCATGAAGAGGAATGATAATCCTTGGTGCAGACTATTTGATCTAATTATGAAGATAGATCCATTTGACTCACCTAACTCACCTCTTGTGAGAAGCAAGGAATTTAGTGACTCTATATATAAAACGTTCGAGAAATTGCAGAAAAATCAGGAAAATAATGATGTTGCCTTGTTGCTCCTAGCATGTCTGGATAAACTGTTAGACGAAAATATGGAGCTCGGTGATAAAAATGACCAGCTCCGGATTCGAAACAACAGTTTAAAGGTTTCCAAGTGTGCTCTGGAAGAGAATCTTCTCTCCAGCAGCCAAAGAGCTAAAGCAGCAGAAAATCAAGCTGGAGCTCTTATTATACGGTTGGCTGATTTACAACGCAGATTTAATTCCCAGCCACGAAAAGTGTCAGCAGTTAAAGTGAGAGCACTGGTGGGGAAAGGGTGGAACCCTGAAACTTGGGATGGAGATGTGTGGGAGAACTATGATGATGAGGATTTTGAACCCTCGGATTCTGAGGGATTTTCTTTATCTGAGGAATTAACCTCCCCACCCTCAGCAGAGAATCCACACCCTGCAGATCCCTCCTCCCCACCCTTGCCTGAGGAAATTAATCCCCCCCTCCCAGTGGGAGCTGATGTCCCTCAGGGCCCAACAATTGTTGCCTCTAGACCTATAACCAGATTGAAGTCTAAGCAAGCCCCTCAAGGTGAGATAGAAAGTGTGGTCCACGAGGAGGTGCGATATACTACTAAAGAAATTAATGAGTTTGCTGATTCGTTCCGGCAGAAGCCTAAGGAATATGTGTGGGAATGGATTTTAAGGGTGTGGGATAATGGTGGAAGGAATATAAAATTGGATCATACTGAGTTTATCGATATGAGCCCACTGAGTAGAGATTCTAGGTTTAACATGGAAGCTCGAGCAGTTAAAAAAGGTGTTAAAAGTTTATTTGAATGGTTGGCTGATGTATTTATTAAAACATGGCCTACTAACAGCGAGTTAGAGATGCCTGATATTCCTTGGCTTAGTATTGATGAAGGGATTGTGAGGGTCAGGCAGATGGGCATGCTCGAGTGGATTCGAAGTGTAAAACCACATTCTCCACAATATGAGGACCCAGAGGACATGCCACTCACTGAATTTATAAGATGGAAAGTACTGAGAGAGACACCAGAACATTTGAAGAGCTTTGTTTTTGCTCTATTTCTTATGCCAGATCTTACAGTTAGAGAAGTTGTGGCTCGTTTGCATAAATTAAATGTACACGTAGTAGGTCTAACAGGACCTCAGGGTAGGCGTCAGGTGGCAGCACTGAATCGCAGAAGGCCAGATGAGCGTAGTTACAGTAATTATCATAATGGGTGGCAAAGGCAAAACAATACCTATAATGGCATGACCCGAAATGATCTTTGGAACTGGCTAATTAATCATGGTGTTCCCAGGAACCAAATACATAAGAAGCCTACTAAGTTTTTATTTGATCTGTATAAGCAGAAAAGCTCTAGAACGAATGACAGGAAGTCAACATTTGATTTTAGGAGTAGCGAATCCCGCCCAGTTGACCGGTTTCCAGACTTGAGACAGTTCACAGACCCAGAACCCCTTGAATGAAGGGGTGGCCGGGTTCCAGTGAGGAAGGACCTTGTCACAATACCAAAGAGTTATGCTGTTTGCCTTCCTCCTGTCCTTCCCCAGAGGGACCTGAGGCCTTTTACTAGGGTAACTGTACACTGGGGAAAAGGAAATAATCAGACTTTTCGAGGCCTATTGGATACTGGTTCTGAGTTGACACTGATCCCAGGAGACCCTAAAAAGCATTGTGGCCCTCCGGTTAAAGTAGGGGCCTATGGAGGTCAGGTGATAAATGGAGTTTTGGCTGAAGTCCGACTCACGGTGGGCCCAGTGGGTCCCAGAACGCATCCCGTAGTTATTTCCCCAGTCCCAGAATGTATAATTGGGATAGATATAATTAGAAATTGGCAGAATCCCCACATTGGTTCCCTGATCTGTGGAGTGAGGGCTATTATGGTTGGAAAGGCCAAATGGAAACCATTGGTGTTGCCTCTACCAGGGAAAATAGTGAACCAAAAACAGTATCGTATCCCTGGAGGGATTGCGGAGATTAATGCCACTATCAAGGATTTGAAAGATGCAGGGGTGGTGATTCCTACCACATCTCCATTTAACTCTCCAATTTGGCCTGTGCAAAAGACAGATGGATCATGGAGAATGACAGTTGACTATCGAAAACTCAACCAAGTAGTGACACCAATTGCAGCCGCTGTACCAGATGTGGTGTCCTTACTCGAGCAGATTAATATGTCTCCTGGTACCTGGTATGCAGCTATTGATCTGGCCAATGCTTTTTTCTCAATACCGGTTCATAAGGACCACCAGAAGCAATTTGCTTTCAGCTGGCAAGGCCAACAGTATACCTTTACTGTCTTACCTCAGGGGTATGTTAACTCTCCAGCGTTGTGCCATAACTTAGTTAGAAGGGATCTTGATCGCCTGACTCTTCCACAAAATATCACACTGGTCCACTATATTGATGATGTTATGTTGATTGGACCCAGTGAACAGGAGGTAGCAGCTAGCCTAGACTTGTTGGTAAAGCATATGCGCATGAGAGGATGGGAAATAAATCCAACTAAAATTCAAGGGCCATCTACCTCGGTGAANCTAGAACCCATGTGAAAACGCTGGACATAGTGGTACACACTTGTAATCCCAGCCTTGGGGAGGCTGAGACAGGAGGACTCCTGGGCCCCACTGGCCAGCCAGCCTAACCTAATTGGTGGGATCCAGGACAATGAGAGATCCTGTCTCAAGGGGTTGCACGCATAGGCACACACATGAACAGAGAGAGAGAGAGAGAGAGAGAGAGAGAGAGAGAGAGAGAGAAAGAGAGAGAGAGAAAGAGGATACAAGCATTGTTTAAGCAGCATTACTTCCACAACTGGGCCTTTAGGCTGCCAAGTTTCAACCTGGCATCATATATCGACTGTACTTGGGATGTAAGGACCTCTCTACTGGCAGCTCTTAGAAAGTGCTGAGCACGCAGTAGTTTGATGACTGCTTCTCAGATTGATAGGTCATGATCATGTATCTGGGTTTTATTGAGCTGAGAAATCTAAAGCCATTTCCTTTCATAGTGCTCTGTCCCTTGCTCCCCAGTCCAATGCACACTCCGATACCTGCTTACTCATTTCCATGCTTTCACCCTGGCTACCTCGAGGCTCACTTGACTTCTAGAAGTTTGAAATACTTGAGTTATCATTTATCAAGCTCCCACCTGCTTTTTTCTGTTCTTCCTCCTGTGTCCTCTGTTTCCCTCTCCTTCTCTTTTCCGTCACCCTGTTTCGCCATTACCCCTTCCTCCCGTATCAGAGCTAGGTTATTTAGTTCCACAGCTCTCCATCCTCTTCATGAGTTCTGATCCTGGTGTCCTAGGATTCTCTTTTTTTTTGGGGGGGGGGGGAGTCAGTGTTTCCCTTTAGTCCCAGCTGTTATGGAACTTGCTGTGTAAACCAGGCGGGCCTTGAACTCACAGAGATCCACCTGCCTCTGACTCCCGAGTCCTGGGATTAAAGGTGTGCACCACCACGCCTGGCCTAGGACTGTTCTTAGCTGCCATGTGAGTACTCAGAATCAAATCTGGGTCCTCTGCAGGAGCAGTCAGTGCTTTTAACCGCTGAGCCATTATCTCCAGCCCCCAATTCTCTTTCTTAACCCTCCAACATCACATGTCCCTTTTCATTACAATAAAAACCATTCAGTAAAGCTGGGTGTGGTGGCGCACGCCTTTAATCCTAGCACTTGGGAGGCAGAGGCAGGCGGATCTTTGTGAGTTCAAGGCCAGCCTGGTCTACAAAGTGAGTTCCAGGACAGCTGGGGCTACAAAAAAAAAACCATTCAGTAGAGGTATTCACACAATGGTATTAATGGCAATATATTATTCTTCCCATATGTTTAGACCCAAAGGACGATGCTGAGTACAGCAACATGACCAGGCAATGGGAAGCATTAATGTTTGTCCAAGTGACCTTCCAGATAACCTTCAGAGCACAATACCACTTTCACCTTAAATGTGAAATAAAGATAATAAGACCAGGGGCTGGAGAGATGGCCTAGCGGTTAAGAGCGCCGACCGCTCTTGCAGAGGACCCGGGTTCGATCCCCAGCACCCACATGGCGGCTGAGAACCGTCTGAAACTCCAATTCCAGGAGAACTCCAGTTCCAGGGGAATCCGAGACCCTCTTCTGACCTCCGCGGCGGTTGCACGATCACGGGTGCACTGACCTGCATGCACAGTACATTTCATACACATCAGAAAAAATAAAAATTAATAAAAAAAAATTAAAAAAAAAAGGACTAACAATTTAAAAAAAAAAAAAAAAAAAGATTAATAAGACACCAGGTCGAATCTCTTCTGCTCTAAAGTAGGAAGAACACAGTTATACTGGCATAAGTTCACTAGCTAATTAACACCCAATATTGCTTCTTACTAAATTTTGGACAATATACTTAACCTGTCTGTGCCTAGTTTCTCTAGCTTCAGGATGGAGGTAGTAATAATACCTTTTTTATAGGTCACTGTGAAGAGTAAAACAGTTAATTTATCTAAAGTCCAAGGTGAGAAGTTAGCACATACTAAGATTTAAGTGAGTGGTATCTGTTATTGGCTGTAAATTAAGAGTAATACCTACTTCATTGTGTTGAAGGATTAAAGGGACACCTGCATTAGGCATTTAGCATAAAACTAAGCCCAGAAAGTGCCCAATGAAGTGGCCAATAAATCTACATCACACTTGAGTGTCTGGTAAGCTAAATAATGACCCCTGTTGGTCAAATTTCTCCAGAAACACAGAACCAATAAAGAGTAGATAGATTGAGATATGAAACGATAGATAGATAGATGGATAGATATAGTAGATAGATAGATAATAGATAATGGATAGCATGATAGATAGATAGATAGATAGAAGGCAGATAGATAGATAGCAGATGGATAGATGAATAGAATTAGCTAGATGTATGATAGGTAATGATAGATGTAGATAGATAGTATGATAGATAGATAGGTGATGCATGAATGAAGATACATGCATGCATGCGTTCATAGACTTATAGATATATAAGATACTTTTTTCCTTTTTTTTAATAACTATTATTTTTTCATTTTAAACAATAAGTAATAATTATGAGTACAAGCAGCATCTTCATGTAAACAATTTGCAAGCAGTTGTGTCCAAAACCCACACATGCCCATGGTCCCACCATCCAGCTGGGGGGCTTGTATGTTCAAATCCAAGTTGATCAAATGGTGTCCAGACTATATTGCTGTAGTTTCGCCATTCACCTCCAATCGCGGCCCTTACATTTTAACAACACCCCCTCTTCCGCAGATTTGTCCTAGGCTTAGAAAAGGGGCCACAGGTGAGAGGGAAGCAAAACAGTCTACTTTCTCTGGAGCTGTTTTGTCTTGGACTCTGGTTCAGTTTTGGCTGTTTCCTTTCATGGGCTTTTTGTCCAGGAATAGACCTTTCAACCCTACTAATGAAGCGCAAGCAATTAGATATATAGGTATTTAAACAGTACTAATTGTTATGGAGGTTACTTGGTATAGACACACATGTTTGGATGGTATGATAATCCATGAATTTACGTTTTTTTTTTTTTCTGAAAATATGACTAATCTTACTGTGGCTTATAACATCTCTTAACCACTCAAGAATTGTAGCTTGTGGCATACTGTGGTTTATTCCTCCAAGAAAGAGCTAATAGCCAATTAGATTTTAGGGATATACAGGCATATGGCTGCCACTGCTGCAACAGTATTTCCAGGCAGTGAGTATAGCTAGTGCTGATGGAGAGTCCTTGCTTAGAGTCTCAAGGAAACCTATTATTTTTGGTTTAGTGGGCCTTTGGTAACATTCTCTGGTATTTCCAGGACGCCAACGGTACACTTGCAAGTGTGGGTCTCAATGCATCTTTCCCATGCTTACATCGGGTCTTGACAGCAGGGCCTTATCACCTCTCTTCTTGAAGTATCCCATTTACAGGCAAGAGCCTTTACTTTGCGGGGAGGGGCTGGATACCCTCTGCAAAATCTCCTTGGTACATCTTTCCATTGCTGATATCAGAGATCCTGTATTAGATATTTTGCGGGGCTGGAGAGAATGCCTAGAGCGGTTAAGAGCGCCGACGCTCTCTGCAGAGGACCCGGGTTTCGATCCCCAGCACCACATGGCGGCTAAGAACCGTCTGTAACTCCAATTCCAGGAGAACTCAGTTCCGGGAATCCGAGACCCTCTCTGACCTCCGCGGCATTGCACGACACGGGTGCACAGACCTGCATGCAGACAGTACATTCATAACACATAAAAAAAAAAAAAAGAAAAAAGATATTTGTTAAGTGCAGAGCTTAAGGAGACTAAGTATTATATTTGGATCTGAATAGAGACATGGCCTAGTGGTTAAGAGCGCCGAACTGCTCTTGCAGAGGACCCAGGTCGACTCCCCAGCACCCACATGGCGGCTAAAGAACCATCTTTAACTCCAGTTCCCAGGGAATCTGACACCCTCTTCTGACCTCGCGCAGCATTGAACACACGGTGCCAAACCTATGAGCAGACAGTACATTCATACAATAAAAAAAAAGAATTTAAAATTAAAAAAAGTGAATAATTCCTTTTCACATGTTCTTATGTCTATTTAGTCAATAAAGAAGGCAGTTTTACTGGTTTTATAAGAGACTACTCTATAGCGGTCGGCTCAATTTAACAGTTAGAGAACGACCTCATCATCATCATCATTTCTCTCTCTTGTTGCTATGGGGGGGGGGAGGTAAAAGGAAGTCTGTCATATTATTAAACCTTTGCAGCCACCTAGAAGGTAAGTTTCTTAGGATTATTATAAATAGTTGTTACAGCTGGGCGTGGTGGTGCACGCCTTTAAATCCTAGCACTTGGGAGGCAGTAGGCAGGCAGGTCTCTTGTGAGTTCAGGCCAGCCTGGTCTACAGAGTGAGTTCCAGGCAGCTGGGGCTACAGGGAGACCCTGTCTCGAAAAGACAAAAAAAAAAAAAAAAAAAAAAAAAAGAATAAATAGTTGTTACAAAGTAGGATGCACCGAGGGGTTTGATATCTGTAGCAATCATGAGGCTTTTCTTCCTTTCAATGTTCAGATCAGGCCAACCTCTCGCACTGGCACTTCCTGGTACTATCCAACACAATGCAAAGCTGTATCTTTTTCTTTCTCAGCCGTTAATTGGTTGAACATTTTGAACGCTGTTGTGAAAACATACAAATCTTTTCCGCGTAGTTAGTTTTAAGATTTGAATAAGGTTTTTGACAAAAAGCTTTCATATTTCTGTACCCACTTTTTATATTTTAGGTTTTTGTTTTTTGACCCATGAGTCTCAAAAAGGCAGTTGTATTACACATACCTATAGCTACTGGTAATCAAGTGCAGATTTCATCCAATTCACCCATGCTGTTTGGGTGACGGTATGTGGTTAACTTGGTAATAAACTTAATTTTTTTAATTAAATCATCCTACGTAAAAGAAAATGCCAACAAGGTGATACTGTATAACAGAAAAATTATGGAGAACATTCTGTATGTGCCATTCCCAAAGTTAGTTGTTATACAGATTTCTAAGTAAAATAGATGTGGACAACAACAATTTATATTTCCAATTAACTTCAGGTGATTACTGTTTTTATCAGAATCTTTAAACCAATGTTGTTTAAATATACACATATACTTTTATTAAGTCCTAAAACACCATGTAAACCTGTAGACAGAGGTCTTGGGCAAAATTGAATTTGTTGAACTCCATCAATTAAATATGTATTAATCGAGTATACACCCGTGTCCCTCTCTCCCCCCCCCACCCTTCCCCATATCACCATTTCATCAGTTTTCTGATGCGTCTTTCTTGTTGTTGTTCTTTTTATATGCATCCCTCTCCACAAAGAAATATTTATAATTCGGGTTATTGGTTCGCTAGCATCCACATATGAGGGATAACATTCTCGTCGTTTGTTTTTCTGGGACTGTGTTCTTCTAGGCTCGCATCCATATTACCTGGCAAAGTTCATGAATGTTGTCCTTTCATTTATTTATTTATTTATTTATTATTGTATTTACTTGTATTTATATTTTTTTATCAAATTAGCCCCGTGTTCCCCCCCACTCCCCCCACCCCATCCAGAGCTCATGCATTCTGCAAACATGCGTTATTCATCTCTTTCTCAGTATTTCTCAATATTCTTCCATGGGGAAGTTGACCTGTTTTTGAGCAGAAGTTCACTGTTTCAGTCAGTTCTTTGATGTAGTTCTTTCTGTTGTTGTTGTTGTTGTTGTTGTTGTTATTGTTTGTTGTTGTTTCCAATATGCCATCACTCCCAAATGCTTTGGATAAAATCTCAAGGGCCATGCACAGGAAATACTTACAACTGGGTAATTGGCACTCAGCATCCACAGATGAGGATTACCATTTGTCATTTGGGTTTATCGGGACGGTGGTACGTCACTCGCATGATGTCGAGAGCTCAACCATGCCCCATTTTCCTGCACAAACTCATGATTGTCTTTCTTTACCACTGCATAGAACTCCATTGTGTACATGTACCAACATTTTCTCTATTACTATCAGTTGAGGGCATTTGGGTTGGTTCCATCTTTTTGCTACTGTGACAAGCAGCTGCACTACATTATAGCTGTGCATGTATTTCTGCAGAGTAGAATGAGTCTTTGTGGTATATCCCAGGAGTAGTGTATGACGGGTCAAAATGGGCAAGCTCATTTTGAGTCTTCTAAGGGTTCTCCACACTGCTTTCCATAGTGGCTGTACAAGTTTTACATCCCACCAGCAAGGATGAGTGTTCCCTTTCCCACAAAACCTCTCAGCACTTGATATCATTTTTTTTTCTGATCCTGGCCAGTCTTTATCGTAGTGAGCGAATTTAACGTGGTCTTAATTTGCATTTCCCTAATTATTAGTGATGTTGAACAGTTTTTAAGATGTTTCTCAGCCATCTCTAATTCCTCCTCTGTGAAGTCTCTATTCAGTTCTTTGCTCCATCTTTTGAGTGATTCATTTGTTTTCTTTCTTCTTTGTTTTTTGAGTAGCTTGTATACTCTGGAAATTAATGCTTTGTCAGATGTATCTGCAGTGAAGGTTTCCTCCCACTCTGTGGGTTTTCTCTTCACTTCCTTGATTGTTTCTTTTGATGTACAGAAGCTTTTGAGTTTAATGAGGTCCCATTTGTCAATTGTCGATCTTATTTCTTGTGCAGCTGCTGTCTGATTTAGGAAGTCTTTTCCTATGCCTATGTCTTGTAATCTGCTGCCAAGTTTCTCTTCTATCACCTCCAGAGTTTTGGGTTTCACGTTGAGGTCTTTGATCCATCTGGAATTGACTTTTGTACAGGGTAGGGGTTTAATTTCATTCTTCTACGGTAGTGATCCAGTTTTGCCAACACCACTTGCTGAAGATGCTGTCTTTCCTCCACTGTGTCTTCTTGGGCCCCTTGTCAAATATGAGGTGGCTGAAATTGTATGTGCTCAGGTTTGGATCTTCAGTTTTATTCCATTGGTCAACTGGTCTGTTTTTGTGCCAGTACCAGGCTGTTTTTATGACTATAGCCCTGTAGTATAGTTTGTAGTATGTCTGTTATAGCGATCCCCCCTGTATTGCTCTTTTCACTCAGGGTTGCTTTGGCTATTCAAGGTCTTTTGTTTTTCCAAATGAAATTGAGGATTTTTTTTTCCAAGCCTGTGAAGAAGCTCTTGGGGATTACAGGAGAAGAATGCCTCAGCTCCAGCAGAGATCGATTTGCCCTTCCTCCATCTTTTTGTTCTATTCAAAAACCCAATAGATTTGGGTGATACTCAGCCACACTTCATTCAATTTGCTGACTCAAATGCTAATCTCTTCCAGAAACACCTTCACAGACACATCCAGAAATAATGTGTTACCAGCTATCTGGGCAGTCCTTAGTCCAGTTAAGTTGATACATATACTTAAACAGGATAGTTCTCAAAAATATGTAGGTCCTGTTCCTAGAACCCTGTCGATGCTGCTGTACATGGCAAAAGGGATTTGGCAAGCCCTCAAGTGCAGAGATCAGTCTCAGTTATCTAGATGAGCTTAAATTAATCACAAGTGTCCTATTATAGGGAGACAGAGAATTGGACTCTGAAAAAGAAGATAACCACATGACAGAAGCTAGAGGAGACATTCACAGAGAGAGGACAGTGCGCGACTGGCTTGGAAGTGGAGAAAGGGTTCACAAGCCAAGAATGTCAGGAGCCACCATGGTCTGGCAGAGACAAGGAGCACCTCTCCCTCCCCTTTCTGGACACTCCAGAAGGAACTAGCCCTACCAGCGCCTGGATTTCAACCTTGTAAGATTCAGTTTGGAACACAGCCATAATCATACGAGAATTTCTTGTGGTCATTTGTTGCGGTAGCCATTAGAAGCTAATATCCTTTTATCCTGAGTTCCCTTTATAGCGCAGCAGGTCCTTCAGGGAAGTCAGAGAAACAAGAATACTCAAGGATAAACAGATTAACATGGTGGGAAGGTGGGTGTGGTGCCTTGGCCCTGTAAGCCCCACATTTAGAAGGCTGAGACAGGAGAATCCTGAATTCGAGAGTGGCCAGGGATACAGAGTAAACCTACTGTCAGCCCAAGTACTTTAGTAAGGACCTGTCTCTAATCAAAAACAAAAGGGTTGGAGCTGTGACTCAGTGGTAAAATACTTGCCTAGTATTCATGAGACTCTGGGTTTGATCTCCAGTACTAAGGTGACCGGGTGCACAGACCCTGAGGGTCAATACATTCTGGTGCCTCTCTTGACCAAGGGGAGAACCCAGTTAGATGGTTTGCCCTGGATTTGGAGGAAAGGGAAGGAACCTTATGGTCCTGATCTATTTGCTGCGATCCAAGAGTCAAAAGCTGAAATTGTTGTTTTTGCAGTTTTTAAAACAATAGAGTTTATGTCTTTTCTAAATGCATCAGCAGGACCAGTTGAGAAGGCCTGGACAGCAACAGCTAAGATTAGCTTCCCAGCTCCCACTGAGACCTTGAGTGGCTGTCAGCTCTGCAAGGAACAGCAGCAAAACCTCACGCAAATGGCCTATAAAAAAGGCCTTGTCAGAGGCACCTTGACCTGTGGGGCTTCTCTGGTACTCAGATTCCCAGCGGCCCTCCCAGGGTTATGCTCCCTCGCATGATGTATTTCCCCTGCCTTTTTTAGAGCTGCATTATGCTTGCTCCAGGAAACAGCCTCTTCCTTCTCATAAACACAGCCTTGGGTTCCTGACCAAACGCCGTGCCACTCCTTGGCTCCTTGTCCATCCATCACACCTTGCTGTCATCCTGGCTGCAATTGTGAGAATGGATCCAACTCCAGAGGTGAACTCAGGATGGGGAGAAGGAAGAGGCAAGGCCTGGAGGAGCTGAGGGTCACACACACACACACACACACACACACACACACACACACGCACGCACTCCAATTCCAGCCCACTGGTGAATTCCTTGGAAGCCGGCCTATAGAGTGAGCAAGTATTTCCAGTGACCCAGTGAGTATAGTGGAAAAGTCTTGATAAGGTCACCATCAAATCTAGGATTGGTCTTTCCTGTGTTCAGGGACCAATGTAGGATAAAACAGAGATACCATGGAGAAAGTGAATTTTGAAAGGAGTGTGTCCCTTATAAAAGAGATGTATAGAAAAGTCCCTGGATCCTTATAAGGAAAAGTAGATTAGTCTCAGCCGGGCTGGGTGCAACCACGCTTATGGAGAGCTAGCTTTTCCAGCACATATGGAAGGCAGAGGCAGGCAGATCTCTGGGAAATAGAGGCCAGCCTGGTCTACATAGTGAGTTTCAGACAGCTGGGACTTCAGGGGCACCCTGTCTCAAACATACATGCACACACACACACACACACAACACACACACACAGAGTAGATTAGATAGAAATGGGGAATTATTGAGGAACAACATGACACACCCAAACACATGCCCCATTGGCTCTAGCAGTGTATCTAGCATTCCCATTGGTCTTAAAATAAGCCAGACACCATCCTCAGTGGCTCAGTCCATCTTTTCTATCATTTTGTCAAGTAGGTACTTTGAGAATGTGGTGGTACACATGTGTAATCCCAGCACACAAGAAGCTGAGGCAAGAGGATCGAGAGTTCAAGGCCAACCTGAACTCCATAGTGAAACCTTGTCTCTAAAAACAAACAACAAATAGCTGGGGATGTAGCTCAGTGGTAGAGCACCTGCCCTGCATGCAGGAGGCCCTGTGTTCAACCCCCAGTGCTGAAAATAAAGAAAAAGAGAGGGGAAGAAGAAAATCAAGGTGAAAGAGAGAGAGAAATAGAATACCCACCCCCATACGTGCCTTTAACTAGGAAAGGTAGATGCAGAGTGACTTGTGGCCAGCACTGGGGGTTGGGAGGAGGAAGGGGGAGGCAGCTGGATCAGTGTGAGCTGGAGGCCAGCCGGGTCTACACAGCAAGTTCCAGGCCAGGTGGGGCTACAGGGAGAGCCCTGTCTAAAAAAAAAAAAAAAAAAGTAAGAATAAATAATAAAAAATGAAAAGTGTGGAGAGTCACAGAGCCACTAAGTGGCAGAATCAAGACTCAAACCCAGGTAATGGCCGGAGTCTGCTCTGTGCTCTCAAACTGTCACGATCTTCTCAGGAGTAGCCAAAACTTTGAAGTCAGGACTGTCAGTGCTGATATTATCCAGGAGAGTAAACGTGGTTTTTAAAAAGTATTCTCTCCACTGCTCCCAGGGCTTACCCCTTCCTTTTCCTCACCATGGATCTCTCTGGAATGTGACC
>VZQC01007972.1:4812637-4829145 GCA_009823505.1 Rhizomys pruinosus
TCGAGACAGGGTTTCCCTGTAGCCCATGCTGTCCTGGAAATCACTCTGTAGACCAGGCTGGCCTTGAACTCACAAAGATCCGCCTGCCTCTGCCTCCCAAGTGCTAGGATTAAAGGCGTGCGCCACCACGCCCAGCCCATTCAATATCTTTATCTAGAGGTTTTTCCAAAGACTATTGGTCAAAGTGGATGGATATTGTCACCCTTTCCCCCCATCATCACGATCAGCTCCAAGCTGGAATTCTTTCATCCAAGTTCAAACCTTGGCATCTTTCCAGGTAGCTCTTCCTCTTTCCTTACATTCAGAAAAAAACCAAATCCTATGATCTTTCCCTTTGCAAAAATCTCCCCCAACTAATTCCCTCTCCCAGGCAGACCCTCATCAGTTTACCTCAGATACCCAGGGGAACAGCCTGACAGCCTAGAGATTTTGGAAAAGTCGTTCTTTCCTTCAAATGGTTTTCACTAACACCTAAAGCTCATAGACCAAGTCTTCACTTTATGTAAAATATCACTATTTTCTGAGGTTTTTTTTTTTAAAGATGCAAAAATCTGGGGAGGAAGAACTCAGTTTTAGAGCAGGAAGAACAGTTTGAACTTCATCTTTGCTTATTAGTATGTGGCCTACACCAAGCCCCTAACTTCGTGGAACCCATATTTTCTTTAGACTTTTGTTATTGCTGTCATTATTGTTTTGAGACAGGGTCTCACATAGCTCAGATTCACATGGCCCAGACCAGTCTCAAAAATCACAATGTAGCCAAGAATTGCCTTCAACTCTTAATCCTCCTGTAAAGTATGTGTGTATTTATTGGTTGACTAACAGACTGATCAGTACTGGAGATTGAACCTAGAGCTTTCTACATAATAAGCAAGTACTCTACCAACTGAGCTAAATCCCCAGACCAGGGAATTTTTTAAAACAAGGATATGAATGTCTTCCCATCTTCAAGTTAATACTGCTTTAAAGGGAAAAAAAAAATTTGGTCTTTTTGAGACAGGGTCTCCCTTTAGTCCCAGCTGCCCTGGAACTCACTCTGTAGACCAGTCCTGCCTTGAACTCACAGAGATCTACCTGCCGCTGCCTCCTGACTGCTGGGATTAAAATCATGAGCCACCATACCCGGCTTAAAGAGAAAAAAATTTTTGTGTGCTTTTATTGATGTTTTGTGTATTTCAGACTTCATTTTTCAATTCAGTTCAGGCATATTCCCCTTTCCCTTCCCCCCCACCCCGCCCCACCCCAGATCATGCATTCTGCCATAACTGTCCCGCATCTTTCTCTAGTCTTTTTTTTATGCTTAGGAATTACATTTTCCTCCATTAATTTTATATTACTCTAAAATATGGATATATACTCTCCACCCATATGCAGTAATTACAGAATCTGAAAATAATTGGTGGGTGGATTCTAGAGCCCATTGAGAGATTCACATTATAACAACATAGTTGCTTTCAGATAAACAGAAATATAACAATAATGTTATTCAGCTTGCCTTTCATCTGGGGGATTTGGTGTTAGCATCCACAAATGAGGGAAACCATTCTCCATTTGTCTTTCTAGGACTGTGTTACTTCATTCAGCATAATGGCTTCGAGCTCCATCCATTTACCTGCAAAATTCATAATGCCATCTTTCTTTACCACTGAATAGTACTCCATTGTGTAGATGTACATTTTTGTCATCCACTTGTCTGTTGAAGGGCATTTGGGTTGGTTCCAGCTCTTCACTATTGTGAAGAGAGCTGCAATAAACATGGATGTGCATGTATCTTTTCAGTAGAATGAGTCTTTGGGGTATATACCCAGGAGTGGAATGACTGGGTCAGGTGGCAGGCTCATTCTGAGTTTTTTAAGGGTTCTCCACACTGCTTTCCTTAGTGGTTGTACAAGTTTACATTCCCACCAGCAGTGGATGAGTGTTCCCCTTTCCCCACAATCTCTCCAGCATCTGTTGTCTTTTGTTTTCTTGATCTTAGCTAGCCATACTTGAATGAGATGATATCTGAGAGTGGTTTTAATTTGCATTTCCTTAAATATTAATGATGTTGAGCACTTTAAGATGTTTCTCAGCCATCTTTAATTCCTCACTGGTGAAATCTCTGTTCAGCTCTTTACTCCATCTTTTGTGTAGGTCATTTGTCTTCTTACTTCTTTGTTTTCTGAGTAGTTTATATATTCTTGATGCTAATGCTCTGTCAGATTTATCACTGGTAAAGATTTCCTCCCACTCTGTGGGTTTCCAAAGAGAACTTTTTTTTTAGTCTTTTTGAGACAGGGTCTCCCTGTAGTCCTAGCTGTCCTGGAACTCTCTCTGTAGACCAGGCTGGCCTTGAACTCACAAAGATCCGCCTGCCTTTGCCTCCCAAGTGCTGGGATTAAAGGCGTGCACCACCATGCCCGGCTTATTTTTTTTTGACAAAGAAAAATTTTTAAAGACTTTATGCAGCCAGGTATAATGGCACACACCTGTTTGTTTGTTTGTTTTTGGTTCTTTTGAGACTGGGTCTCCCTGTAGCTCCAGCTGTCCTGGAACTCACTCTGTAGACTAGGCTGGCCTTGAACTCTGAGAGTTCAAGAGTGAGGCTTGCACCACCACACTGGCACACACCTTTAATCCCAGCACGTGGGAGGCAGAGGCAAGCAGATCTCTGTGAGTTCAAGGCCCTCCTGGTCTACATACTGAGCTCCAAGCCAGCTGAGACTAAAGGGAAATCCTGTCTCAAAAAGACAAAAAAAAAAAGTGCTATTTAAAACAAATATCTTGCCAAACATGGTGGTGCACACCTTTGATCCTAGCACTTGGGAGGAAGAAGCAGGCAGATCTCTGTGAATTCAAGGCCAGCCTGGTATACAGAACCAGTTCTAGGACAGCTGGGGCTACAGGAAGACCCTGTCTCAAAAAGATAAATAAATAAATAAATAAATAAATAAATAAATAAATAAAGTTAATTAATTAATAATAAATAAGTAAATAAAGATTTTTGAGGCTAGGTGGGAGTCCAGCTCAATGGTAGAGCACTGCTTGGCTGGTAGGAGGTCTCTGTTCAGTTTCTAGCACCAAACAAATATCTACTAGATGGATAATATTTAGATTGAGAGTAGCATATAATTGTGAAACCGTGAAAAACAAACATTGTCATATTTGATGAGATTGTAAAGTACTACGGCCTATGAAGTCCATAATTTGACAATATATATTAAAATTTTATTTTATTTGTATATATGTGTGTGATGTATACATGTGTAGATATAGTGTGTGCCTGTGTGTCTGTGTGTGTGTGCATGTGTGTGTGTCTGTGTGTCTGTGCATGTGTGTGTGTGTGTGTGTGTGTGTGTATGTGTAGAGGCCAGAGGTTGATGTTGGGTGACTTCCTCAATTGCTTTCCACCTTGTTTTTTGACATAGGGTCTTTCAGTGAACGCTGAGCTCACTAATTGACTAGACAGACTGGCCAGCGAAGCCCAGGGATGCTCCTGTCCTATCTCCACAGTGCTGGGACTCTAGGCACATAGTGCCATGCCTGGCTTTTCACATGGGTACTGGGTATCCTCATGCTCGCTGGCAAGTACTTTACCTACTGAGCCAGTTACATGTTTAAATGTTTATATCCAAGTTTCAGAGATGAGAGACAAGTGAAATCAGCAGGCTATGAAACAAATCTCTCAAAATAAGAAAGAAGGACTGGAATGACCCATAGGCTCGTCAGCAGTGGACTGGTTTATCCCTACAAAAGAATGTTACATAAGGTGTACACCACATTAAGAGAGACAGGTACAGAAACACTGTGAAGAATGTTACCACCTATGCAGAAAGTGACAAGGAAGAAAAAACAGTGCATACAGGTACAGAAAATGTTGTGGGGGGTTGTTTGTTTGTTTGTTTGTTTGTTTGTTTGTTTTTGTCTTTTTGAGACAGGGTCTCCCTTTAGTTCTAGCTGGCCTGGAGCTCGCTCTATAAACCAGGCTGGCCTTGAACTCCCAGAGATCTGCCTGCCTCTTCCTCCTGAGTGCTGGGATTAAAGGCGTGTGCCACCATGCCTCTCTTGTTTTTGTTTTTTTTGTTGTTGTTGTTGTTTTGTTTTGTTTTGTTTTTAATACACTTAGAAAGCTGGTAGCATTGGTGGACACCAGGAAAATTGAGTACTTAGAGTTTTTGAAATCTGAAAAACATGAATGAAATGCCTATTTAAGATTAATAAAATTAAAGTTAAATAGAAAATACTATAAAACAAAAGAGGAAGAAGGTGGCTTCAAGTCACTCCATTCCCAGATGGAGAGAATTTACAGAGAATGACAACCAGAATGACACCCAAGGCCACCCTGGAAGCCTCTGGCTACTACTGCATGTTACCAACCTACCAACCGAGGCTGCTGGGAATAACAATATTCTTGTTGGCTTTCCCCATGGCACAGGTTTAATGACACATTTGGAACTGGAAGTCCCAGCCTGGCGTGGCCCCCAGCAGGACAACAGGAAGTGAGCCCCTTCTTCATTCTTTACAATCATTCTTTGATTCTCTTCTCCAGTACCAAAGCTTTCCCAACTGCTTAAAACTTTCTCAAAGGGTAAAAACTGAAGAAATAACCTTTATTTCACTTGTTTTGCCGCATCCAGAACAAGTGGTGAGTGAATCATCCACTGAGCATATCGCCTCTGAAAGTTTCCTCTCTCTCCAAATCCCTGCTTCTGAGCTTCCTCTGTTCCCTGGAGAGATGTGTGCTCTGGGATCTGCAGCCCGTTGTGTACTAGGCTAGTGAACACAGAGCTCAGAGATGCATTCTGGAGCAGATTCAGGACACTGGCCTAGCGACAGTTTTTCTGCACATATATCAGGTTTGAATTAGCCCCAAGCTGTTTTCCAACTTTTACTTCTGCTATTCTGAGAATCCAGAATTCTTTCTGCTACCCCAGTTGATTAAAGAGTTTGCAAAAATCAGACATATTGATTCCCACACTTGAGGCAGGAGGAATGAGGGTGTGAGGCTAGGCTGGCTATGGAAGGGTGTTAGGGGCACAAAGTCGAAGAGCTAGATATACATAGTTTACCTGATTTTGAGATAGGGTCTCACTGTGTAGCCCTGGATGACCTAGAACTGACGTTCTAGACCAGGTGAGCCTTGAACTCACACAGAGATCTGTCTGCCTCTGCTTCCTAAATGCTGGAATTAAAGGCTTGTACCAGTTGGGAAATCTGAGAACCAATCCATCCATTTTTTACCTCCAAATCCTCAAAAGTTCAGAAGAGGTAGCACCTGAGAGTCTGACTGGCCTGAGAGGAAATGCTGACAGATTCTGACCCTGGAGTTTCAAAAAAACAATTCACTCAAAGAGAAAATGCAATGAAGCACATAGTCAACAGCATGACTCCTGCTTTCAGATCTTAATCAGGAGAGTTCCACGCTAGTACTGAAGGCCATTGTGGTGAAATACAAGGGCTAGGAACAGAGCTTAGCACCACTAAAGAAAGAAAGGAGGAAACAAAATTCATATTTTTCATGAAATGCAATGATCACAAAGGATAGAGCTAAACATGTCATTTACTCATAAAGCTCCTGCTCTAGGATAGTATAGACCTGGAGGTCGAAAACCAATAGAGAGAGGAGAGAGGAGGAAAGCTGGGAGAGGAGAGGGAGAGAGAGAGAGAGAGAGAGAGAGAGAGAGAGAGAGAGAGAGAGNGGATTAGAAAGAGTAGTGTAGATGGATGTATCTCCCTATGAATGGATAATGGGACGGATTGTAATTAGCCTGCTCATTAGTGGGTCGCTTGGGAACCGGGAAAAAACCAACCTCCAGGTCCGGCGGACGCAGTGCAAGAGCAAGCGTCCCAGTGCTTTAACCCTCTGGAGCCCCGTTTCTCCAGCTTCCTGCCTCCTCTAAGGACATAAGTTTTTACAATCATGTCCTTAGGTAGCTGTCTTGGAAGAAAATTTTTCATTAGATTATATGATGGTTTTTTGTCCATTTTATTTCTTTTATTGATGTGGATACTAGGTTCTATTTTTTAACATGTGTGGGTGGTGTTTGTATGCTTTGCGCTGTATGTAAGACTCATATAGCATACTTGCATGCAGTGTGTAACGAGCAGAGATATGGATCTCCAGAGATTGGCATCGGGCGTCCACCTTGTTTACTGAAGTAGGGTCTTTCCCTGAAGCTGGATCTGGTGCACTCATGGTCCAGCTCCCCAGTTGGCCCTAGGCGGCTTCCGACTCTGCCTCCTGCCTACTGGGATTACAGGCAGAGCCACCTGAAGCCTGGCCACCTGGCACCGTTCATGGCGGCTGAGGATCCGGTTCCAGGTCCACACTTGTGTGGCATTTGCTTTCTCTGCTTTGATGTTTTTCAGTCTTCATTTTTGATCCTTTATTTATTTTTTATGCTCGTGTTTCATGGTTGAAATATCTTCTCTTATTGATCACTTTTTTTTTTCCTGCTAGGTATATTGGGCGTTTATCTTCCAAGTGTGCTTTTATTAATAAATATTTTTATTGGTGTTTTTGTGTATTCCAGCTCATCATTTCTCAGTCCCAATTTAGATACATTCCCCCTTTCCATGTCCCCCAACCCACCCCACCCAGTTCATACATTCTGGCATACATGTCTTTTGGGTGGAGGGTATGTATTCATATTTTTAGAGTAATATAAAATTAAAGTGAAAAACTGACTACTAAACATATTAATTGAAAAATATACAGTTATTCTCAGAGGTCATAATTTTGGTATATATGTGACGTATATAGAGGATATTTTGTTTTTTTTTTTGTTTTTTAATTTTATTTATTCTGTATGGTGTATGAATGTACTGTTGTGCATGGCAGGTTTGTGCACTCCGTGTCGTGCAATGCTGTGGAGAGGGTGTCGGATTCCCCTGGAAATGGAGTTTTCCTAGAACGGTTTCTCAGCACCTGTGGGTGCTGGGGATCGAAACCCGGGTCCTCTCGTTAAGAGCGGTAGGTGCTCTTAACCACAGCGGCGATCTCTCCAGGCGCCTAAAGAAGCATATTTTGGGAGCAATACAAATGGGAGGGAACAACAACAAGAAAAGATTTGTTCAAAGAATTGACTGAAAACAGTTAACTTCTGCCCAAAACAAATGAACCTCCTTCAGAGAAAAACTATTAAATGACCAGTTGCTTTTTTTTTATCACAGTTACTGAGGTGCTAGGAAACCCAGGGCTTTGAGCGCGCTGGGCAGGCTCTTTATCACTGAGCTGCATCATCCCCTAGTCCCCAAGTTATATTCTCTTTCTTGCTCCTCTCTTACCCTCTTCTCTCTTGGTCTCTCCTCTCTCCGCTCTCCCCTCTTCCTCTCCTTCGTCTTTCTGCTGTTCCAGTCTCTCTCCCTTTCCTGCCTTCTCACTCCTCTCCTCTTCTATCTCCCCCTTCTCCAAGTCCTTTTCTCACCTTCTCTTCTCTATGTACTTTTATCCATCTCTCACTCTCCCATACCCTCCCCTCCCCTCCCTCCCCTCCCCCTCCCTCCCCTCTCCTCCCCTCTACAACTTCTTTGGTACTCCTCACTGGCGCGCTCTCCTCTCATCGTTCCTCTGTCCTCTCACAAAGAGCCAATCTCACTCATCCTGCACTCCTTCTCTTTGCTCAGCTCACCAACACAAATTGGGACGGAAACAACAGCACATAAGGTATTCCGGCGTCATCACAGAACTGACTTTAAATCTAGCTGCTCACACTCTCCTTCCTCTCCTTCCTGCCCGCCCTAAAACTCACATTAATATTGCTCCCTTTCCGCTCTTCTCACTTACGTATATCACTTAATCCTGTCTCTACCCAGCAAAGCCTGAAAAAAAAAAAGATGCGACCTAAGACCTACGTCTATAGCTCTGCCAATCCCTTCTCTCTGTATCTACTCTCTCAGGTGGTTCAATCCTAGTGCGCTTAAGACATGGAATCTCTCATCTCTCCTCGCGGGAATCTCTGTCTAAAGGATTCGGACTGAGAAAATGTTGTCTGGATATGCCACCAAATTAGGGGATTAGAAAGAGTAGTGTAGATGGATGTATCTCCCTATGAATGGATAATGGGACGGATTGTAATTAGCCTGCTCATTAGTGGGTCGCTTGGGAACCGGGAAAAAACCAACCTCCAGGTCCGGCGGACGCAGTGCAAGAGCAAGCGTCCCAGTGCTTTAACCCTCTGGAGCCCCGTTTCTCCAGCTTCCTGCCTCCTCTAAGGACATAAGTTTTTACAATCATGTCCTTAGGTAGCTGTCTTGGAAGAAAATTTTTCATTAGATTATATGATGGTTTTTTGTCCATTTTATTTCTTTTATTGATGTGGATACTAGGTTCTATTTTTTAACATGTGTGGGTGGTGTTTGTATGCTTTGCGCTGTATGTAAGACTCATATAGCATACTTGCATGCAGTGTGTAACGAGCAGAGATATGGATCTCCAGAGATTGGCATCGGGCGTCCACCTTGTTTACTGAAGTAGGGTCTTTCCCTGAAGCTGGATCTGGTGCACTCATGGTCCAGCTCCCCAGTTGGCCCTAGGCGGCTTCCGACTCTGCCTCCTGCCTACTGGGATTACAGGCAGAGCCACCTGAAGCCTGGCCACCTGGCACCGTTCATGGCGGCTGAGGATCCGGTTCCAGGTCCACACTTGTGTGGCATTTGCTTTCTCTGCTTTGATGTTTTTCAGTCTTCATTTTTGATCCTTTATTTATTTTTTATGCTCGTGTTTCATGGTTGAAATATCTTCTCTTATTGATCACTTTTTTTTTTCCTGCTAGGTATATTGGGCGTTTATCTTCCAAGTGTGCTTTTATTAATAAATATTTTTATTGGTGTTTTTGTGTATTCCAGCTCATCATTTCTCAGTCCCAATTTAGATACATTCCCCCTTTCCATGTCCCCCAACCCACCCCACCCAGTTCATACATTCTGGCATACATGTCTTTTGGGTGGAGGGTATGTATTCATATTTTTAGAGTAATATAAAATTAAAGTGAAAAACTGACTACTAAACATATTAATTGAAAAATATACAGTTATTCTCAGAGGTCATAATTTTGGTATATATGTGACGTATATAGAGGATATTTTGTTTTTTTTTTTGTTTTTTAATTTTATTTATTCTGTATGGTGTATGAATGTACTGTTGTGCATGGCAGGTTTGTGCACTCCGTGTCGTGCAATGCTGTGGAGAGGGTGTCGGATTCCCCTGGAAATGGAGTTTTCCTAGAACGGTTTCTCAGCACCTGTGGGTGCTGGGGATCGAAACCCGGGTCCTCTCGTTAAGAGCGGTAGGTGCTCTTAACCACAGCGGCGATCTCTCCAGGCGCCTAAAGAAGCATATTTTGGGAGCAATACAAATGGGAGGGAACAACAACAAGAAAAGATTTGTTCAAAGAATTGACTGAAAACAGTTAACTTCTGCCCAAAACAAATGAACCTCCTTCAGAGAAAAACTATTAAATGACCAGTTGCTTTTTTTTTATCACAGTTACTGAGGTGCTAGGAAACCCAGGGCTTTGAGCGCGCTGGGCAGGCTCTTTATCACTGAGCTGCATCATCCCCTAGTCCCCAAGTTATATTCTCTTTCTTGCTCCTCTCTTACCCTCTTCTCTCTTGGTCTCTCCTCTCTCCGCTCTCCCCTCTTCCTCTCCTTCGTCTTTCTGCTGTTCCAGTCTCTCTCCCTTTCCTGCCTTCTCACTCCTCTCCTCTTCTATCTCCCCCTTCTCCAAGTCCTTTTCTCACCTTCTCTTCTCTATGTACTTTTATCCATCTCTCACTCTCCCATACCCTCCCCTCCCCTCCCTCCCCTCCCCCTCCCTCCCCTCTCCTCCCCTCTACAACTTCTTTGGTACTCCTCACTGGCGCGCTCTCCTCTCATCGTTCCTCTGTCCTCTCACAAAGAGCCAATCTCACTCATCCTGCACTCCTTCTCTTTGCTCAGCTCACCAACACAAATTGGGACGGAAACAACAGCACATAAGGTATTCCGGCGTCATCACAGAACTGACTTTAAATCTAGCTGCTCACACTCTCCTTCCTCTCCTTCCTGCCCGCCCTAAAACTCACATTAATATTGCTCCCTTTCCGCTCTTCTCACTTACGTATATCACTTAATCCTGTCTCTACCCAGCAAAGCCTGAAAAAAAAAAAGATGCGACCTAAGACCTACGTCTATAGCTCTGCCAATCCCTTCTCTCTGTATCTACTCTCTCAGGTGGTTCAATCCTAGTGCGCTTAAGACATGGAATCTCTCATCTCTCCTCGCGGGAATCTCTGTCTAAAGGATTCGGACTGAGAAAATGTTGTCTGGATATGCCACCAAATTAGGGATTGAGGAATATGGTAATGTTGAGATGCAGTGGAAGCTTTAAGAGAAGGAGCCTAGTAGAAGGTAATTAAGTCTGATCTTACAGAGTTAGTTCTCTAGATGGAACATTGTTATGAATGGAGGACACATAACCAGCATGAAATATGTGCAAAAAAGAAGAGAAAGAAAAAGAGAGGGAGGGAAGAGGGAAGAAGGGTGAGAGAAAGGACAGAGAGGAGAGAGAAGGGAGAGGGGAGATAGAAGAGAGAGGAGAGAGGAAAGGGGAGAGAGACTGGAACAGAGAAAGAGAGGAGAGGAGAGGGGGAGAAGGGAGAGAGGAGAGACAAGAGAGAAGAGGGTAAGAGAGGAGCAAGAAAGAGAATATAACTTGGGGACTAGGGGATGATGCAGCTCAGTGATAAAGAGCCTGCCCAGCGCGCTCAAAGCCCTGGGTTTCCTAGCACCTCAGTACTGGAAAAAAAAGCAACTTGGTCTTTTTAAAGTTTTTCTCTGAAGAGGTTCATTGTTTGGGCAGAAGTTAACTGTTTCAGTCAGTTCTTTTGTGGTTGTTGCTCCCTCCCATTTGTATTGCTCCAAAATATGCTTCTAGGGGCTGGAGAGATGGCCTAGTGGTTAAGAGCACCTACCGCTCTTACAGAGGACCCGGGTTCGATCCCCAGCACCCACATGGTGGCTGAGAACCGTCTGAAACTCCAGTTCCAGGGGAATCCGACACCCTCTCCACAGCATTGCACGACATGGGTGCACAAACCTGCATGCAGACAGTACATTCATACACATACAGAAATAAATAAAATTAAAAAACAAAAAAAACCCAAAATATGCCTCTATATACGTCACATATATATCAAAATTAGGACCTCTGAGAATAAACTGTATATTAATTTCAAAATATGTTTAGGAGTTCACGTTTTTCACTTTAATTTTATATTACTCTAAAATATGAATACATACCCTCCACCCAAAGACATGTATGGCAGAATGTATGAACTGGGGTGGGGTGGTGTGGGGGACATGGAAAGGGGAATGTATCTAAATTGGACTGAGAAATGATGAGTGGAATACACAAAACACCAATAAAAATATTTTATTAAAAAAAAGCAACTTGGAAGATAAAGCCATTATACCGAGCAGAAAAAAAAAAAGTGATCAATAAGAGAAGATATTTCAACCATGAAACACGAGCATAAAAAATAAATAAAGGACAAAATGAAGACTGAAAAACATCAAAGCAGAGAAAGCAAATGCCACACAAGTGTGGGGACTGGAATCCGGATCCTCAGCCGCCTGAACAGGTGCCAGGTGGGTGTGGTGGCCTGCCTGTAATCCCAGTAGGCAGGAGGCAGAGTCGGAAGCCGCCTAGGGCCAACTGGGGAGCTGGACCATGAGTGCACCAGATCCAGCTTCAGGGAAAGACCCTACTTCAGTAAACAAGGTGGACGCCCGATGCCAATCTCTGGCTTCTACACACATGCATGCAGAGTTGCATATGAGTCTACATACACGCAAGCATACAAACACCACCACACACATGTTAAAAATAAAATCCACATAATAAAAGAAATAAAATGGGACAAAAATCAATAATCTAAGAAAATTTCCCAAACTAAAGGACATGAATTTAAAAACTAAAAGGGGGCAGGGGAGCTGGAGAAACGGCTCAGAGGTTAAGAGCACTGGCTGCTCTTGCAGAGGACCTGGGTTTTTGGTTCCCAGGACCCACATGGCAGCTAACAACCGCCCATTATCCAGTTCTAGGGAAACCAACACTCTCTTCTAACCTCTGTGGACAGTGCACAGCATGGGTGCACTTACATAAATGCAGGCCATACACATAAAATAAAAAATAAATGAAATATTAACAAAACTAAGTGTCCACTGAGAGCTCAGCACAGTGGATAGAGGACTCAGAGGGCCAGTCATTGTGGACATTCACAGCACTGGATGGGGAAGCTTCTCCAAGTTTCTAAACACTTAGACTTAAGACTTCTCAACACTAACATAAAAAGCTAAAAGAGTTTAGCAATGTTTTCCAGATACTAAAGAAAAAATTTCTAAACAAGAATTCTAGATTTAGAAAAGTCATCAATGAAGTATGAGGATGGAATATAATTTCATATAGTCAAGATCTTAGATGGCTGACCTCCCGTGCACTCTTCCCTCCTTCCTTCCTTCCATCCTTTCCTTCCTTTGTTCATTTATTTTTAATGTATATGAGTGTTTTTCCTGCATGTTGTAAGTGCGCCCATGCCGTGCAATGCTTGCAGCCATCAGAAGAGCATGTTGGATCCCCTGGAACTAGAGTTATAGGTGGTTGTGAGTTGCCCAATATGGGTGCTGGGAACTAAACCCCATCCTTTGCAAGAGCAGTCAGTGTTCTTAACCACTGAGCCATTTCTCCAGCCCCATACCCTTCCTTTGTTAAGGACTCTTGGTAGTGTTTATAGGGCAATAATCACATAGAGAAACCAGTATGCCAACATAAGGAAGTAGAGGAAGGTAATCCTTAACAATAGCTAGAGATCTTCAAAGAAAATTTCTGCCCACATTGAAGAGGACAGGATAGTTCAGACCGGGGCAGTGAACTCTGAGGACTGAGTGCTGTCATCACCAGGATTGCCTTTACCATTCTACTGTCTTTTAATCTGAGGACAGGGTGCCCAGGTGAGCCTGGCCCTGATTCTTGCCTAGACTCGCTTCACCCTGGCAGTGTACAGATTAATTCTAGCTATTCCTTCCATGCCAGGTGATTGGGGCAGCTAGAAACCTTCATTTGACCCTTCTGTGATCTGCTTTAAGAGTTAGAAGAAGTCAATGGCTGCTGAGAAACAAACTGCACAAATCATCCAAGTCCCCGTGTTCGTCTACTACACAACCAGACTCCAGCGCACACTACAGCCCTATTAGGGTCCTTGCTCCTGAGGGCTAGTTTCAGAACTTAATTACGATTTTTCCCATTGAAGTCAGGCAAATTATCAGGGGGGGCTGCAGTAAGTCTATCTTTCAGGCCATTTGCCTCCTGGGAACCTTTATCTAATGGTGGCAGTATTGAGTTGGCATTTGGGATCTTTGCTTACTCTCCAATAGTTCTCCTGAGCAATAGGATGGTTAAAGAGACACTCACAGATCCTACATTGTCAAGTAAAAATAATAGTTAGCAATACTTGAGAGGAAAGTAAGAGAAAGGAGCTTACAAGTCCCAGCAATGTTTTTTTCTTTACATGATGGTGAGTTCCTAAGTACTATTGTTGATGTTGCTAAGACTGAACATATTGTATATTCTTTTCTGGGTGTTTAGTACATATACATGCTCACTCATAGTGATTATACGAAAGAAAAGTATTCAGAATCTCAACACTTGGTCACAACAAGTGTTAGCAATTTCATCCCTTTTCTGTATACCTTACATGATTGAGATCATATGTGCATACATTTTGTATATTCTTTTTTTAAAGACTTTTACATAAGCATCTATGTTACTAATTTCTTTGCATAGTTACCATTTAGTAACCAAGTAAGACTAAACTCAAGCTCTTCCCTCTTCCAAAGAGCCTAGCTCTTAGGAAAAACATGGACTGAATTTTTATGCTGGTAGCAGCTCATATCTGAACATTACAGAGTAACTTAGAACATATCCCCACCACCCCATCACCCTGTCCAAACCCCATCTTACTTCTGAGTCCAGCTCAACTCCCATTTCCTCCATCAATTCTTCTCAGAGAATTCTTCAGTTTTCAGGAGTACGAGTAGTATATTCTGCCATTTTTAGAGCTATTTTTATTCATTTTTTTTCTATACTTTAAGTTCTCAGGGACTAGAGACTTGAGAGCTCTCTCTAGAGAGCCTAGGAAATGCTAAGTATTCCATAAGTAATAAGTAAATAAATTGGAAAGACTTCTTTTCAGGCCTGTCTTTTAATGTTCTGTAAACAGCTTGTCTGTAAGCAGTCACCTATGGGTTTCCACCAATAATGAATGTTCTCCAATGAAAACATATTCTGGGGACTGGAGAGATGGCCTAGCGGTTAAGAGCGCCGACCGCTCTTACAGAGGACCCGGGTAAGATCCCCAGCACCCACATGGCGGCTGAGAACCGTCTGAAGCTCCAATTCCAGGAGAACTCCAGTTCCAGGGGAATCCGAGACCCTCTTCTGAACTCCGCGGCGCTGCACGACACGGGTGCACAGATTTGCATGCAGACAGTACATTCATACACATACAGAAATAAATAAAATTAATAAAAAAAACATATTCTGTTTACATGTAATTGCCATGTTCAGAAATTGGTGGATTTGATATTTGTTTTGAGAACTAAATTAAGGAAAGTTTGAGCTAAAAAATAACATTTGTGTTTACTAAGGACCTATGATGTGCCAAGCACCAGCCCAAGAAGTTTGCATGTATCTATAATTTAATTCTCACAGTTATACCATGAGGTGAAAGCTATTTTGTCTCCTCTTTATACATCTGAGACAACTAAGTCATTTGCCTGGGGCCAATAAAGTTGTATATTAAGATATTAGAACTCTATCCAGGATGGATCTGATTATCCTAGCCCTCATTTCTTTTTTTATTTATTTTTTTTTAAATCTTTTTTTTTTAATTTTATTTAATTCTGTATGTGTATGAATGTACTGTCTGCATGCAAGTCTGTGCACCCGTGTCGTGCAATGCTGCGGAGGTCAGAAGAGGGTCTCCGATTCCCCTGGAACTGGAGTTCTCCTGTAACTGGAGTTTCAGATGGTTCTTGGCCGCCATGTGGGTGCTGGGGATCGAACCCGGGTCCCCTGTAAGAGCGGTCGGCACTCTTAACCACTAGGCCATCTCTCCAGCCCCTCAAACTCTTTAAAGCAGATTTTCATTCATCCTGAATGCTACTTTAAACACAGAGGTCTATTCTGTTTCACAACACCCTCCAAGCTACAGTGAGTTAGACTATAGCAGTCATGGTACTCAAAGATAATGGGCTGTTTATTAGGTTATTTATGGGCATAGCTGAAAACGGAAAGTGATACTCTGTCAGAGTTTACTAATTGTCTGATAGTTCTTTAGTCACATGTGGCTGCAATCCACACGATCTTCTTCACTCTCTTGAACCAGGCCTGGCAATCCCACAGGACTGCGAGCTTCAAGGCTGTCTCCTGTCTACAGGCTGCCAACAGCCTCTAGGCTTAGCTCTGGCAAGAAGGTGGGGGGAGACTGCAAGGGATTTACCAGATGGAATGGAAAGACAAAGAAAGACAAGTAGACATAGACTAAGAGAAAGCCTGGGATACAAAGCTCTCTCTTTATTCATGCCAGCAGTATGCTTATATACCAAAAGTTACTGTGCTCTGGGCAAGAAGTGGGGGGCAGATGGAAGGGAAGGGTGAGCCACCTTGGCTCCTACGGAGGGTGGGGCTGCAGAGCTCCTGTTTGTGCAACCGGTAAACTAGAGGTGTTGGATTTTGTTCAATACTTCAAGGGAAGGAACCATCTGGTTCTGGAACTTTGCAGAGATAGGTGAGGCAAGAAAACACTGTAATATCCTGTACCTTCTGGAGCTACAAATAACTCACAAAGACAACTGAATGCCCACAGAGATATCAGATAACTCTCGGAGGTTTTCCGAGACAGGTTTTACAAGTTCTTGCCTCAAGCCAGGCAAAGTTTCATTCCTACAATACTTTCTTTTTTCTTTTCAGCATTAATGGCAATTCTTTAACCAAGAAAAGATCCTCTCCCTTCTGAAATTCTTCGGTTAATTCTAACTTATTTTTTTCAGACTGTTAAAGTTATGGATATATAATTATATGATATATCTATATATAATTACATAATATATCAATATATATCATAAATCTTACCATTTTAAATATTTTCTTTTATTATTGTGATACTTTGATGTGGAGTGTGTGTGTGTGTGTGTGTGTGTGTGTGTGTGAAGTGATACTCTTTCTAAATAATGAAAATACCATGACTAACTGGAGTTACTAAATGTGTTATCCTAGAAAATTTTAATTTTAAACTGGCTGAATAAAGTTTATTTGTTTTTAGATAGCAGATAGATAGACAGGTTACAGTACATAATCAAAATGAGCTGAGGGGGCTACATTTATGAAGAAATGATAACAACTGAAAGATACAGCTTGAAGTAACCTAAACAAACTAGACAGGTGTGTCCAAATGATACTTGCCTAAAAATAGCTATGCAAATATGAACT
>VZQC01007972.1:4831779-4856608 GCA_009823505.1 Rhizomys pruinosus
TCTCTCTCTCTCTCTCTCTCTCTCTCTCTCTCTCTCTCTCTTCCTTTCTCTCTCTGTCTTTTTGAGACAGGATCTCCCTGTAGCCCCAAGTGGCCTAGAACTCTCCATGTAAAGCAGGCTGGCCTTGAACTCACAGAGCCCCACCTCCCTCTGCCTCCTAAGTGCCAAGACTAAAGTCATGGCCACCATTCCCAGCTCTGATCTCTCTTCCAACCCTCAAATAAATAATCTTTCTTTGGTTGTTCAAGTAGCCAATCCAAATGCTGAAACAGAATGGTAAAGTCCAAACACAATGATTGTCACACTTTCTATGAAAACAATTTTCAATATCCTTTGAATGTAAGCAACAAACCTAGGACTAATATAAGCTCCTGTGAATTCATCACCAACAGAAATCTCCAGGTTAGGGAGCTGGAGAGATGGCCTAGCGGTTAAGAGTGCCAACCGCTCTTACAGAGGACTCGGGTTCGATCCCCAGCACCCACATGGCAGCCGAGAACCGTCTGAAACTCCAATTCCAGGAGAACTCCAGTTCTAGGGGAATCCAACACCCTCTTCTGACCTCCGCAGCATTGCACGACACAGGTGCACAAACTTGCATGCAGGCAGTACATTCATACACATACAGAAATAAATAAAATTAAAAAAAAAAAAAAGAAATCTCCAGTTTAGGGCTGGCGAGTTGGTACAGTGAGTGGAGGCAAATGCCACCAAGCCTGATGATCTGAGTTTGATTCTCAGAACCTACATGGTGGAAAGAGAGGACTGATGTTGTCCTCCGGTCTCCATTCATACACCAATCAGAAATCTTTGGTATTGTTATAGTGTCTTATATTATTATTGTTACAAATGCTTTGAAATTACATTTACACTCATGACTACTTTTAAATTATAGCTGTTGGTGGACCTGCCACTAAATATTACTATTTTGTTTGTCAATAAAGAAGCACATATATAGGTCTATATCTAGTTTTTTAATAATTTCGAAATTTAAGCCAGGTGCGGTGGAGCACCTGGCTTAATCCCAGCACTCAGGAGTCAGGGGCGGGCAGATCTCTATGAGTTCAAAGCCAGCCTGGTCTACAGAGCAAGCTCCAGGCCAGCTAGGACTAAAGGGAGATCCTGTCTCAAAAAGACCAAAATAATAATAATAATAATAATAATAATAATTTTGAAATTTAAATAGAAATATTATTGGTTTCCTCTGTTATCCTACACAGTTTATTTTATGCATTTAAAGTATTACCCTGAAAGAAGAGTCTAAAACCCTCATCAGAATTCCAAAGGGTCCTTGTATATGGGTACATGTACACACACACACACACCGTTTAAGAGTCCCTATTCTAGATCTAACTAGTTATGCTACAGAACCAGTGCTGTGTCACCCTCTGTCTCTGTCTTTTTCCCTCGTGCTTCCAGTAAGTACCCTTTCATCCAGGTGACAACCCCCAAGAATTGCTGAGTTCTTCGGGCTAAAGGCCAAGTCATCTGCAAGTGCACATCATGTCTGGAAAGTGACCTTGGCCAGATGTGGAGAGGCAGGTTCCTGGAGCTTCCCGTGGCATGGAGAACTTGTGCCTTTGTTTTCCCAAACTGAGCTGCACTTACCCAGGTCCAGATCCACTGTTTGATATAAATATTGACTTGAGGGGTTAAGAAAGCACATTCTAGATGAACAGAAACTTCCTGGAACAACTCAACAACCAACAGAAATTGAAAGTGAGAGGGACTAAGATCAGCCATTCTGCCCTGCGCCAGGGCCACATCCTTACTTGACTTCATGTTTATAGGCTGGCATCAGAGAAAGTAGGGTTTATATATCCTTTGAGAAAGAAACAAGGTCAGCCTCCTCCCTAGGTCACTGCTTGGGCAGTGCTCACCAGTGGCTAGCCCTCGCTTGCTTTACAGCCGCCCAAGGAGCCGGTGGCAGCCCTATCCAGTTTACAAATGAGGAAGGAGCCTGGAACACAGGCATCCTGGCCCCCGGGTGGGGGCACTGTCCACACTGGCTGTTCCCAGCTGAGAGTTTATCTACGTATCCACAGCCGGAAAGGAATCAGCATTCCTGGGCTTGTGACTTAGAGAAAATTAATGACTAGGTCAGCTGCTGTAGAGGGCTCGCCACCGCTAACACCCCAGGGCGGGATTTCTAGGCTGGGGGCGGGGGGGTGCGGGGGGGGGGAATGCCCCACCTCCAGGTTCTTTCTTAGACTGGGGTTTTTTAGGAGGTTGGGTGGGGGAGATCATCAGTCATAAATCTTAAGGAACCTTTACGGTTTTACAAGGGAGTTCTCGGGGGCCGCTCTTCTCCCTCTCGAGGTCTATTTACAACGCCAAAATCTCGGTGTTAATGGACCTGGGATAATGGTGTTTACTTGACCGCGATAAAGCGCTCAGCTTCCTGGGGGAGCGGCTGTAAAACGTTCTGGGGGTCGAGGTGGAAGAGGGCACTGTAAAAGCGCGCACTGGAGGGGCGGGGGCACTGGTCTTTTCCAAGCTGTCCCCCGCCCTCCACGCCTGAAGCCAGGCGGAGCAGCCCAGGCCTCACCGGCCCAAGAAGGTTCCCACATAAATCACCACCGCCAGAGTCTCGGGAAAAGGCGCATTTTTCATTGCTGGCTGCAGGGCAACTCCAGACAGGGAACGAGAAACAGAAGTTGTCTTTAGATAAACCGTTTACCAGAGCGTGCGTCCCGGCAGCGCAGGACTCGGGAGCACAGGGCAACTCCACTGTGCTGAGCCCCCACCAACGGGCACTTCCCAGAGGCCCCCAAAAAACATATCCTGCAGGGCAGGCCCACATCCTCAGGGCAGGCCCCATGTCGTCCTGCTAGCTGATCTGGAGGAGAAGGAGGGAACCAAGAGGAAAGGAAAGGGAGAACTTCGGGATCTGGGAACACTGCACAAGTGGTACCCAGGAAGACTCCGTGTTTACGTGCTGTGTGAGCTCCAACAAGGCTTGTAATGCCCTGAGCTTCGAAATCCAAAGCTGTAAAAGTACCACCAGCCTGGTCTGTGTTCAAATGCATAACCTCTATAGCCAGAGTCCTTCATCAGAGGTCTGTGGGTCTACCCGGCTTCACGAAGCCACTCTGGCAAAATAGAACAAGGACGGATTTGTATGTGCGTGCATATGGACTCTCAGAGGTAGAGGGTCCCTAGCTCAGTGGACATTCCAAAAGAATCCACGCGATTGAGCAGCACTAGCTGTGAAAACATTTCTCAGCATCTAGAGTTCGGGCCCTGACACGTACTACCTGCTAGATGCCTAAGTTACTGACTGCTGTTTCCTCCTCTGTAAAAGCCCAGGAAAAAAAGCGCCGCTGAGGATTGCTGGCCAGAATCCAATCTTACAGAGTACTGGTGAATGACACCCAGTAAATGCTAACTAAATGTTAGCTACTTCTCGGTATCAGCCCCTATAAACAAGCCCTGTAACAAAGATGGCGGAGCTGGGAGGGGGATGTCTTCCCGAACTGAAGGCCGCTGCCACTCCCCCCTTGGCAACCTTCCTTCTGGCCCTGGACACCAACCTCAGCCTCTACCCTCAGCCAGGTGAAGGCCTTTCCGCTGCGGATAGGGGCAACGTTTTACTCCAAGACCTGCAATGGTCTTGGGCACATTAGGCCGGGTGCTGCTAAGCCTTCCCAATTTAGGGAGCTGTGAGCTCACTGGGCAGCCGCCCTTTGAAGAAGGCTTTAACCCGGCAGGCGCCCAGAGATTGGAGACAATACAGATTCGGAGGCTAAAGCCCTAAGTGATAGCCCACCAAAGGGTCGGGCACCCTGGTAGGTCCGGTCTTGTTTACTCGTTGAGGTGTGCGCACCCTGGCGGGACGACCTCCACTTGGAATTTGCCTTTGGAGCAAAAGGTAGGGGCCCCGGAGCAGCCATCTCAGTCCCCACCCGGCTTCCTATCCTGGGCAGAAGTGTTTCCTTAGCCGGGGAAGGTTAGAGGCCGAGACCAGGAGAGGCCCGTTCCCCCTGCCCAGGCCCACCCCGAGAGGCGACCTGGAGCCCGGCTTCCAGCCGCGCCTGTTCCCCCCTCCCAGCTCTCCATCCATTAGTGTAATCCCCTGTCCAAACACTGTGGCCTAGCCGGCCAGACGTTGGTGTAAACAGACCCGGGGGAACAATTCTAACGGTATAAATAAAATAACCATTAATAGCGCAAATCGTTCGATGAGCCGCAGGCCGAGCACCCAAGACTGCAGTCCCGCTCGGGTTTGTGTACACAGCGTGGACACCATGCATCCGTCAGGTAAACCAGAGGTTCTTGGCGTGGCCGAAATCTAAACCCAGTGCAGGTGAGGTCCGCACACAGCGCGTCAACGCTGCCGGGACTCCAGACACGCACAGGCTGCTGCACGCATGCAGCTGGGGACAAACGCACACACCGAGATCGCCGCTGGCGTTAACGTGACGACGGAGCCGGCCCCAAGCACGGCACAAGCCGGTCAACCCACCCTTTCAAAAAAAAAACTTCCGTCCATGGGCGCCACGGAGTCGGATCCAAGCCCTCAGTGCGCGCGGGGATCCAGAGCTCACACCCAGAAACGGAAAAAGTCAGCCTCCACTTGTCCCGGGGTTAATAATAATAAACTAACATTTATTGGGCGTTGATTGTGCCAAGCACTGCTCTAAGTGCTTTGCAAAGGTGAGGTCGAATCCTCTGGCAACCTGGACGTCGGTATTTTTAGTTTCCCCATTTCGACGAAGAAAAGCTAGATTGAACCGGGCGTGGTGGCGCACGCCTTTAATCCTAGCACTTGGGAGGCAGAGGCAGGTGGATTTTTGTGAGTTCAAGGCCAGCCTGGTCTACAATGTGAGTTCAATCTCAGCTGGGGCTACAGGGAGACCCAGTCACACACACACACACACACACACACACACACACACACACACACAAAATAATAAATAAATCTCAAACCAACAATGATAATAACCTATTAGTAAGCATTAAAACTGACTTAGTGGGTCGCATATATTTAATTAAATAGAATAAAAAAATCAGAGTAACAGGGTAAGTGTTGCTTTGTGCAAACTTTGGTGTCACAGTGAATGAGTCCGAATCTGTCTGTGTGTATGTGCACGCACGCGTGTGCTTGTGCATAGCACATATGTACTTCTGTATCCTGGATTGCATCTGTAAAAAGATTTCCTACCATGGATCACAGCCAAAAAATTTGGAAAAGATACTAAACATAGTGCTGATTCAAAGTACAAATAGCCCCAAGAGGAGGAGAGACAAATCCACATCTCTGCATATTTGGGCAGTGTCAGCTTCAGCAGCAATGAAAGCATGGAACAGCCCCAATGATCAAACAGGAGGGAACCAATTTTATCAAGGCAGGTGCACAGCATGCAATAATAAGCAGAAATCATGTTGCAAAATAAAACACACAAGAGATTCTAAGACAAATCTGGGGGGCTAGATTGAGAGGAAAAAGATTACCCAGAGAGCAAGTGAAGATGAATTTGAACCATAACTCTGCTACAGGAAGTGCACGGTTCTATACCCAAGGCACCTCAGTAACACATATTCCTGAAGACCTAATTCCCAAAGTCTGGAACCTGACTCCAGAGTATCCCTCAGGCCTGGGTGGTTTGCCCAGAGTGGCCTGACAGGCATCCCTCAGGCCTGGGTGGTTTGCCCAGAGTGGCCTGAGAGGTCAAGGAAGAGGCCAAAGAGAGCTTCCTCAAAAAGCCTTTTCTGCTAGTTGTTCCCAGAGACAAGGCTTTGCGACTTCCTGTACTGCAGTGGTGCCTTAGAGTGGGAGCTGCAGACCACGCTCCCAGAACTAGGAGGCTGGGGTCCTCGGAAGAGCCAGGAGGCCTCCAGAGTACAGGGTCAGCCGGACACACCACCATCACCCCTCTACAGGAAAGCTCCCCCTGGGCAGGTTGGCTGGGGTTTGGGGGGGGAGGGGTGCTGTCCAGGTTTCTGGAGTCTTGCTGGGACAAGATCCAGTCCACCAGGGCATGGAGCAGCTGCTCAGGCCTGGGAAGTCTTGTCCCAGCCCCTTGCCTGATCCCTTGACCTTGGATAAATGAATTCATATTTGCAGGCCTCAGTTTCCTAGGCTCTAACATTGGGAGGTGGAGGACAATTACACTCATCTAATAAGTATGTTGTAATTGTCCAAAAAGATGTTGCTTGTGGACCACTTATTCACTAGGGGGAAGTTTATCGTGATGGTTAATAAGAACTCAGCCATAGGTTGTAGACTCAGATGACTTGGGTAAGCACTGATATCACCCAAGATAGGAAAAAGGAAGCAGCTCTGGGGGTTATAGTGGAGAGGACAGAGGAGGAGGCTTCTGGAGGCCCTGGCTACCCCATCCCTGGCCCTGTTTATTTTGAAGGTTGCTTCCAGACAACCCTGCCACCCAAGCACATTCTTGGGGGGGGGGCTGTGAATCTCTTCCCTGGCAGGCAGGAAGATTTGAGGAAGGGGAGGGCTGTGAAGAGTGAAGCAGGAATCCACGGAAGCTGAGAGAATGGTGCCTGAGCAGCCAATCCCCCCACCCAGGGGGCCCAGCCTAGCTGTCCAAGGAAAGAAAACTATGAGGAGGGAGGGATCATCTCGTGAGGAGCAAGAAACTTAAACAACCTAGGGCAACTTACACTTCACCGGTCTCAGTGTCCTGTGACAATAATGGTTCTATTAATAGGGCCAAAGGCAAGAGTTGTTGCAAGAAGCAGAAACATTAGCAATGGTAGACACTTAGCAAGAGTTTATAGCAGCCTTATAGCTGTATAGCTCTTCTGCAATATTCATACCCATGAGCTAGTTAATTATCCCAGCCCTGTAGAAGTGGCTTGTCAGTTCATCTAAGGAATGAGAGAAGGGGAAGACTTTTAGCCACAGAGCCATATGGTGCTCTTAGGGAGCCATCAACAGTAGCTAGCATTACCCATATGGTCACTGATGGAATTATTGTTGCTGCCTTGTTCTCAGCTGTATTATTTCTAGTCTTACCAACCAGTCCTCAGAAGTAGTCATCATTAACTCCTCTATGAAGAAGGAAACAGACTTGGAGAGGATAAAAGACTGCTCAAAGTCACACAGCCAGCTTAGGATCTAATGGAGAATTATAAACCACATAAGTCCAAGATGAAATGTTCTTGCCCAAAACCAGAAAGGAAGAGAGAACAGGAGCCTGGCGGAGATGCCCACCTCCAGGGTAGGTCCAAAGCAGCTGATTTATTTGCATTCCAGTGAAGACTCTACTGGCCAGATCTTTATCTAAACATGATAACAATGACTAGAAACTTTTGAGATTTGTTTACAGCAGCTGAAAATGATGCATTCATGGGAGCAGGAAGTTTGGTTGGAGTTTGGAGTTTCTGGGGCTGGGTGGGGGGTGAGAATGGGGAGTGGGGTTGGGGGAGGCCAAGATGAGATACCGGTGTACTCCACAAGTATTTCCTAAAGATTAAGAGGACAATTCCCATTTAGGGACAGGACAGACAACCCCCACCCCATCAAAACAGAGGGCCTGGGAATCCGGTTCCCCCCGCTAGAAGCTTAGACAAGAACAGGTTCAGCACTTCCCTGCCTGTGCCCAGCCACCCTCCCTCACAATTCCCCTCCAGGCACTACCACAAAAACTTTTCTGATGTTTCTTTGAATTTGTTTGTTTGTTTGTTTGTTTGTTTGTTGTTTGGGAGACAGGAGGGAATCTTAGAGGCCAAGCTATGCGCATGCACAGGTGGTCTGGTTCCATCTACCATGTTCATGTTTGTGGGATTGCCAGTTATCAGAGGTACAAAACATTCATGCCCACATATGTGTTCATTCAAGGTTAGGGCAAAAATATACACATATGCACCCTCTGTACTATAAAAATATAGGTTCATGAAATCAGGATATTTGAATGTGGTTTTATCATTTTCAAAAACACACAGTCATTGGGCTCAGTGGTTAAGAGCACAGGTTGCTCTTATGGTCAATATGGATTTGGTTCCCAAAACCCACATGGCAGTTAACAACCACCCATAACTCCAGTTCTACAGAATCCAATACTCTCTTCTGGCCTCCATGGGCATTGCAAGCACAGGTACATTTTATATGCAGACAAAACACTCATACACATATGAAATAAAATTAATGGTTTTTTTTTTTTTGTGTGTGTGTGTGTGTGTGTGTGTGTGTGTGGTGTATGTTGAGGACGGGATCTCCCTGGCGCCCCAGCGGCCTGGAGCTCACTCTGTAGACCACGCTGGCCTTGAAACTCACAGAGATCCACCTGTCTCAGCCTCCAGAGTTCTGGGATTAAAGATGACATGCGCCAATATGCCAGGCTTGAATTAATGGTGTTTTTTTTTAAAGAACACACACACAGGTCATTACAACTCTAGCAATAAGAGTATATTTCTTCTTCTCTGACTATGCTTAGACAGGCCCTTATGGCAGCACTTTGAACAAGACTAATTGTGAGGATCCCATAAATTGCCTGTATGAAAGTAGTGTACCCAATCATTTTTATCTCAGATCATATAAACACTTCTCTCCAAATCTCACATCACTACCAGTAATTCACACTATTGGGGGGGGGCAAGAGAAGAGGGAGGAGAATTCAGTGTTACCCATGTAATAACTCTGCAAGAGCAACAATTTACTGTGCAGTCTACAAAAAGTCCTGAGTGTCTTCATACACTGTGTTCACACAGGAAAGCACTTTTGTTCAAGGAGAAAGGACACGTATTTTAGAAGCCACAAGTTCAAAACTTGCATCCATCTGTTGAAAAATACATATCTTCAGGCAATGTAATTGTCACCAATTTGAAAACATGGTTGCACATGGAAGGGAAAAGAGGGAAGCAGAGAGTGGCCCGCTGTCAGCCATGCAGCTGGGGAAGCTGGGAAACAGCCCTGAAAGCCCAGTCTCCTTCTCTAAAGGCCAGTGACTCAGTGTCTCCCTGGCCCCCATAACTGGCAGCTAAGAAAACTCAGGGGTTATGGTTGGACCCAAAGCAGATGCAGAGTGCTCAGTTCTTACCCAGGCTGGCTGGAATTAGAAGCTGAAAAACCCACTATCCTCTCCAGGATTTGGCCTCTTCAATTTAAAGTGTTCCTGGGAACATGTCTAGATGGGGTGATCTCCAGGCTAAAGACACCATTATATAAGTGGTGTTTTTGCCGCCAGGCGTGGTGGCTCACGCCTTTAATCCTAGCACTTGGGAGGCAGAGGCAGGTGGATCTTTGTGAGTTCAAGGCCAGCCTGGTCTACAGAGTGAGTTCCAGGACAGCTGGGGCTACAGGGAGACCCTGTCTCAAAAAGACCAAAAATAAAAGTAAAAAAATAAAGTGGTGTTTTGCAAGGCATGGTGGCTCATGCCTTTAAGCCTAGCACTTGGGAGGCAGAGGCAGGCGGATCTCTGTGAGTGCAAGGCCAGCCTGATCTACAGAGTGAGTTCCAGGCCAGCTGAGGCTACAAAGAGACCCTGTCTCAAAAAGACCAAAAATAAAAATAAATAAACAAACAAATAAATAAAAAGTGGTGTTTTCAGGAAAGAGAAGGTCAGTCTGTTTCACCTGTGCGGCAATGTGAAGCCATGGTCCCCGTCTGGGAGCCCCCCCCCCCCTACTCTCCAGAGAGGCCTGGAGGAGGGTCTGCAGCTCAGCCTCAGGTCTGCAGGGCTTCTCTGGGTGGCCACAATAGAAGGAAACAGAAGCTCCTCAGGATCAGCCTGGAGGGGATTTCCAAGAGCCTGGTAGCCAAGCCTGTCCCGGGAGCCTATGCACCCTGCCCCCAGCTAGGGCTGTGGGGTGGGGTGGGCAGTGCGGGAGGTGGATGTCTTAGGAGGTGGAGTTGGGCGGGGAATCCCTTTCTCTTGACCAAGGATTTAAAGCCATTTTCCTGAGCAGCCCCAGAACACAGAGTTGGGCCGTGGGAGCAGCTCTTCTGCCCAGGAGCCGAGTTTTGCTCCAGGATTTCCCCCCTTTCGTGCAGCCCTATTTTGCAGCCCTAGATTTTCTTTATATGAAACACCTGTAGGAACCAGGCTCGAACAAGCTTGAGAGCTTCGAAGTAGTGGGGCTAAGATAAGAGAGAATGAACTAAGCCGAGGAGGGGCGAGGGAAAGAGGAACCAACAGGTGGGAAGGAATGGAGACCTGGTTGGAAAGGAAGCCAGGAAAGATGGGAGAGGAGAGGTGGGAGAAAGGAAGTGGGGGAAGAGTAGTAAGGAAAGGGGAGAGCGAGGAAGGGAAAGTGTGGTGAGAAAGGATGAGCTCTAAGAAAAAGGAAGGGGCCTTGAGGTGGGGAGGAGATGGCCTAGGAGGAGATGGCCTGGGAGGAGGAAGGTCTCGGGAGACGCGCGGTGCAGGACTCCGAAGCCACCAGCCTGAATCGGTAAGATGCTTGCCGCAAGTGTGCCAGAGCGCGAGGAGGTGGTGCCTTGGGGACAGTTTGGAACCTAGCAACAGGGAAAAGCCCCGCCAGGCCTCCAGGATCCGGACCCTAGCCCAGCAGCTGGAGAGAGAAAGTCTGCTGAGACACTGCGCAGGAGCGCAGAGAGGCGGTACCGGGTGCAAACTGGACCAAATTCTCATCACCTTCTGTCCCCATAGCCTGGAACATCCCCGTCCCCCGCCCTTGGCCTTTGACCTGACACTCCGGAATCCCAGCGGGGCGGGATGCGAAGTCCAGAGGCCACCCGAACCTGGCTCCTGGGGCGCAACACGCCTCTGATCCCGCGGCCTGGGATAGGGCCACTCTGCCCAGAAGGGGCCTTCGAGCTCTCCAATTCGTGTCTTTAGCCAACTAGGAGCAAAGCCAACACCTCACTGCCCAACCCCACCCTTAACCCACGCTCAGTCTGGAGAGCCGAGCCGGGACTGACTGCTGTAAGAGGGTCGAGGAGCTCCGGGAACCGCGGGCCAAGATGTCCACAGACTCCACGGTCCGATAATACAGCGAGGGTCCGGGCTAACCTGGGGAATCATTCCCTCTGCTTTTGAGGACCAAAGGGTCCGGCTCCGAGGCTCCGTGCAGAGCTAGATAAAAACGCTCGCTCGATATTTAAAACTCAGGCAAAATTTCCCTCCAAGTGGGAAAGATCTTTTTTCATTCTCAAATGGCTTGAAATTATTCTCCCCAACGTGACCCCAGGGAGGTTTCGGAAAAAATGTTTACATCACTTCTGGAGGCCAAGGTCCCTAGAAGCTGATGGTTTTTGGTTAAGAGTTGGCGATACTTAGAAGAGAACTCAAGGAAGAGATGGCCAAAAAAATCTCTGCTGCATGAAACGAACCAACGTTTTCGTCTCTTTCCCCCTTACAGCTCAGAGATCCACCACGCTCAATAGGAAAGGCAATTTGTCTAGCTGGAGTGAATTAATTCGCCAAAAACTGCAGCCGCCATTTCGAAATTAGATTATATTTTGAAAGGTCTGTAGACGTTGGAAATTTAGCTACAGGAAGTTCAACTAACGCTTTAAAAAAAATACTGCGGAATGCATTCCGAATTCCAGTTTAATCCTCAAGCTGAAACTGCTCACAGCATCTTCAAATAGCACACACATCGATACAAATAAATGTCTGAGTACAACATTGAAGAAATCTTGAGTTTCATTGGACAAAGATCGTCTTCTGTCTTCAGTGTTTACTTGGCATAACGGGGCTGGTTTTGGTGAGGAAATCTCAATTACATTTTTATCTTTAAAAGTTTATCTTTAAAAACCGTTTATCTTTAAAAGTCAGGCATGAGTGGATATTGGTGAAAAGTCCTTGCCCTGAGAAATTGAAACTCACTTTCTCAGCAATGAAACTTACCAAGAACCACACAATCTGCTAGATTTTTGACCGATTTTATTGCAAGGAACTGAAATGATGAGTTATTTAGAAAATTAGTTCCAAACAAAATCTAGGAAAAAAAATCAAGCACACATGCAAAACAAGTTATATGCTCACAACACACTTTAGAGAATCCCTCTTACAAAATTACTTCAGTAAGGAAACACATACTCTCAAGAAACGAGATCAGTTTAATGCTTTCTATTCTATTTCTAGAATAATGCCAAGAAGTTGGCATTTGTTTAAAATTAGACAATGTGTTCACCTGTCTCACAATTAAAATGCTTTTAACTTTAGATTGCTCAGAAGTTTGGAGTAGCTTTCAACCATCTCTAAACTAAGAAACAAACCCACAGGTATTGCACACCACCACTGCCCCTAATAAATTAACAAAATTGCATTTGCTGCCTGCTGCTAAAATGGAAACCGTCTCTTCCTCATCTTTTCTTTTCTTTCTTCATGAGATGTCATTGAAAAATAAAATTTCTTGGACAGCAGTAGAAATCGATTAAAAATCTTCTTAAAATGTTACATACTTTAGATTAGCTGAGCTTATTGCAACATTACTTTTCACAGAGAAAAGTAATCACTGCAGTGCCACATTTAAATTATTTCTTTTGGGGGGTCTTTTTGAGACAGAGTCTCCCTGTAGCTCTGGCTGTCCTGGAACTCACTCTGTAGACCAGGCTGGCCTTGAACTCACAGAGATCCGCCTGCCTCTGCCTCCCAAGTGCTAGGATTAAAGGCGTGCACCACCTCGCCCGGCAAAACATTTAAATTAACAAATTATGACACCTTTCAACTTTTCATGGCCTTAGTTCCATTATAAATGGCTATTTATGCAATGGGAGATGAAGCTAAAATTATTGACTGCCTATTTTATGTGTAAATGAGGTAAGATCTTGTTAGAGTATAATCCAGAAAACGTTTCATAGCTTTCAAAAATTATCACATTTTCACTTGATAATGCATTTATTATAATGGTTAACACATGGCTTTTTTTAAAAGTATAATTTTATTTATTATATATGCATCTATAAAACACACACACCTGAATTTGCCACCACTTCACCAAGTTCTGTAAACAAATATCCAATGGGAGGGGCTTGTGGAATATAAAATGTGAGAAAAGTGACCTAAGGCAGACACATTCGACTAAAACAAAACCAGGCGTTGCATGCAATCGTATTTATTTTATCTGACAGTAATTGGTTAAACTATCTGCTATGAAAATCTATTATTAATTGAGCACAGCTCCAAGATTTCTAAGATCTTTTCAGACAAGAGAATGCAAATGCCCCAGAACATACTATTAGTAACTGGATACCCACTGGAACCTGATCCTATGCTCTGACAAGCCACCGCAGAACACCCGCACTTAAGATTTCCCGCCCCACAGAGGGGCTCTGCTGGAGGTGCACAGGCCGGTGGTAGTCTGGGGTGCAGGCTGTGGGCGCCAGAAAAGGAGGCCACCGTGATGAAATTGGCCAGGCTGGGATCCCTGATAGGAAATCCTGCTGCTACGAAACCAGTCTAAATGGAGCCTGAACAATTTGGGAAGGGTTGCTAGAGATGACTTGAATCCCTGATCTGGGCACAGAACAAAAACAAACTTTAAGGACAAAGTCACCCCACCCAAGCGCAGGGTCCGCCACTGACAGAGATGAGGATGGGGCAACAAAAGATAGCTAGGCCATCTCTGTCACACTCTAGGCCTGCTCATCCGGTTCTCCACAATCAAGAGTCCTTACAGGCCACAGGCGGACCGTGGAGTAAGGAGAAATGCGGGCTGCTGAAGAGCAACTTGGTCAGGGTCCTCCAGAGAGAACCACTCAAGTGTACTTTGAGGGTACCTGACCTGGTAGTGGGGGCAGTGGGATGTGGGGGAGACCAGGCCCGGCGAGCCAGAGAATGAGGAGAAGATCCCGATCTGCTTGAGCAGAGGGAGAAGGCTCCCAGGCTGCGGCGACTGTGTGGGCCTGTCACTGCGATTTGACTTAGCTGTGGTTCTAAGACTGAGTTCTTAGGACTGGGCTCAGGTGACAGCAAAGCGCAAGGACGGGGGCGGGGGGGGGGGGGGGGGTAAGCAAGAAATATACTCTTCTGTAGGAAACTGGGAAAGAAGGAAATATCCTTTCGCTGTCTTTGTCTTCGGTCCTGAACTCCTTTGTCTTGAACTCCTACTGAAAGCTACGAAAATTGAAGAACAGAAAGGAACAGAAATATTTCTTTCTCCACCAGCCGGCGTTTTGAAGGTAGGGTGTGAGACAGGAGCCGATTCTTTCAGGTCCTGGATCTGGCCACCCTGACTCACTCACCCAGGGTCCCCCACCCTGCAGCGCCGCACACTCACCCTATAACTCTCTGAATCTTTGAGCCAAGCATCAATTGAAAAGCAGGGACGTTCTTCCTCCTGTCGACTCCCGCCTGGTTTGGAGACCACAGCCTCCGCCTTCAGACACTAAAGCGGAACGGCGCTGGGCGCTCCGGTGGCAGTACCCACACCAGATCTTTCCAGATCACCCCCAGGCTGCTGCTTCCCCAGCGCACGTGGCTGGAGTCGCGTCCCAGCTCCTGGGCCGCCCAAGGCGCTACCTTCCCGCAACTTTTCCGCTCTCTCCCGAAGAGCCCCGCCTCTCTCCCCTCCCAACTCAACTGTTTTCTCTCCTGGCCTGAGGCACCTACTCTTCTCGAAGTTTTGGGGGTTCTACAGGGTTCCTGCCACTGCAATACCCATTGGAACCCTATCTGCCAGGTTCCCAGGGCTTTCTCCTTAGTCCCTGCACCCTCTGGTGCTCCCTTTCAGTTAAGGCATTCTCTCCCAAGTCTGCAATCCTAATTGGAAGAAAGAGAAAGAGAGAAAGAGAGAGAGAAAGAGAGAAAGAGAGAAAGAAAGAAAGAAAGAAAGAAAGAAAGAAAGAAAGAAAGAAAGAAAGAAAGAAAGAAAGAAAGAAAGAAAGAAAAGAGAAAGAAAGGGAAAAAAGAAAAAGAAAAAGAAAAAAGAAAAAGAAAGACCCTGGAGCACAGCGGTAGAATGGGCACCGCTCCTTATTTTCCCCCCAGGCCTGTGCTAGATAGTAGTGTCCTCTGCTACTCACAAGGTTAAGCTTGTGGGCAGTTGTGCCGTAAAATGGTCCCCACTAGGCATTTTTGAGAATCTGAGGAGACTACGTCTATTCTCCCTGCAAAATACAACCAGGGTCTGGTGGGTAGAGAAATTAAAGGGTGAGGTGGGGGGGAGGTGTCTAGGCCTAGACTCTGGGCTACAGATTTCAATGGGCGGAAAGGACTCCAGTCACAGCTAGGTTACCTCCCTTCTGAGAACAGATCCTGCTCTCAAAACCCCAGAAAGCTATCCAGTGTGTGCAGTGATCCCGCCACGTCAGCACCTTTGCAATCAACAAACACTGAGTGATCTCTAACACAGAGTAGCAACAGTTGACACTTATTGAGCACAACATATGGAGACACTGTATTATGCTTCTGGCCTGGTTAGCCTTATTTTTAACCCAAGCAATAACCCTCGAAGAGAGAATTAGTCTCCTCTATGCAGACTGAGGAAGACCAAGACCAAACAGCAACTTAGGCCAGGATTCAAAGCAAGAGCAACTGGACAGCAAAGTGTAGAACTAATTCTATCACCCTGTCTTTCTTGTACCCACCCTGTGCCCCGCCGCAAGGGACTACGAGGGCAAATGTACCCTGGACCCTGCCATCAGGGACTCACAATCTAATGAGACAATCAAACAAACACACAGCTAGAGCACTAGGTGAGGGGGTGACAAGTGACATTACTAACAAAGCTGCAAGAGGACTTCCAGATGGGCGATCAGGCAGCACTTCTTGGAGGAGGTGGTATTTGAGTAGAGCCTTGAAGAACAGCTCTCCAACTCATGCAGATGAGGGCGGGAGAGACATTCCATGTGGAAAGAACAGCTTGAGCAAAGGAAAACAAGGAGGATTTCGACTCGTCGCTCACACATCAATAGATAAAGCAATCCGTCTCCTTATGAATCCTACCCGTCCGGTATTTACTGGCCAGGAAGATTTCCTGCCCACACAGAAGCTGGAAAAACCACAGTCCGGTGGCAGCCTTCCAGGGCGTTGGTTCGCGGACAGTGAGCCTCTCCGAACTGCCCCGGGTCGGGAAGGTGCGGCCAGGTGGAAAGGGAATCGTCGGTTCGGACACGTGGGTCAAAGCAGCCTCTCCCACAGCGTCTTGGACATTAAGACCCTAAACCACTAGTCCCAGTCTGTTTCTGGTAGCGCAGCAACATCCTACAGGGAGGACGCAGAGGGCGTGGCCCACATAAGCCAGAACCAATGAAGTAGGAGGCCAGGATGCCGACCCCGCCCCTCGACATGAAGCAGGGGCCCCGGACAGAGGCTTCGCAGCCCCGGCCCCAGTCCCTGCAGTGGCTGTAACAAAACCCAGACCCCCAGGTCCCGGCCAATGGAGGCGATTTAGACTGGAGCAAGACCGCGTCTGTCAAAAGCCTGACTGTGCAGCGCGGCGGAGTCCAGAAGAAGAGCTGGAGCCGCCGCATTGCCTCCCCGCCCCCGCCGGGATTTATTGAGTATTTGGACTGGACAATTAAGTGGCCCTGATGATGTTACCAAGCCCGGTCACCTCCACCCCTTTCTCAGTCAAAGACATTTTGAATCTGGAGCAGCAGCACTTCCACGGAGCTCACTTGCAGGCGGATTTGGAACACTTCCACTCGGCGCCCTGTATGCTGGCCGCAGCTGAGGGGACACAGTTTTCTGATGCAGGGGAGGAGGACGAGGAAGAAGAAGGCGAGAAACTGTCCTATTTGAACTCACTAGCTGCTGCCGAAGGCCACGCTGATTCAGGTCTCTGTCCCCAGAGCTATGTCCATACGGTCCTTCGAGACTCCTGCAGCGGGCAGAAGGAACAAGAGGAGGAGGTCGTGAGGGACCGGAGCCAAAGTGAGTACCGGGGAAAGGAAACTCACCCGGCACCTGGAGCAATGGCTCAGCGCCCGCACACAGCCCACAAACCTTGCCAGCATGGCTGCCCGCCCCTTTCACCTTTGGCTAGGGTCGTGCCTCCGCCCGGTTCAAGGACAGCCTTGCGGTGCACAGGTACCAGAGGGGGGAGGCGCAGAAGGGGAAGGACCGGGTGATCCTGACAACTACTCTATCCCAGAGCTGGAGTCAGTGCAGCCCTAGAGCTGGTTCTGATAAGCTGTAAGGACCCAGCAGGCTTCCATTGATTTTTGTGTTTCTCTCTCTCTCTCTCTCTCTCTCTCTCTCTCTCTCTCTCTCTCTCTCTCTCTCTCTCTCTCTCTCCTCAAAAGATGGTCAGAGTAGCCTGGCCATTTTCCCACCTTCCTTCTAATGTGAGATGAATTCTCTGAGGCCAGGGCCGCTTGCTGCTCTTGGAAAAGGCAGTGCAAGAAGGTTTCCGTCTTTAGCGCTCTCAAGAAGCAGGAACTTTGTTAAGAGTCCAGTTTACTCCTGAGCTTGGAGCTCAGCGTTCATGGCGCTGGCTAAGGAGAGGGGACAGTTGCTGAGTGTGTGGAAACACCGTCCATTTAAGATGACCACAGCTTTCGTGGCCTTGAAAGGAAAAGGAAAATCCTAAGGTTTTGCTTTGTGTCTCAGACTGCAGACCCAATAGGGAAAGTGTGGAACATAGTGCGAGATGCTGGCAGCTCAGTCAACCAGAGGCGGATCAGGTGGATAAGGCCCAAAAGAAGTGTCTGGAAGGTGGACAGAATCCAAGAATTTCTTGTTTGATGTGGCTGAGTCCAACGCCTTTTCTGACAGTTTCCCAGGTCTAAAATAGCCCTGAAACTGTCTAAAACAGCCTCTCAAACTTCTCTTTCCTCTGAGGAATTTACAAACATTCTCGCTCATTTCCATGTAGCTTATTTTTAAGAAAAAATTTGCTGGGCTATGCATACAGTCTCACACTTGGACGTTACTGAACACAAAACTTTTCTCAACAAATCCACACACATTGGTCCTCTTCCCCCCAAACCAACACGTCTCACACGTTCAGTTATCCGTGGTAAGTGGAAAGGCAAACGAGTTTGCAAATACTGTAGTTGTTATGCAGTCGCAAACTTTGATCCGGAAAATAGTTATTAGCTGGGGAGCCGCACACTTAACCTAGGGTAATCTCTTCTCTCCCAAATGCTCCTGTTTTAAGAAATGCGAGCTAACTACTCTCACGGAACGCGCCTTCACCCTCTGAGGACGTTCTGTAGGTGTTCAGCCTGCCGCAGCGTCCTGGGGTGCCAGACGCTCAAACTTTCACCAAATCCAGGAATTTACTACCTTGCACTTCGAGCTTCCACCTAAGGGGGTGGGTTGGGGTTCCAGGAACTAGGAGCAGCTAGTCAGTGCTGGTGTTTTGCTTCTCCGGCAGAGAGCTGCCAGCTGAAGAAATCTCTAGAGGCGGCGGGAGACTGCAAGGCGACCGAGGACAGCGAGAGGCCCAAGCCGCGCAGCCGCCGGAAGCCCCGGGTACTCTTCTCGCAAGCGCAGGTCTTCGAGCTGGAGCGCAGATTCAAGCAGCAGCGGTACCTGTCGGCTCCCGAGCGCGAGCATCTCGCCAGCAGCTTGAAGCTCACGTCCACGCAGGTGAAGATCTGGTTCCAGAATCGCAGGTACAAGTGCAAGAGACAGCGGCAGGACAAATCTCTGGAGCTGGGGTCGCACGCCCCACCGCCACCGCCGCGCCGCGTGGCAGTTCCGGTGCTGGTGCGGGATGGCAAGCCGTGCGTGACGCCCAGCGCGCAGGCCTACGGCGCGCCCTACAGCGCGGGCGCCTATTCCTACAACAGCTTCCCAGCCTACGGCTACGGGAACTCGGCCGCCGCCGCCGCCGCCGCCGCTGCCGCCGCCGCCGCCGCAGCGGCCTACAGTGGCGGTTACGGCTGCGCGTACCCAACTGGCGGTGGTGGCGGCGGGGCCTCGGCCGCGGCCTCGGCCATGCAGCCCGCCTGCAGCGCCACCGGAGGCGGATCCTTTGTGAACGTGAGCAACCTGGGAGGCTTCGGTGGCGGCGGCGGCAGCGCGCAGCCCTTGCACCAGGGTGCCGCAGCCGGGGCGGCGTGTGCACAGGGAACCTTGCAGGGCATCCGGGCCTGGTGAGGACAGGGCGGGTCACGCGTCGGGCGTCCTACCGCAGCTTAGCGCAGCGGGAATGAAGCTCGAGAAAGGCCAGATGCAAGGCCGGGTCCCCTCGTTAAAATAAAATACACAGCATCGCCCCCCAGGGCGCAGGGGCGCAGCACACTCTAGGCCTGGGGGATGGGGCTCCGGGGGACGAGGATGCCGGGTCCAGGGGCCCAGACTGTCTGAGACAGAACACAGCTGGGTGCCAGGGAGGGGGACGGTCCCCACTTTAGCCCGGAGAGGAGTGCGGGAGGCTGGGACTCTGGCTGTCTAGTTCTCTCCAAGGGCTTCTCTCGTTCGGCCTTCCCGTGGCCTCCGCGAAGCGTGGGCGGGGAACCTGGACCAAAAAAAAAAAAAAAAAAAGAAGAAATAAAAAAGAAAAATAAAAAAGAAGAAAAAATATAGAGAAAAGTGCGTGAAGGAGAGAGGACTAGGGACAGTGGCTTGAGAATTTCTGCCATCCACTGTCCCCTTTTGCCAGCCCGGAGCTCCACACCACAAATCGATTTTCATTTTCCAACTGCCTCCCCTGCGCGACAGACTAAGCTGGGATCTCTGGAAGGTCTAGGGCCTCGAGACTCCGAGGACTTCCACCCAGGGAGATCAAAAGTTGGGGAAGGGAGGGAGCTGAGCAAATCCAAGACCGGGTGGCCCCGCTTAGGTGTCGCCAGGTGCCCTTTCTGTTTTGTATTCTGTATTCAGCACACATTATCTCTCTACATAACTGTATCCACACGCCGTGTACACCCGCTGTCTTACACTACAGGAGTCAATAAACAAGGTGCAATATTTCTAAACTGTTGGACTGCTGGAGACTTTGTTTAGCCCAAAAGAGTGGGGTGGGCTCCCTTAAACAGGGCAGGAATGGAGGAAAAGGGCGGTTAGGGGAAAGTTTCTGTGCGGGGCATCTGGGCCTGGTGCTCCGGAGCCCTCCAGGCTGCAAGTCTGGTCCCTCCATGGCTTTGTTCATTAATTTCTCTTTTCTGATGTGGGCAGAAGAGGTGGGCGGGAGGCTCAGGGTCTTTTGAGGTCCCGGGCTTTGTAATTTCCCGCAAAATTTACCCAGATGCACGGACTAGGTGCGTGGCCCTGCCTCAGTCAAAAGACGCTGCGGGACCTGGAGGGTCTCCAGGGAAAAGACTCGCCTCCAGGTTCAGTCTCGGGTGGCTCGGTAGCCTCTCGTTCCTCGGCCGCCGCCGGGGCTTCCAGCGCGCCCGGGGGATGCAGCGCAGCGCCCCGCCGCGGCCAAGCTCTCCCCCTCGGCCTCCCTCCCTTCTCCCCCGGCGGCCGCGGCTTTATGCTGCTCCTTGTCACTTGCGGAGAATGCCTGTGCGAGGCCGGTGCTGCCACACGGCCGATTGTGAGCGTGCCAAGGCGGGTGAATGGGGAGGCCTCTGAGCGGCGCGCCATTGTGGGGCCGGGCCTCGCTGAAAGGCGGCTCCGGGCCGAGAAGGTGCGGAAAGAATGGCTTTTTATTGGAGTCCCGAACAAAAGGTGTGGTAGGAAGGCGAGGTCCCCTGCGCGAACAAAAACCCCAGAGCGTCGGATTGACGTCCCCCCCAGCTCCCTATTGCTTCTCAGAGCGGGGGCTTTGTGCTGCAGTCTGCTCAACAGAGGGACGGAGAAATGCGCGGGGGTTTTGTTCCCCATTTTCTGTGCACTGGGGGAAGGGGCGGCCGGGGGGCCGGAGGCTGGGCGGGCAGCAGGGAGGGGCGCTGATTAGGCCAGGCGGGCCTGGGCGCCGAGCTGTGCAGCGGGAGTCGGAGGCCTGAATGCAGGGTCATTATTGCTACAAGTTTAGCAATTTCGCCGTTACTAGAGGGGGCGGGGGCTCGTTGCTGCGCGGCCGCTAGGCTGAGGAGCCGAAGACAGACAGGGGAGCAGGAATAAAAAGAGGAGAAAGGGAGCCAGGCGGGCAGGCTACAAGGAACTCGGAAACCATCTGAACCCCCAGGATGCACTCGGACTCATCCCAAAAGGGCCTAGAGGGAGGCTGGTGAAGAAGCGGGGCGGGGGCGGGGTGTTTGTGTGTGAACCTACTTCATCTGCCCTCCCTAGAGGAAGAACCACGACCCCAAAGCTGGGCGTGAGCTAATGTAACCAGACTCTTGGACCCCCCCCCCCAGCCCATTTGATCTTAAGCTGTGGTGGGGCTAGGACAGGGCCATCCCACTGAGATTCGCCAAGCCCCCTTCCTACCAAGTTCCTTAGTGTTTGTTTGTTTGTTTGTTTGTTTGGGTCTTTTTGAGACAGGGTCTCCCTGTAGCCCCAGCTGTCCTGGAACTCACTCTGTAGACCAGGCTGGCCTGGAACTCATAGAAATCCTCCTGCTTCTGCCTCCCAAATATTGGGATTAAAAGCGTGCGCCACCATGCCCCACCATATTTTTTATTATTTTTATTTTTATGTGTGTTGTCTGCATGTATGTAAGATGTATGTAAGCGCATCCATGTCGTGCAATGCCCGAGAGATCAGAAGGCATCGATCCCCGGGAACTGGAGTTGTAGAGGATTGTTACCACCCTTGTGGGTGCTGGGAATCAAACCCAGGTCCTCTGCAAGAGCAGTCAGTGCTCTTAACTGATGAGCCATCTCTCCAGCTCCTAGCGGTGGGTTTCCTGGGCTAAGGGCTGAAGAAGGAATTTTCACTTTCTTACCAGTTGGGGAGATTTATTCATTCAGTCGTTGATTCAACTATGTACACCTAGAACCTAGTATATATTTACTTGCACTGTTCTGGATGCTGAAAGGGGGGGGGGGCACCATTGTCCATAGATTCCCAGAGTTCATTGTATGTTAAATGCCATTATGGGGTACGAGAACAACTAAATAAATGTTTCTTTAAGTAGGTAAAGTTTCGTGGTGGTGCACGCCTTTAATTCTAGCACTTGGGAGGCAGAGGCGGGCAGATCTTTGTGAGTTCAAGGCCAGCCTGGTCTACAGGACAGCTGGGGCTACAGGGAGACCCTGTCTCAAAAAGACAAAAAAAAAAAAAAGTAGGTAAAGTTTAAAGTAGAAATAAAATTCTGGGAGTTGGAGTTCTTTGAGCTAGGAGGTCAGGGAAAGATTGCATATAATGTGATGCCAGAAGAAGGAGGAAGAAGAAGAAAAGGAAGAAGAAAAGGAGAGGGAGGAGAAAGAGGAGGAAGAAGAAGAGGAGGAGGATGATCCATTGTGCTATCCTAGCCTCCCAGTCTCTGCAATCCCTTTTCCTGATCTGGGACCTCTTCCACTATCATCTTTCCAGTAAACTCCTGCTTCAGAGCCAAATTTCTTTCCTGAACCCCACTAATGGAGGTAATCACACCCTCATTTGTGTCACCAAAGTCCTAGGTACTTTCCAGTGTCATAATATTGTGTGGTATAAGATTTATTTGACTCTCTCCCTCCACATAAGGTCATGGAGGGCCAGGTTGGCATCTTTTCCCTTTGAGATCGGTGTTCTAGTGGGACTGTCATGGGGCTATAAGGGTCGCGTGCTGGTGACCCTTTGTGTTGGCTGTGGGGGAAATAGAGAAGGAGCCTCTGCTCACCTCAACCCCAGACGAGGCCCTCCCTTCCATATTTCAAAGCACCATCCCCATCACACTTCTTACAGTTCAAAATGTAGTCAAGCTGGTGTGGTGGCGCACTCCTTTAATCCCAGCACTCGAGAGGCAGAGGCAGGCGGATCTCTGTGAGTTCAGGCCAGCCTGGTCTACAGAGTGAGTTCCAGGACAGGTGGGGCTACAGGAAGATCCTGTCTTGACAAAACAAAACAAAACAAAACAAAACAGAAAGTTCAGAACTTAGTGATGGCTTTACATCAGGACCCACAGTCCGAGGATTGGGGAGGACTTGGAGATGAGCAAGGCAAGGTCTGGGCTACACTTGGGTTTCCCCTCCTTGTACTAGATGCTGAGAACAGTGGCTGAGCTGCTCAGCCAGCTCACTGCCATGGGGGAACTTCAGCGCCTGTGCTCTGGGAGCTGAAGTCTCTTGGAGCAACCTCCACTGGGGTTACCTAATCAGCAGCTACTTCCCTGCACCCCCGGCCCCAGTCCGGTATCCTGCTTAGCTGTGGCCTCTCCGTGCTCCTAGCTCCAGATCCTCACCTTCCCTGCCCGGCTTCCTCCTAGCCAGTTAGTCTTCCTTCATTCCGCATCCTCTTCTATTCTGGAACAGGAATGTGGCCCTCACGGAGGAAGCACAGCTGGGCTTATGGACTGGCTTCCTCCAGATTTGCGTGCCTTAAACTACTTAAAGCCAGCCTGGACCATCTCCTCCCAGCCTTCTGTCGGACTCCTGGAACCCACAGACTCTGGAATATAAATAGCTCCCATCACTTTGTAAAAGGATTTCCGCACTGGTCCTTGCTGAGGTTCCAAAGCCACGGACACCAGACAGTGAGATCCTTTGACTAACACTGCTGCATCTTTGTTCAGCTCCCTCCCCAGGGAAAATCTTCCCAGGCCCAAACTGCTCCTTCACAAAAACTGATCTGCAAGCTTAGAGGAATCATAAAATTCTCCCAGAGACTTCTTACCCGAGAGCCTTTGAGTGGGCTATGTAAGTGGTCTCTCTGGACCCTGCTGTCTGAGCTCTAAGTTAAAAGGGCAAAATTGCAGAACACCCTTCAGGCTGGAACCCTCCTGGGCCTCCCTGAACCTGTGCATATTCAGCATTTCCAGTGACTTGTGCCACACCAGGCTGGGGAAGTGTGTAGACAACTCTTGTGACAGAGGTGGAATAGCTTCTAACTGGCCAATTAGATGCGATTCTTGCACAGCCTGATCTTAAGGACTCGGAAAATCGATTTAGTAGACAGTTCTAATCTCGGAGCCAACACCACAAGCAGTATCGATTGATTCTGGGGTAGGCTGGGAGTACTCTGAACCTCAATTGCCTCCTCTAGGACCTCTCAGATATATATTTTTTTAAATCTACAATAAAGCGCACAAATAGGAAGTATACGAATCGGCCAGCATTTATAAACACTCACGTATAAACTCTCCTTGGCTTTGAAAAATTAAGCGAGATGACCCATATGAAAATGGCATAGCGCAGGTCGGATACTAAACCGGCGCTAGCCGCTAACCCTGAGCATGCGGAGAACCAGGTCCTGAGGATTCAGAACCCCAGCCTTGCAGGCGGGTGTGGCCAGCAATGCCAAGGCTGGTGAGCCAGGGGCGGGTGGTGCAGGCGGGACTGCTTAGCACCCAAGCAAAAGGTGCGGGAAGTGTTGAGGCCGAATCACAAATCCCCTTTAGCGGATCACAGCTGGAGGAAAGGGTCGGGAAGGCAACCAGCCCCCATGCTGGGCTTCTCCAGGACCACGGGTACCTCGGGAGAGACCTGTGGCCGTGCATCTCCCCCCCCTACACACACACACCTCGTGGGGCTGGGTGGGCGCGAGCTTCGGTGGAGAATTGTCTGCGGGAGGCGGGGAGGATCTAGGCCGGAGTCTGCCTCCTCCCCCTTCGCTTCAGGGTTCAGGGCCGGTTCCCGGCGCCTGCTCTCAACCTTGAGGGCCTGTAAGGACGCAGTATATGTGAATGGATGGGGTTCAGCGACCCTCCGGTGCTCTGCTCTGTCCAGAGTTTCGACCCTTGGATCTTCCAGCCGCAGCGCAGGTGCTCCGGGCAGGTGGGGCCCACTGGGCAGGGAGCGCACTAGCCAGTTCCGGGAGGGCCTGGCCCAAAGTGGGGGAGCGCCCAAACGTGAAGAGCCATCAGCCCTCACCACCACAACCTGGACACAGGGCCTGGCCAAAGGCGCAAAGGTAGGACGTTAGGACGTAGGTGTGTCCAGCAGGCCTCAGTAAGATGTCCAAGAGAGAGAGGCGACCGGGTAAGGGGGTTGTGACTGCAAAAGCACATTTGCTGTATTGAAGAACACCC
>VZQC01007972.1:4856859-4893264 GCA_009823505.1 Rhizomys pruinosus
AAAAAAAAAAAATTTACAGAAGTATAAGATACATACTGAAGAAAAAAAGGGTCACTCGGGAAAAACTGTTACCACCCAGGGAAGAGATGGTTCTTAAATCCCGCCCCCTTCGCTTCTTAGGATGGATCTCCCAGCATATAACACCATGGACTAGTTTTACCCGTTGGAAGAACGTTACATAAATGGAATTATATGTATGCATTCTTAGGTGCCTGGCTTCTTTTGTTTGTAAAGCTCATCCATATTGTTGCATGCTGTTATGATCAGTTTGTTTAAATTACTTTAGGATAGACAATTAATACAATTAATGCATCTATTCTACTATTGATAGGCAGGCAGTTAGACAGTTTCAAATCCCAGGATGTTGTAAAGAATGCTGAAAGAACACTCCAGAATAATGTTCAATAGAACACTCTGTGGTAGTTGAAATGTTCCATGTCGGTCTATGCTGTCCAATAAGTTTTTGAGCACTTAGAAATGTGACAGGTGTGACTGAAGAATTGAATTTGTAACTGGCTAAAATTATAATTACATTAAGTTAAATGTAAACTTGCTTTGCATAGCTAGGGCTACTGTATTAGCATAATTACAGCCCATCTTTGCTGATTTTTTTCTAGAATGTTTCATCTTTATTTTTGCTGGGAATAAAATCAGCTTTATAAACTCAGATGATTTCTTTTGGGCAATTATCATGAATACTCATGAATTGTGCTCATTTTCCATTTATTTTACAAATAGTCAGTACTAGGCCTGAAATAGAACAACTTCATCAAATGTACTGTACTGTTATTCTCTCCTTTATATCTAGATGTTCACAGACCAATCTTTGCTGATTTTAACAAACATTTGATATATACTGAGGAGTGTAAATCGATGTCACTAAATGTGGATACCAGCTTTAGAAGATGTTAACCAAACATTTTTCTTTCGAGAGTGAGTTCTGTTATATAAACCAGCCTGGAACTCCAGGTCCTCCTGGGCTACAGGCGTGTACTGCCACATACACTACAAAGTGCTTTTCTGTAGCTGATTGCACCAGTTACACTCCCTCCATCAGAAATGCCACATGGACCCAAGGCTTTGTATTTTGATTTCATTTGCCTCTAATTTTAGTCATCTTAGTGAACATGGAGATTTTTTTAAAAGCTTTTGTTCACTCTTACATAATGTGGTGAAATTGTTTAAACATAGCGATGATGATCATGGCTAGGGAGTTTCAGGGAGGCTGAGAGATGTTAGGTCCCCTAACCCACAAGTCAGAAATGGGATGCCCAGCACATCAGGACATCTGGGAAGGAGCTTTTCTTCTTCTTCCTCCTCCTCTTCCTCTTCTTCTTCTTTTTCTTCTTCTTCTTCTTCTTCTTCTTCTTCTTCTTCTTCATCTTCTTCTTCTTTTTTTTTTCTTTTTGTCTTTTTGAGACAGGGTCTCCCTATAGCCCCAGCTAGCCTGGAACTCGCTCTGTAGATCAGGCTGGCCTTGAACTCACAAAGGTCCACCTGCCTCTGCCTCCCAAGTGCTAGGATTAAAGGCGTGAGCCGCCAGGCCCCTGCAAGGAAGGAGCTTCTTAAAGGCTAACCCTTGCCCTTCTAAAATCAGCACCCCCTCCTCCCTGTTGCTTACCCTTGCTGCTTGGCTCTGTAATTATAAACTAGCATTAACAATACTTGGGTGCACTATCTCACAAACATATAAGACAAAGTCATCCCTAGGGAGGTAGCAGAGGGGTCTCTCTCTCTCTCTCTCTCTCTCTCTCTCTCTCTCTCTCTCCATAGACATTCCTCCCTATTCTCAGAATAACCTTGTGACTTAAATATCCTATGTTTACACAAAAAGAAACTGAGACTCAGAAAGACTAAGTCACTCCCCCAAAGATGCACAATAAGATGTAGCAGTGCCCCAAAGATCCACAGTGAGATGTAGTAGTGCCCAAAAGATCCACAGCAAGATGTAGCAGTGCCCAAAAGCACCTTTAACTTCAAGCCATGGAGAAAATCTCTGACATTTTCTACTTCTCTTCCCCATGTAAACAGAGCTCTGGCATGGGCAGATCTTCACATTCTAGATCAAATTAGATGCTCTCTGCTAAGCCTTCCTTTGGATAGACCTAGACTGACATTGGCCACATGTATGTTGGCAAATAATCCACTGAAATGTTTCTTGTGCTGTAATACCGGTGGAATTCACTTTGTGGGACACAGGAGTTATTGAACCAATGTGAGCAAAGAGCTTCTAGCCTGGGGGTAGAGAAGAAAACCTAGAGTGTTTCAAGCCTGCAAATGGAAGTTCTTACTTAGACGTGTCTAGTACTCTGGTTTCTTTTCAGATCCCACGAATATTTCACCTTTTACTAAAAATGTCCCAAAGTAACTCATTTTGTGAAGGACCTCTGAAACATGAATAATCCAATATTTGTTTTGTACTCTAGGGTTTTAAGTCATAACAAAAGTGATGAATAAAATTATGTACAAAACTCATCCAAAATTTTGTATGTCATTCCTCATCCCCTGAGAAATGTCATGAAAAATCTCCCTGGAATCTTTTTTGTTTCTTTTTCTTTTTCTTTTTTTTAATTTTTATAATTTTATTTATTTCTGTATGTGTATGAATGTACTGTCTGCATGCAGGTCTGTGCACCCATGTCATGCAATGCCTCGGAGGTCAGAAGAGGGTGTCGGATTCCCCTGGAACTGGAGTTCTCCTGGAACTGGAGTTTCAGACGGTTCTCGGCCACCATGTGGGTCCTGGGGATCAAACCCAGGTCCTCTGTAAGAGCAGTCGGCGCTCTTAACCACTAGGCCATCTCTCCAGCCCTTCTTTTTCTTTTTCTAGCCCTATAGCCACAGCCAGCCTGGATCTTGCTATGTAGACCAGGTTGGCCTCAGTCTCACAGAGATCCACCTGCCTCTGCCTCCTGGGAGCCTGGATTAAAGGAGTGTGCCAACTGGCTTCCCTGGACCATCTGGAGAATGAGTTCTTAGAGAGGTACACAGATTAGGTCCCAATCAAGGTAACAAGAAACTAGAAACAAATTGTCTCCAATGGTAACTGGTGGATTCAGGCTTAGGTTGGGTATGGATTAAGTCCCTGGTCATTTGGTGATCCTCTCACAGAAGGGCTCAAAGGTCAAATGTGTTATTAGATTAGATGTCCTTTAAAGCCCCCTCCATCCCAGAGGTGACTCAAATTTGTTATGTACTGACAGATTCAGCTAATTTCAGCCAAGAGTCACCAAAGCCCACCTCTCCTTAGATCCCAGTTCTGTCATTCATCCATCCAGGTTTCCTCCAGCACCTTGTGTGGCTTGTGTTTGATGAAAGGATGGGAACTGGAGGTGTGACTTGGAGTGGAGGCCATTGTCCCACATTTCTGACTCCCTTGGGATTCTCTTTCTCCTTTCCACCAGAAGGGATCAGCCAACCCAATTTAAAGATGGGAAAATGAGAGAGGACCTCTCTCCCCAGGTCACCAGGCTTCTCTGTGAGCCACTAAATGCTGAAGTGCAGTTCAGTATTTCCTGTTCAGTAGTTCCCTGCCATGTTTCATTACCTCCTTTTTTCCTTCAAATTTCCTTTCCTTTCTTTGTCTTTTTGACAGAGCTCTGGCTGGGGAAAATCTTGACATTCCAGATCAAATTAGATCTCCCAGTTCTATACTCTGCATGGTCCCGGGGTGTTCAGTGTTGCACATGATGCTTGATGGAACACACACACACACATACACAGTGTTGTGAGCACACATGGTGTGGCTGTCTGGGTGAAACAGACTCCATCAGGGAGCTGCCATTCAGAACCCCTTTGGGGCTCAAATGCACTTTAAGGATTTCTGTAGTCTAAGAACAAAGTGGTTTTTGTTTCGTTGGTTTTTTTTAAATAATAACCATAGCCCAACTCATTAAAATTCCAGGCCCACTCTAGAAATTCTAGGGGCTCATAGCAGTCCGCAGCCTTGAATCTTACGTAGGAGCTTAATTTTACAGATGAGAAAACTGAGGCTCAGAGAGTGAAGCAATTCACTCAAGGTCAGAAACTAGTGCAGGGACAGGCGATGGGTCTGTTCGCCTTCTCCAGGAAACTTGGAGACCACTGGCCAGCTGTGCTGCCCATTTCCTCCCCAGCACCTGCTCCTGGTGATCCTCTGAGCTAAGAACTCCACCAATGCTGTCTCTATCAATGGTCTCATCTGTTGTATTCTCAGCAGATCTCTGCTGGTACCCTCTAGTGGCATAAAGAAGATGCACATTCTTCTTGGCTGGTTTAGAAGACCTCCCTCTGATGTTGGCCAGGGACCCAAGGCACAGATAAAAGGGGCACAAGTCTTTCATCCTTGCCTGGGCTGTTTTGTTTTGTTTTGTGTTGTTTTGTTTTGTTTTGTTTTGTTTTGTTTTGTTTTGTTTTGTTTTGTTTTGTTTTGTTTTGTTTTGTTTGAGACAGGGTCTTCCTGTAGCCCTAGCTGGCTGGAACTCACTCTGCAGACTGGGCTGGCCTTGAACTCACAGAGATCCACCTGCCTCTGCCTCCCAAGTGCTAGGATTAAAGGCGTGCACCACCTGGGTTGTTCTTTAAGGAAGGTCTGAGGTTTTCTGGGTTCCACTCCTTCTTGTTCTTTAAGGAATACCCACTTGACCCTGCCTGAGAGTGACCAGAATAAGAAGACAGGGACATGGCTGCAGTCCCAAATTCCTTTTTAGAGAATCAGCAAAGACGGCTGACCACATCTATAGCTGAGGCCAATGCTTAGCTTCTTTAGAGCTCTGTTCATGGACAGAAACTTCTGTTTGGTATTGTACTAAATTCAATAGTAATACATTATTTCGCCTGACTTTAGGAAGGTCTCAGTCTCTCTGAGCAGCAGCGCCCTCCTCTGTCTAGACTGAAAACCCTGCCTACCCTGTTCTATTGGGGATGATGAACAGCTAGCCAGGCAGCAAATGGACAATGGTGGACAGTTGAGAGTTCCTCTAATTTGCCTTCATGTTTCACTGCTACTGTGGAGTACCAGAGTCCTTAGGGAGATGAGGTCCCCAAAACTGTCCACAGTGTCACAGTGCTCCTTCAGATAAATAGTCAAACTCCTCTGGTTAAAGAAGTACCATATGGGGCTGGAGAGATGGCCTAGCGGTTAAGAGCACCGACCGCTCTTACAGAGGACCCGGGTTCGATCCCCAGCACCCACATGGCAGCCGAGAACCGTCTGAAACTCCAATTCCAGGAGAACTCCAGTTCCAGGGGAATCCGAGACCCTCTTCTGACCTCCGCGGCGTTGCATGACACGGGTGCACAGACCTGCATGCAGACAGTACATTCATACACATACAGAAATAAATAAAAATTAAAAAAAAAAAGAAGTACCATATACCACCATTGGAACTATGGGAAAATTAGAAAAGATCATCGAGGCTAGAGAAATAGCTCAGTGGTTAAGAGGACTGGCTGCTCTTGCAGAGGACCTAGGCTTGGTTCCCAGCACTCACATGGTGCCTAACAACCATCTATAACTCCAGTCCCAGTGGATCCAGTGTCCCCTTCTGACCTCTGTGGGCCTTGTATGATATGGTGCACTTACAAACATGTATGACATGGTGCACTTGCATACATGCAAACAATATACTAATACACATAAAATAAAAAATAATGAATTTTTAAGAAAAGAAGAAAAGAGCATCATTTCCTCAAGATAGATGCAGCTTTAGCCAGAGGTTTTCCTTGGTACATAGATACATGGTCTTTTGGGCTGGGCGATTTTGTTCAGCAAACAACCTGCCCAGCCGCAGATGGAGGCTTGGGTGTCATGTACATCTATTAACCCTGAATAATAGACACTAAATAAATATTGTGGGTATATTTACAGGACACCAAACAATCACTTTTAGAAAAATTTAACAATATATTTTTTTGAGACAGGGACTCACTGTGTAGTGTTGGCTGGCATGGAAATCACTGTGTAAACCAGGCTGGCCTCGAACTTACAGATCTTACAGAGATCGGTCTGTTTCTGCCTCCTGACCAAGAGCAATGATTAAAAAAAATATTATGGGGGCTGGAGAGATGGCCTAGCGGTTAAGAGTGCTGACCGCTCTTACAGAGGACCCAGGTTCGATCCCCAGCACCCACATGTCGGCCGAGAACCGTCTGAAACTCCAATTCCAGGAGAACTCCAGTTCCAGGGGAATCCAACACCCTCTTCTGACCTCCGCGGCATTGCATGACACGGGTGCACAGACTTGCATGCAGACAGTACATTCATACACATACAGAAATAAATAAAATTTAAAAAAATAGTAAAAAAATTTATGTGTATCAGTATATCACCTACATGTGTGTAAGTGCACCCATGTCATGCAATACCCATGGAAGTCAGAAGAAGGCATCAGATCCCCTGGAACTAGAGTTATGTATAGTTGTTAGCTACCATGTGGGTGCTTGGAATTGAATCCAAGTCCTCTGAAAGAGCAGTCAGTACTCTTAACTGTTGAACCATTTCTCTAGCCCCAGGGCTAGCATTTAAAGGCATGCAACCACCACTCCAAATATTTTTCTTCTTGCTGGCCTTACACCCTAAAGAATCCCTCCTTTAAACTGGCTGTAATTCCAGCCAGGCATGGTAGTGTATGCCTTTTTGGATCTCTGTGAGTTTGAGGCCAGTCTTATCTACATAGTAAGTTCTAGGCCAGCTGGGGCTACAGGGACACCCCATCTAAAAAAAGGCACACACACACACACACACACACACACACAAACTGGCTAAAATTCCTACATTGAATTTAGTCTTTAAGTCACTAAAAGAAGTGACTCAGGAGCCAGGCATGGTGGTGCTTGCCTTTAATCCCAGAACCCATGAGGCAGAGGCAGGCAGATCTCTGTGAGTTCAAGGCTATCTTGGTCTACGTCTACATAGCAAGTTCCAGACCAGCTGGGGCTACAGGGGGACCCTGTCTCAAAAAAGTGGCTTTGTGTATTTTATATAAAATGAACACACAGACAGGCTGGATCACTCATCATTCTCTTATGAAATGCCTATATTTGGGGCTGGGGAACGTAGCTGAATGGTAGAGTACTTGGCCTAGTGATCTGGAGATTTTGGTCCCCAACTCCACAAAAAAAGCTATATCTTATTCATTTATTATTATATTTTAATTTTAAAGGGAATAGCTACATTTCTTCTGTAACTTAAAAGATCATTTGGGGGCTGGAGAGATGGCCTAGTGGTTAAGAGCGCCGACCGCTCTTACAGAGGACCCGGGTTCGATCCCCAGCACCCACATGGCAGCCGAGAACCGTCTGAAACTCCAATTCCAGGAGAACTCCAGTTCCAGGGGAATCCGACACCCTCTTCTGACCTCCGCGGCATTGCATGACACGGGTGCACAGACCTGCACGCAGACAGTACATTCATACACATACAGAAATAAATAAAAACTAAAAAAAAAAAGATCATTTGATCAATTTACTATTTAGCAATTGAACCATTAAATGATGACGGTTTTTACTGTCAGTCCTTAAAAACATGTGCATAGTGTCTGAGATTGGTTAGCTTTCTCTCAGAGATAAAGAAACCCAGGCCTACTTCTTTACTGTTTATTTGAATGTTTTAATATTTATATATGTAACCAGGCATGGTAATGTACACCTTTAATCCAAGCAGGCAGGCAGATCTCTGTGAGATTGAGGCCAGCCTGGTCTATCTAATGATTTCCAGGCCAAAGGGGCCACGGGGAGACCCTGTGTCCCCAAAGAATTATATATGTATTGGCAGTACAGGGGGCTTAACTTAGAACCAGACGCATGCCAGGCACTCTGCTGCTTCGCTATATTCCCAACCCTTAGAAACTGGAGAGATGGCTCAGTGGATAAAGCACCAGCTGTGAAAGTGTGAGGACCTGAGTTTGGATCCCCAGAATGCCCATGAAGCTGGAGGTGGCAGCACATGTCTGTAATGCCAGCTGTCCTACAGCAAGACAGGAGGCCAAGCCAGCAGACTCCCTGGAAGCTTGCATACCTAGCATATGCAGCATGAACAAGAGATTGTGTGTCAAAGTGGGAGGGAGGGTTTGTCCCCTGACATCTATATGTACACAAACATGTACAAACATACATACATCATATACACATAGTAAAAATAGTGTTTTTCTTTGTATATAAGTCATAAATACTTTTCTGTATCAATGGTCTTTGACGGAGAAAATCTCCGTGTTTTATACAATGGCAAAAAGACACAGAAGCATTCCTCCATTTAGCATCGGGACAACCCCAGGATACCTGCAGCAAGGAAGGGTCAGGATGGTAGAGTGTTGAGGCAGATTCTCCAATCCAGGCTCCTCGCTTTGTTTCTAAGCTCTTTCTCCATCTCACCCCATAGATAGAACTGAGAGCCAGAGAAGTTACCTCATTTCTCCAAAGACACAGGCAGCTTATGGTGAAACCCTGAGCAGATCCTAATTGTTAAATGCAGTAGATGTATAACACAAGATGTATGTCTTCCTGTGGTAGCTACAAGAACTCCAACAGCTTAATAAGACCTCGTCACTACTTAAGTGCAATTTATAACCTCCAGGGAGAAGATAGGTCATTTAACCTACACTCATTTGCCAGGTGGACAAAATCAGATTTAACCATGAAGTGTATAGATTACATGTCAAATCCACATACCCATGCCATAGGTCACTCTAATGGAAAGTCGGGGATGGGGTGTCCACACAGAGAGGGTCTGCTCTCCTTTCAGCACTTGTGTGCATGTAGGGCCTTGCTCATGGACAAGCTAGACAGCCACAAACAGCTGCTGCCCTGACTTCAGACCTCCAGTGTCTTCTAAATACCTTCTTCTGCAATAAGAATGCTTGTTCATGGCAGGCAATGATCTGCAGTTAGCAAGCAGTTTTGCTGACTGGCTTTGGGCTTATTAAATAGTGAATTCCCAGAACACTTTGCTTTTTTTCTTGTTAGTGCAATGATATTTTTAACAGCCCCTGTCACTTTGTGTTCAGTTACAGCAAACATTTCTGGCTATAGTATTTACTGTAGTCAAGCACTGTGCCAGGAAGTAGCAATACAGTTTTAGTAAGACAAGACCCCTACTTTGACAGGGGAAGAGGACAGGACAGATTCACAGAGAACATTTCCCTCCATCCAAGGCTCACGAATTGCACAAGGTGCTATTGGGCCAATCGTGCAGACTTACAGGCAAAGCTGATGCTTGAGTTAGGCGTTGAGGAAGGATGAGAAAAGAGCGTGCCAGGTGGAGTGAAGAGAGTTACAGACCTTCTAAAAAAGAAAAGTCGGGGAGCAGGTGGGAGAAGAGTGATATTGAGGAAAAGTGCATAGAAGTGCTTAGACTTTGTTTTGGTTATGAGAACAATTTCCTTTGGCTTTAAAGTTGATATTAGAGAAAAAGACATGTGTATAAGATCTCACTCACATGTGGAATCTAGAAATGTCCAACCCAGAGGCAGAGAGAAGGATGCAGATCTACAAGGTCAGGGTCAGGGTAATGTTCAAAGGACGTAACATTTCAATTAAGAGAAATAAATTCAAGATGTGTGCACAATGCAGCAACTGTAGTTGCTAACTATGGATTGTATTCTTGAAAACTGCAAGGAGCAGAAGTTCCATGGCTTCTCTTCACTCCCTTGATTTAGCCATTCTGAAATGTACACATTTATGAAAACATCATGTATGTCATAAATGTGAGGTGTATTTATTTGTTAATTAAAGCAATAATTTTAATAGACTTAAACATTTTTTATTACATTGACTTATTTTGTATGTGGGGGAGGGAACACAGTGTATGTATGATCCTCAAAAGGCATCCCGTGGGGGTCAGTCCTCTCCTTCCTCCGTGTGGGATCTGGGGAGTTGAACTCAGGTCATCAGTCTTGACAAAAAGTGCCTTTACCTGTTGAGACATCTCACCAGCCCTAAAAAAATCTTTTGTTGAAATAATAAGGGGCCATAGTGGACAGGCGCACGCAGACCTCTCTGTAGTATCTATCTGCCTTTTAGTCCTGTAAATCTAAAAAAAAATTAAATAAGTCTATTTTTATTTTTATTTATTTATTTTTTTTTTGGTCTTTTTGAGACAGGGTCTCCCTGTAGCCCCAGCTGGCCTGGAACTCACTTTGTAGACCAGGCTGGCCTTGAACTCACAAAGATCCGCCTGCCTCTGCCTCCCAAGTGCTAGGATTAAAGGCGTGCACCACCACGCCCAGCTATAAGTCTATTTTTAAAATTCTTACCTTGGGTTGTTTCATTTAACTAATTTTGATTGAGGAAATTATTACATATATCAAGTGATTTGGGTTGACAGTGAGGACACAGAAGTCCGTGGAAGCTAGACATGGAGTCCACCATCTCATTTCCCCTCGTCTTCACCCATGTCATAAACGGCACAGCATCATGAAGTAGGAGGGTCAGAAGCCTGGGAATCCACTGGACCCCTTGCCTCCCTCACCCCAAGACTAGTCCATCACCTGTTTCTGTGGCTTGTGCTTCAAGCACCCTCTGGAATCCACCTCCTTCCTCCTTCTGGAATGATCGCTCCTCCCAGCCCCACTTCTCAGCAGCCTCTTTTTAAATTACTTACTTATTTATTATTTATTTATTGTGTGTGTTATATGCATGTGTGTGTGTGTGCACGTGCGCGCGCGCGCACATGTATGTGTGCGTGTATACCTGTGTGTCTACCTGTGTGTGCCTGTAGGTACACATGTGCTTCTGGAGGCCAGGGGTTGATGTTGGGTAGCTTCCTCAGTCTCACTCTCCATTTTATTTTTTGAGATAGGGTCTCTCCCTGAATCTGAAGCTCACCAATTTGGCTAGACTGGCTAGCCAGCCACACCCTAGGAATCTCCTCTTTCTGCCTCCCCAGTACTGGGAATATAGGTGCATGCTGCTAAAGCCCAACATTTGGGGGGGGTCTTTTTGAGACAGGGTCTCCCTATAGCCCACAGCTGGCCTGGAACTCACTCTGTAGACCAGGCTGGCCTTGAACTCACAGAGATCTGCCTGCCTCTGCCTCCCAAGTGCTGGGATTAAAGCCATGCACCACCACGCCCCTCTGCCCAACTTTTTATGTGCCCAATTCTAAGATAACTCTTAAGCTCTTGAGCTAGATGACAAATTGAATGAGTATCCCTTTCATGGAGAATGGAAATCTGTGGAGACACACAGAAGAGGAAAGGCAGAGGGCTGGGCTGACTGAGTATGTTGGGGACAAACCTTATCACCCTCCTGTAAGTCTCCTTTGGAAGACAGACTGTGTTGAAGCTCCCACTTTATGCTTTGCACTCAGTAGGCCCTCAGGAGTCCTAGCTGGCTGCCGTGCATGTGAACTACCACATATGTCAGTTGTGTAGAGTCTTGTACATGTCCACACCCTGGGACACCTTGGGGATGTCGGCTCTCTGAAGTCACCTGTCACTCACGCTCTACCACCCTGCTCAGCCAGTCCCATTCCCTTCACCCCTCACTCTTTGCATGCCTTGGCACCAACAGAAAAGGCCCAAATGCATGGCCAATTGGCAAGTCATAGTGATTGGCCAGCAAAGGCTGGGATAAAGGCCTTTCAGTGTTAAGTGCGCTAACCCTAGCCATGGGCTTGATGTAACTCTAGATGAAGGTGGCTGGGACTGGGCATAGTGGGGCAGGGTGAAAAGCCTGAGAGGTAGGTTCTCAGCCCGTGTGGGAGGATCACCATCCCCTGCAGTCAGTTGGAAGCATGGAATTAACGATAAGTGGTGGTAAATTAGATGTGCTGGGATGGTGGTGTGTGGCAGCGGCTCTGGTTACCAGGGGAGGCTCTCCACGGGTAAATGATGGGGAGGCCCAGTGGGCACACTTGGACTCTTTTGTTCCTCACCTGGAGAGAGAGAGCACATTTACAGGGAGAGCATAATTTCTTGCTTTTGTCAAATATCCCACAGCTCTGTGGTTTTGGCTGAGTAATCTGTCTGCACCTCAGTTTCTTCATGAATAAAGTGATCTGTATTATCTACCCCACGGAACTTCAGTGAGCCAAGGGCTTTAAGGAATGACTGGCTCTCGGCAGGCTTTCTGTAAGTCAGTGGACTCCGAATCTGGTGGCTCGATGCCTACTAAAAGGAAGTTCCTATTTCAGAAGCACCCAGGTTCTAAAGAGATTCAGGCAATGCTCGGATGTCCCTCGTTGACGCTGTGATTATAACTATACTTAAACTGTACTCAGGGGAGGTCAGAACTTTAAACAAGGGTTCTGGGTAGCATGGAAGTGAGCAACTACATTTAATGACTCAATCACTGCCGGTGGGAGGCTTTGGCCATATTGTTTTCCATTAGCATTTACATGAGCCTGTCAATGTATTCATTGGGGAAAAATGTCACTTGTCAATAAGCTAGTGAAAAACAAGTTCTCATCATGAACATCAGTGGTGTTTAGTATGTGTAGAGCATGCTACCCAAGCACGAGAGCTTGAGTTCAGACCCTCGGTGGGCATGTATAAAAGCTGAGGTTTGGGGCTGGAGAGATGGCCTAGCGGTTAAGAGCACCGACTGCTCTTGCAGAGGACCTGGGTTCGATCCCCAGCACCCACATGGCGGCCGAGAGCCGTCTGAAACTCCAATTCCGGGAGAACTCCAGTTCCAGGGGAATCCGACACCCTCTTCTGACCTCCGCGGCATTGCACGACACGGGTGCACAGACCTGCATACAGACAGTACATTCATACACATACAGAAATAAATAAAATTAATAAAAAAAAGCTGAGGTTTATATTTCACTGAACTGTCAGACATCACACAGCTATCAGGAGTGGTAAGTGTTTGGATTTTGCATTTAATCACTGCACAGAACTTCCTTGGCGCTCTTGAGGGTTTGAGTTTGAATAACCTTTCTCCTCCATTAGGATTCGTGGACAGTGTAGCCCTACTAAAGACTATACTTTCTCTTTTAATGTTCATCTGCTGAGAAACAACCACCTTCTAGACACGGTCCCAGCTATCCCTCCAAGACAGATGTTTTCCTCGAGACCTTCTTCCCACTGGCTTCTTTAGGGTCTCAGAGTTCAGACATTTTAGTCCCTGCCACTGCACCTGGTTCCATGGGCAGTTTTCTGGGGTGGCTTGAGTGAAACCTAGACTTGTGTTTCCTGCGTAGCATGCCCCACACCATCCCACAGAACTCTGTTCTATGGCTGTGCTGTGCTGTCCAGCAGTGTCATCCACTGGTCCTGTTTCTGTGCTAGAACTATTCAGAAGCCCAGTCCTCTGTCATGTGCCATGTTAGGATGGACTCAGGTGTCACTAAATGTGTTCCCTTAAGCAGAAAGTTGGGAAGGAAGTCTGATGGGTTGACATCCAATGTGGGGTCTCTGAATGCATGCATGCTCCCTGCTGGAAGATTTGGAGCCTGAAAATGTGGGCTTCATAGGATTTAGTCCCATCCTATGGACAAAGAAGTATTTGTACATTGTACAGCTTTGTCAAAGGTTAAACATTCTTTGGCAAATGGAAGCTGCTAACACCACCACCACTACCATCACCACCACCACCACCACCATCACCAATACTACCACCACCACCATTACCACCACTGCCACCACCACCACCACCATCACCAATACTACCACAACCACCACCACCATTACCATCACCAATAACACTATCACAACCATCACTACCACCACCACCACCATTACATCACCAACAACACTACCATAACCATCACTACCACCAACAACAACAACACTACCACAACAACCACCACCATCAACAACACTACCACAACCATCACCACAACCACCACCATCATCCTCACCACCAACACTCCCACAACCATCACCACCCCACCACCACCACCACCATGCAGGTACAACAAATACAATTATATATACAACTCTTTGTTTTGAAGGTTTTGAAATTGTGAGACAGTTCTCCTTTTTAAAGTGCACAATTCAGGGGCTGGAGAGATGGCCTAGCAGTTAAGAGCACCGACTGCTCTTGCAGAGGACCCAGGTTCGATCCCCAGCACCCACATGGAGGCTGAGAACCATCTGTAACTCCAATTCCAGGAGAACTCCAGTTCCAGGGGAATCCGATACCCTCTTCTGTCCTCCACAGCATTGTACGACACAGGTGCACAAACCTACATGTAGATGGTACACTCATACACATACAAAAATAAATTAAAAAAAAATTTAAAGTATTAAAAAAATAAAGTGCACAATTCAGTGATTTTTTAGCATAATCGCAGAATGTTGAAACCATATCTACTACCTAATTCCAGAATATTTTCATCATCCAAGATGAGCTCCATAATCATTAACAGTAATTTCCCCATTTGGCATTTTCCCAGATCCTAGAAACCATGAATCAAAATCAACTTTCTGTCTCTCTGGATTGGGATACTTCACCATATTTCATATGGACTCGTGAACTTTTGTGGCAGCTTTTTTCACTTAGCATATTATTTTCAAGGTTCATCCATGGTATAGCACTTATTATTGTTTTATTCCTAATTATGACCAAATAATATTCCATTGTACAGCTTTGTCAAAGTTTATCTATTCTTTAGCGAATGGACACTTAGGTTGTTTCCACCTTTTGACTATTATGAATAATGTTGCTATGAACAGATGTGAGCAAGCTTTTATGCAAGCATATGCTTTCACTTCTCCTGAGTTCATAACTAGGAGTGGACCTGCTGCTGCCCAGCTTTTATGTGTACATTGTAATGCACTCATGTCTTATGTGTACACCGTAATGCACTCATGTCTAATGTGTACACTGTAATGCACTCATGTCTTATGTGTACACTGTAATGCACTCATGTCTAATGTGTACACTGTAATGCACTCATGTCTTATGTGTACACTGTAATGCACTCATGTCTAAGGTGTACACTGCAATGCACTCATGTCTAATGTGTACACCGTAATGCACTCATGTCTAATGTGTACACTGTAATGCACTCATGTCTTATGTGTACACTGTAATGCACTCATGTCTTATGTGTACACTGTAATGCACTCATGTCAAGCCCTTTTCACACCTGAAGCCTGGGCTGGAGGAGCAGGCAAGGGTCCATTTCACCAACAACGGGGTCAGTTGGAAGGCCTAGCCTGCTAACCTCCACAGTTCTTTTAACCTCTTCCCCTGCCTGGAGGGCCTCAGTGTTTTTTCAATCCAAAGACACCATCTACTTAGTAACAACCCAGAGGCCCAGGGCTGGGGAAATGGTGGCATGGAGTTTTCTTTGGACACTGATTATAAAATGCTTCCTGATGTTAAAAAGATGTTCAGTTATGGGGCTGGAGAGACAGCTCAGTGGTTAAGAGCACTTGCTACTCTTGCAGAGGACCTGAGTTCATGTCCCAGCACCCACATCAGGTGACTCACAATCATCTGTAACTCCAGATCTGATGTCTTTTCTGGATTCCTTGGGTAACCCCCCAACACACACCCATAGCCACACATAAAGTGTGCTTATACCCACACATAGGTATACATGTATATGCACAAGTAAAATTTAAAATATAAAACAAATGTTAAATTGTATATCGGTGGGAACATTGTGTTTTAGACTTGGGGGATTAAACACAGTTTTAAGCTTATTTATTTATTTATTTATTTATTTATTTATTTATTTATTTCAAAGGGATTTATTTTGGCTCGTGGTTTCTGCTGTCTCATCCATGGTTGGCATTACTTCTAGGACTGTGCCAAAGCAGAAACATCCCAGCAGGACATGGCAGCAAAAGTCTGCTCCCTTCAGGACACCCAGTACAGAGAGAAGGAAACAGACTTAAGTTTAAATGTTGCTCTCAGAGGCCAAAACAGCATTTTTATAAAGAGGAGGGAGGGTTCCATAGCTTAGACAAACCCTAACTAGCTGGGATTAAATGTGCAGCCACCACTCCTGCTCAACAATGGTTTTTTTTTTTTAATTTTTTTAATTAATTTTATTTATTTCTGTATGTGTATGAATGTACTGCCTGCATGCAAGTCTGTGCACCCGTGTCGTGCAACGCCGCGGAGGTCAGAAGAGGGTCTCGGATTCCCCTGGAGCTGGAGTTCTCCTGGAATTGGAGTTTCAGACGGCTCTCGGCCGCCATGTGGGTGCTGGGGATCGAACCCGGGTCCTCTGTAAGAGCGGTCGGTGCTCTTAACCGCTAGGCCATCCCTCCAGCCCTCAACAATGGTTTTTAAAAACCTGGGCTAAGAGATGGCCTAGCGGCTCAAGCCGACCGCCGCTCTTAAAGAGAGACCGGTTCGATCCCAAGCACCCAAATGCGGCCGAAACTCCAATTCCCAGAGAACTCCAGTATCCAGGGGAATCCGACCGACCGTCTTCTGCCTCCGCGGCATTGCCGACACGGTAACACACACTGCTGCAAACAGTAACATTCATAACCATCAGAAATAAAGAAAATTAAAAAAAAAAAAAAAACTGTTGCGCCGGGCGTGGTGGCGCAACGCCTTTATTAGCGTTTTTTTGGGAGGCAGAGGCCAGGGCGGATCTTTGTGGAGTTAAAGAAACCAGCCGGTCTACATAGTCGAGTTCCAGACACTGGAGCTACAGCCGGACTACAGGGAGACCGTCTCAAAAAAGACCCAAAAAAAAAAAATTGTAAAAAAGGGTGTGGTGGTGCACGCCTTTAATCTAGCACTGGAGGCAAGGCATGGGTCGTCTTTGTGAGTTTCAAGCCAGCCTGGTCTACAAGGGTTCCAGGCAGCTGGAGCTACAGCGGAGTACTAGGAGACCCCTGTCTCAAAAAAGACCAAAAAAATAAAACCTGTTTGTGATGGGTGTGGTGGTGCACGCCTTTATCCACACTGGAGGAAGAGGCGAGCAACGGATCTCTACGAGTTCAAAGCCAGGTCTGGATCTACAGCAAGTTCCACCACAGCTGGGGCTACAGGAAGACCCTGTCTCAAAAAGACAAAAAAAAAAAAAAAAAAAAGAGTGCTATTGCCAGTATTGAGTAGAAGAACATGATCCAGTCGCCAAGCACTAAAAAACAGTGGATGTCACTCTGTTCCAGAAAGTACTACCAGCATCCAAGTTGCCACAGGAAATAGTCTAGAGGAAGACCATGTTTCAGTTAAAGCTGTCGTCCATTAAGAGATGGATGAGTGTTAGAGAAAGTAACCACCAGGGGGCACACTTTCATCACTAGAAAGCCTGGGACCCAGTTCCCCAGAACCGAAATGATGCAGTGTTAGGGAACCTTCTGAAAGAAGGGAGACCCAGGCATCTCTAGAAAAGAGCACTGGTTTTTCCTTTGAATCCTTCATTCCTAAATAGTATTTGTTATTTCAAAATACCGACCAAGGCTTCTGTGAGGAACTCTGTTTGCGGAACCTTTTCCTTTCTTTGGCCCAACTCCAAATGGCGTTCAAAATCCCCAACAATATTCTCTGACTCTTAATCTGCCAAATTCTTGGCAGATTTAAGACCACTTAAACTGATGGTTTAAGACTATTCCTAAAGAAAGGAAAAAAAATTTTTAATTGCACTTCTTTTGACGAGCTGGAGTGTGGAGTATTTTCTCAACCTGCTACTGACAATGATCCTGCTCTACTTTTCAAACTTAGAAGACTCTGTGCTCTTCATCCTCCCTCCCCGTTCACATTTCTTAAGTTTTGGTGTGAATAACAATCATGGCAACGATGGTGGCAGAGCAGAAAAGAGAGAGATAGAACGAGAGGCAGATGCAGAGAGAGAGAGGATGAGAGATCCGCGACGTCTAGAGGTGAAGATGGAAGGAGGGAGGGGGTAATTTGGCGAGTGGGCCAGGCACGTGCACACTCAGGTAATCCCAGCACTGGGGAGACTGACGTGCAAGAAAAAATGCTTGAGAGATCACATGCCATTTGTCTAAATATGAGACCTAATGGAGAATGGCTCAACAGGTGAAGAAACATCTTGCTATGGCAAGCAGAAGACCCCAGTTAAAACCCAGCAACCATAAAACTGGGTGTGGTCACATCTCTCCTCTCTCTCTCTGTGCCCTCTCTCTCTACTCTCTCTCTACAATCAACACACCAATACCATATGCACACACACAAACCGGGTAATAATGCAATTAAAACTAAAAAAATATAAAACATACCACTAAAGAATTTTTTTGAAGATCTCCCAAGCCACTGAAGTGCAGGGTAACAGGGCACGAGGCGAAAAGCACCCTCCCAGACCCTCCCCACCCACCCGCCAACAAGCGAAGGCATCTGAAGGAGGCAAGCAAAGCAAGCCTTCAACAAAATGACAAGACATTTAGGACTCACTACATTGAATAAGGCAAGGAGAACTCACATGCCAGGAACACGAAGAAGAGACAACAACAAGGAAAGGGGCAGGATAAATCCCGCATCACAGCTCTACCAACCTATGGAAGACTCTGCAGTGGGATCCCATAGGGGATTGCCCAGCGACACAGATTCAGAAACACAATGGTGAAAATATTTAAAGAACTACAACATTATAAAGAAGCAAATCATAAAGCTAAGAAAAGAAATGACAGAACTAAAGAGGACCGTAGAGAGAGAGAATAAGCAAACTCCGGTTAAGGAATGGAACACTGAAAAGATCCCATGCTGAAAAAGAGAAGTGAAAAACCAGGTAAGCAAAGAGCTACAGGAAGAGAATTGCAGAAGCTCCAAAAGAAGTAAGAATAACTAAGAAATCAGAAGAGGAAATGTAAAAGAAAGCAATACACTATACCATTCAAAAGGAAGGACATGAAATACCTCAGAAGCAGAAGAGGAAGCAGAACAAAGAATAATCAGACCTGGAAGATAACACAGAACAACTAAAAAAACCTCAAGGAAAGATATGAAAGAATCTCAAAATACACAAAAGTGGAACACCAGGAACTGTGGGACCTAGAATAGATCAAACCTGTGCACATAGGGAATAGAAGGAGAGAATCCCAAGAGAATGTATATGTGACAGACTTCAACAGAATAATAGATGAGACTTCCCCAAAATAAAAAAACAAACCAATCAAGATACAAGAAGACAAGTAAAGACTCCAAACAGACAATGGATCAAGAAAAGAAATCCCACACGCACAGCAAGTTTAAAAATGCTAGACACACCCAAAACAAAGAAAAATCTTAAGCACACAAGAGAAAAACAACAAGAAAAAAAATAAACTATAAGGAAAGAACAGCAAATAAAGCTGACTTCTCAATGCAAACTATGGAAGAAGACAGAATGGTGGATCAAGCATAGCCCAGTGTTAAAGGGCAATGATGCCAAACCCAGGTTACTATAACCAGCCAAATTGTCAATATGGTTGAAGGAGAGAGAAAAACTTTCCATGATTATAAAACAAAGTTGAAAGAGAATTGTCCGAAAACCAACTTTCTCAGAGAATACTTGAAGCAATTCAAAGACAGAAGAAGGAGCAAACATCCCACGGGCACCGCAGAAAGAGAAATCAATAAAAGCATAACTGCAGAAGTACACAAACCGTAAAACCAAACTGCAAAATAGAGTAATAGGCAAAAAGGAAGCAACACCAACCTATCAGTAATAACACTTAATTATTAATGTCTGAAATTCCCCAATCAAAAGACATAGACTGGGAGATTGATTAGGAAACAGAATCCATCGATATGCGTTCTACAAGAAACACATCATACCTCAAGATAGGCACCACCTATAAATTGAAAGGAGGGGAAAAATATTCCAACAAAATGGGTAACCAAAAATAAAGCAGGTGTTTCTATTCTAATATCAAGACGAATAGCTTCGAAGTAAAGAGAACTCAGAAGAGACAAAGAGGCATTGCAATTTTTATCAGGAACAATTCACCAAGAAAATTCCATAATTATGAATAATATGCCCCAAACTCTGGTGCACAAACTTTAAAATAAAGACAATTCTCCAGACCACAAGTCACACACGAGACCCCAGTAAACTCATAGTAGGGGATTTTAATACCCCACTGAACCTTTTGAATAGGTCAACAGGACAAATAGTAAACAGAGAGACATCTGAAACTGAACAATATGGATACATCAAATTGACCTCACAGACATATACTGAGTATTCCACCCGAATACCAGAGAATACACTTTCTACGCAGCACCCACGGAACATTCTCCAAAATAGACCACGTAATGGGACACAGAAAAACCTCCACAATACAAAAGACTGAAATAAGTCAATGCAGTCAATCAGAACACAGTGCAAGAAAACGCAACATAACACCAGGATAAGCCCTACTGCCTACAAGAACACATGAAGACTAAACAACACCTCTTGAATAATGAATTGGTCAAGGAAGAGACAAAGAAAGAAATAAAAACATGCCTGGAACCTGAATGACAATGAAAATACAGCACACAAACCTATGGAATACTTTAAAGCATCCTAAGAGGGAAGGTTAATAGTCCGGGATGCCTACATGAGAAAAACAGAAGAGCACAAGTGAATGATCTAACAGTAACAGCTAAACGCACTTGAAAGGCAACCCAGATGAACCCTAAAGAAGCAACAGACAGGAATAAATAACAAAAATCAGAGCAGGAAATCAATAAAAGAAACAAAACTAAAACTCCACCAGAAAACCTCCTAGAAACCGATTTACAAACAGCTTCAGCAAAGTGGCAAGGATACAAAATTAACCTAAATATATCAATGGCCTTTCTTTACAACCATGAACAAGCAATGGAGAAAGAATTCAAAGAAGACCTTCCCACTCACACAGGCTCAAAAAACAAAAAATACCTAGGAACAAACCTAACCAAAGCCCAAAGATCTCTACAAACAAAAATTTTAAACCTTTAAATGAAAGAATATTGAAGAAGACAGCAGAAGATGAAAAACCTCCCATGCTCATGGATTGGGAAAAGTAACAATGGTAAAAAATGTCCATTCGACCAAACTCGTTAAGATTTAATAATGCAAGCCCAATCAAAATCCCCAAGAGTTTCTTCACAGGCCTTGGAAAAAAAAGTCCCTTTAAATTTCATTTGAAAAACCAAAGAACCCAAATACCCAAAAACAACCCTAGCGAAAAGAGCTACACAGGGGGTCTCTATACCAGACTTCAAACTATACACAGGACTATAGTCATAAAAAAGCCTGGTACTGGAAAAAAAACAGACCTGTTACCAATGGAACAAACCGAAGATCCAATCGAGCACAAACAATTCAGCCATCTCATATTTGAACAAGGGGGCCAAGAAACCACAATGGGAAAAAGACAGCAGCTTCAGCAAGTGGTGTTGGCAAAACCTGGAGCAAACCACTTGTAGAAGAATGAAATTAAACAAACCCCTACCCGCTCACCCTGTAACAAAGGTCAACTCCAGAGGGATCAAAGACCTCAACATGAAACCCCAAACTTCTGAAGCAAAGAAAAAGTTGCAGCAGACTACAAGACATAGGCGGATAAAAAAAGACTCCTAAATCAGACAGGCAGCTTGGGCAAAATTAAGTCAACAAGAGTACAATGGGTCCTCATTAAACTCAAAGCTTCTTGTACATCAAAAGGAACAAGCAAGGAAGTGAAGATAAATCCCCAGAGTGGGAGGAAACCTTCACCACATAAACATCTGACAAAGCATTGATTTCCAGAATAATATAAAATACTCAAAAACAAAAAAGAAAGAAAACCAAATGCCCACTCAATAGACGGGAGCAAAAAGACTAACAGAGACTTCACAAGTTAGAGAATAGAGATGGCTGAGAAACACTTAAGAAGTTGGTTCACATTGCCGGGCGGCCGTGGCGGCACGCCTTTAATATAGCACTGGGAGGCAGCGGAAGGCGGATCTTTGTAGTTCAAGCCAGCCTTGTCTACAGATGAGTTCCAGGACAGCTGGGGCTACGGGAGACCTTGTCCTCGAAAAGACCTAAAAAAAAAAAAAAAAAGAAAAAGAACATTCAACATCACTATCCATTAAGGAAATGCAAATCAAAACACTTTAAATATCATCTTTACTCCAATAATAATAAGAATGGCGAGGATCAAGAAAGCAAATGATACAGTGCCTGGAGAGGTTTGTGGGGAAAGGGGAACACTCATCCACTTGCTGTGGGGAATTAAACTCGTACAGCCACTAGGAAAAACAGTGTGGAGAACCTTAGACTTGGAATGAACTTGCACCTGACCCAACCATACCAATCCTAGGCATGTACCCTCAAGACTTACGCCACCGCAGAGATACATGCACACCAATGTTTAATTCAGCTCTCTTCACAATAGCAAGGACTGGAACCAACCCAAATGCACCGCAAGGATGAGTGGATGAGAAAATGTGGTATAAAAAACATCGCACAATGGAGTCTATGCAGCAGTAAAGAAAGACGACATCATGAGCTTTGCAGGAAAATGGGTGGAGCCAGAAGACACGCAGGCTGAGTGAAGTAACACAGTCCTCAGAAAAACAACGAAGAATGGGATCCCTCATCTGTGGATGTAGTGCCAATTACCTAGTTTAAGTATTTCTTGTGCATGGCCCCGTGACTTTTGTCCAAAGCAGGTGGGAGTGATGCATAATGTGGAACAACAACAACACAACAAACAAGAAAGGACTGCATAAAGAACTGACTGAACAGTGAGCGTTCTGTTCAAAACAGTCAACTTCCCATGGAGAATATTGAGAAGACTGAGAAAGAGATGAAAAGTGTTTTTGGCAGAATGCATGAGCCTGGGTGGGGTGAGGGGGGATAGGGGGGCCTTGGGTCCAGATTTGATAAAAATATATAATATAAAAAAATAAATGTTAAAAAGAAAGAAAAAATAAAAATAATTAGTTAATCCTTATTAAGCACTTTAAACATGTTTTCCATTTAATATTTATGTCTTAGAACAAAGTTCTGGTGATCAGAAATGCTAATATATCAACAGGATAGACACTATATATTGCCAGTTTCAACTGCTGAAAGAGTCATCCAGAAATTCATAATCCTTACCTGAATAAGGAATTCATATTTTGGGAGGTTCACATTTCAATCTTGCATGAAAGGGAACACATTCATCTTGTGAACTACTCTCTTCCTTATAAAAGTAACTCTGAAACAATTTGCCAACCACTTCATCGAAATTACTCTTACTTATCCACACCTTTATCTGTGAATATTCAGTTTTTTTCTGTAAAAAAAAAGAATTTTTCCAATATGGGGCTGGAGAGATGGCTCAAGCATTAAGACCACTGACGGCGCTTGGGGCTGGAGATATGTCCTAGCAGTTAAAGAGCACCAACGTGCTTCTGGCAGAGGACCCGGGTTTTGGGAGCTCCAGCAACCCACATGGTGGCTAATAACCGTCTGTAACTCCAATACTCCAATTCTAGAACTCCAATTCCAGGGATCCGACACCCTCTTCTGACCTCTGCGGCATGCACAACACGGGTGCCCGCCCCACCACAAAAAGAACCACCCCCCACAAAAAAACCTACAGGCAGACAGTGCATTCATACACATCCAAAAAAAAAAGTAAAAAAATAAAAATAAAAAACGCTCCAAGAATGAAAAAAAAAAGACACTGACCGCTCTTGCAGAAGACCCATGTCGTTCCAACACCCACCTGGCAGCTATCAACTATTCATAACTCCAGTTTGTTCCAGGGGATCTAACACCCTCTTCGACCTCCATAGCATTGCACACAGAGTGACTGAGATACACCAGGGGTTGGCTTACATAACATGCAGGCATAACACGTAAAATAAAAAATAAGAAAATAAAATATCTTTTTGTATATTTATATAAGTTGTTTTTTTTGATCTTTTGAGACAGGGTCTTCCCTGTAGTCCCAGCGGCCTGGAACTTGCTTGTAGACAAGTCTGGCTTGAACCTCACAGAGATCCACCTGCCTTTCACTCCCAAGTGGTGGGATCAGAGGCGTGAACCACCATGTCCACATAAATTTTTTTTTTTAATTTTTAAAAGTTTGGGCATAGCGTGCACACCTTAATCCTAGCACTTGGGAGGCAAGAGGCTGGCGGATCTTGGTGAGTTCAAGGGCCACCTGGGCTACAGAGGAGTTCCCAGGACAGCGGGGCTAAGGTGTATGGTTTAACCGAGGGTGTCACTTTGACTGGACTAAGGAACAAATAGAGAAAAAGGATCTTCCGATTAGACTACCTCAACCCGGATGGCCCACCCCATGTGGGCGTTACCTGTCTTGCTGGCAGGCAGTATAACAGACCATGCAGAGGATCTGGGTCCTTTTTTTTTCCTGTTGCTTGCCTCTCTCCTCTCTCACTGGTGATTTTGTCTTGCTGCTATGATCAACCCTATGGATCCCAGTGTGTACTGAGACCGGCATATCTCCTGGAAGCCATTGGGCCTTCAGCACCAGATTGGGACTATGACACATCCAGCCTTGCAGGCTGAGCAGTTCCCCTGGATTCTCAACCTCTCCGATGCTGCATGGCTACTTTTGGACTCCTTGACTCTGTCACTCCACTTGAGCAAATCAAGAAATGGTATATAGCTATATATTCACCATGTTGCTTCTATTTCTTAAGAGGACCCTGACGAATACCAGTGAATCTGTCTCGAAAGACCAAAAAAAAAAAAAAAAAAACAAAAACAACAAGCAAACAAAACCCAGTGACCCTGTCCTCAAAAAAAAAAAGGTGAGGGGATGTGGAAAGATGGAAATATTTTTGTACTGCTGGTGGGAATGTAAATTGGTGTCTCTGCTTAGGAAACCTATATTGGGTCTCCTCAAAACCTTGAATAGTAATACTATGTGATCCAACAATTGTCCTTCTAGGTCCTTTGCAGTCCCAAAGGAACTGAAAGTAGAGACTAGAACACATGTGTACATCAATTTGCATTGTAGTATAATAAGAATTATATATGGCCTTCTGCCTCCCATTCAAAACAGCACCAGCAATAAAACACAGTGCAGGCTGGGTAGTGGCTCAGTGGGTAAAGCACTTGCCCTCATGCATGAGGATCTGAGTTCCAATCCCACAGAACAGCCAGTATGGCCAAGCATTCCTGGAACCCTAGCACTGGGGAGCGGAGACAGGCATGGATCCTTGGAGCTCGCTGGCTACCCAGCCTAGGCAAAATGGTGAGCTTCGGGTTCAGTGAGAGACCCTGTCTCAAGAGACGAAGGTGGAGACCAATAGAAAAAGGCACCCAGCATCTTTCTCTGGCTTCTTTATGTAACACAACAAGCACCCACACATACAACACACCCACACACACACACACACACACACACACACACCACACAAAAACCATAAATGTCAACCTGAAATAATATCCTTAAGTAATGAGTAATGAGGGCTGAGGTTGTAGCTCAGTTGGTACAGTGCATGCTCAGCATGTAGTTCACTCCCCAGACACTGCCAGTGATGCCTGTAACCCCAGAACTCAGAAGTGGGGCCAGGAGGATCGAAAGATCAAATCATCCTTGGCTACACTGTGAGTTGGAGGCCAGCCTGGGATGCACAAGAGCCCTGTTTCAAAACAAAATATGAGTAAATGCTAACCTTAATAACCAGCCATTTACAATATTGTTCACATGTTCACATGGGCAAACAAAATATAAGTAAATGCTAACCTTAATAACCAGCCATTTACTTTTTTTTTTTAATTTTTTTTTTATTAATTCTATTTATTTTGTAGGTGTATGAATATACTGGCTGCATTTAGGTTGGTGCCCTGTGTCGGGCGAACGCCTCGGAGGTCAAGAAGAGGGTCTCGGATTCCCTGGAGCTGGATTCTCCTGGAATGGAGCTTCAGACAGAAGGTCTCATCCGCCATGTGGGTGCTGGGATCGACCCGGGTCCTCTGTAGAGAGGTCGGTGCTCTTAAACCGCTAGGCCCCATCGCTCTCCAGCCCCATAACCAGCCATTTACAATTTTGTTCACATGGCATGGTTCATGAAGCAAGTGTTCCCTTTACAGCCGAAAGACTAGTGTATAAGAAACACACATCACTTGTCTACACTGCGTCTTTCTCACTGCCTCATTCTTAGTCTTGTGTTAGCTTGGCTTGGCTTCGGTGCCTCTGGTGCTTCTTGTAGTCCTAGAATAAAACAGACATAACCCATTCATGTGCAGATGAGCTTCTTAGTTGAAATTGTCCTAATCGAAAGGACGGTTTTTTAGACTTCAGCAATGCTGAAGAGTGCAGCCCCAGCCAGGCCTTGCCTGCCTCCCATGGTATTGTATCAAACTTCCTGAAAGTGAAGTTGCTCCTGCCTGTAAGTCCTAACAGGACCATGCTCTTGTCTAGTCTGCTCGGTAGGCAGAGACCCCGGGAGATTTGTGTGGAGCAGAGCACCTTCTCGCAGGAAGGTTTGTGAAGAGGTGCTCTGGTTGTACAAGTTTCTTTACCTGTCCATGTTCCTGCAAACAAGTGGCTCTGGCTGATGGTTTTGCTTGCCATACTATAATTTCAAAGATGCATTTGGATATTTATTTCTGCAACTGTGGTCAGGAGTGGTCACAATAAAATGAAAACTGACTTGAATTTCACATAGCTCCTTTTAGCTAAGGGCAAAGCTTCAGATCAACTTGTAACCCTCGGGCTCTCAAAGACAGGCTAAGTAATGTTTATAGAATTCCGTGCAAAATGAACAGGAAGGCCTTTGGTTAAGATTGGTGTTTTGTCAAAAAAAAAGAAAAAATATATATATAATATTTAATATATATATAATAAAAGGTAAAAAAAAAAAAGTTGAGTTTCACAGGGCTGGATGCGGCTTAGTGGTAGCACTTGCTTAGTGTGCAGAGGCCCTAGATCCCACCCCTAGCATTAGCAAATAGAAGCAGGATAATAATGTCAGAGCATTAAAGCAAGAGAACGGCTTTGCAAATGCAGAGGATTCATATCCACAAGACCAAGCTTGGTGCTCATATGTTTAAATTTCCAGTCTATGGCGCATGACCTGAATTTGGTTCCCAGCATCCACCTCAGGTGGCTCCAGGGATTTTGATGCCCTCTTCTGGCCTCTAAAGGCATTGCACCCATATGCACACACATAATTAAAAATGAAAAATTTCAATGGTTTGCTTATTGATTAGACTGATATATTAACATGTTACAAATTTGAAAAGATACAAAAATAAATTCTAGCTCTCTTCTCTATGGGAACCATTATTAGAAGTTTCTTGTGTATCTTCTTAAAGACTTTCATTCAAATCTAAACTTGCACATACAATATATTCTCTGTCTGCCTTTAGTACACACATATGCACACAAATAACATACTTTACTCATTGTTCTGCATTAAAAACATCAGTGTATTTTGGATATCATTTCTTCTCTCTATAGACAGTGTCTCCTCTTTTTTTTTCCAAGTATAATATTTTACTGTGTAGACTTAACATGATTTACTTAACCAGTTTGCTCTGATCAACGTACATGTTGCCTCCATTTGCCAAAATGCTACACCCAAATCTTTCCAGTTCATTTTCCTATGTATGAATGCTTCTGTCAAAGGCTATTGTGCTGGGTGGCTTTAGTTGTCAGCGTCATACACCTGGGCTAAGGGACCCTTAACTGAGGAATTTCCTCCATTGAACTGACCTACAGCCCTGTCTGTGATATATTGTCTTGATTATAGAGTGATGTGGGAGGGCCCAGCCCACTTGGGCAGTGCCACCCGTGGACAGGTTGTCGTGTATTGTATAAGAAAGCAGGCTGAGCTTTCTTATAAAGAAAGGGCACAAGCCAGCAAGCAGTGTTCCTCCATGGCCTGTGCTTCAGCTCCTGCCTCCAGATTCCTGTCCTGAATTCCTACATTGGGCTCCCTAAGTGATGAACTGTGATCTGGGGGATATAAGATGAATAAACCCTTTCCTCTCCAAGTTGGTATTGGTCAGAATGTTTTATCACAGCAATTGAAGGCAAACTGGAACAACTATGATTTGTTTTCATTTGTGACAGATGTGGCCAGTTGTCCTCTGAAGAGATTGTACTAATTCACAGTCTCAGCAACAGAATTTTCACAGCTTTTTCTTACTCCACCAGCCCACTGATTTGTGGCAATCTTAATTTTGACTTCTCTGTTATCAGTGAAGTGGTGAACCCCTTTTCTCATGGTTAGGTGCCATCTCCTCTGTGAACTCCCTGTTCAGATCTATTTCTTTGTTGTGTTGGATTGTATCGCTTATTGGTCTTTTATTATTTACACATAGTTTACCCATGAAGAAGGTTAATTTGGGCCGGTAAGATGACTTGCTGTCAAGCCCGAGGGTCTGAGTTTGATTCCTGGGACCTACACAGTGGAAGGAAAGAACTAACTCTTGAAAGTTGTCCTCTGACCTCCAAAACTGCATGTACATCCACATACATATGCATATTAAAATAATTAGTAAATAAATATGATTAAAATGTTAGTTTTAGCCAGGTGTGGTGGCACTCCCAGCACTCGGGAGGTAGAGGTGGGTGGATCTCTGTGAGTTCAAGGCCAGCCTGGTCTACAGAGCGAGCTCCAAGACAGCTGGTACTAAAAGGGAGATCTTGCCTCAAAAATACCAAAAAAAAAGTTTAAAAAAATGTTAGTTTTGGTTCATGATATATTCAAATATAGACCTCAAATTGTCTTACTTTTTTTTTTTTTTAATCTTTTTGAGACAGGGTCTCCCTGCAGTCCCAGCTGGTCTGAACTCATTTTGTAAACCAGGCTGGCCTTGAACTCACAGAGATCCACCTGCCTCTGTTTCCCGAGTGCTGGGATTAAAAGTGTGCACCACCACACCAGGTTTGAGAGTGAAATATAGCTCCAAGGTAGAGTATTTGTTTAATTTATTTTTAGGGGTGTCTTCAATCCTTTATTGTTTTATTGTTATCTTTATTGAATTTTTACATGTTTCACATATAATTTTTCAGTCTTAATTGTCATAATGTGTTAATTCCAGTAATTTCATATAGATTTGAGGGGAAAAATTATCATGATCAAGAACATAAGTTTAGGAATTGAACAGACCTGGTTTCAACCCCATCTCCCCACTTTCTGTGTGACCTTGGCGTTATCTACCTTATCTGATCTTCAGTTTCTTCATTTATAAAATGGAAATGAATTCAGAAGCATTGTCCCTGAGTCAATTAAAAAAGAAAGGAATGCAAAATTCTTATAGTAGCTAGTGCCTGTTTGGAATAAATTATTATTGTTATTTTCATTGCTTCTAGAACTTAATCTTCAGGTGACCAACTTGCTTCCATTTGCCTGGATCTTTCCCATTTTATCACTGAAATCCCCAAGTCTGGGGAAATCTAGCAGTGTTGAGAAAAAACAGAGCATTTGTTCACCCTAACCATCACTGTGTGCCATGATGAACACTCTGTGCTTATTCTTCCTCTATCAAGGAGAGACTGGATGCTCCTTACAATTATTGAACCAATTTTTACATAAATGTCATAAAATGCATGCTTTTTTTTTCACAAACATAATCTATGCTCTTATCTGGCTCCAGTAGAACGCCCCTCCCTGGGGCTGGTAGACATTCTTTGGCCATCAGAGCCTAATCTAGGATTTCCTCAAGTTTCCACTTGAGTCAAGATCAAAAAGGGGTGAGGGAGGGGTCGACTGGGGCTCAGTGGAGACCGAAGGCAGAGGATTGGCTTGGAGACTGGAAGATTTTGCTTTTAGAATTGAAAAAACACTGCAAAGCCAGCCCAGGGACTGACTTGCTAGAAAGTGAATAGCAGTGTCTTCCTTACCCAGCACCCTGCTCTCTTTGGCTGTGTCACCTGGGAGGGGGGCAGGGTAGTGTATTACATGTCTCTCATCTATGCCTGTTCTGAATTCTCATGGACAAAAGTGCCAGGTCCTGGCTGATTAGAGGAGAGAGGATTCTGTGTGTCAAAGGAGTCTAGTTGGGTTTAAATTTAATTTAATAGTGCAACAGAAAGAAGTCTGGACTGAAACTCTGAAATGAAGTTCTCACATCCTATCCCTTCATGGACTAAGTCTGAAACCCCAGCCACCACCTCCTCTGGTCTCCCTGAACAACCGCAGGGTGGTGTTTTATTCAGACATGTAAAAGCATGTAAAGACACGTTTCTTTTCTTTTTTTTTTGCAGGGGGGTCTTTTGGAGACAGGGTCTCCTTCTGGCCTGGAACTCACTCTGAGAGATCCACCTGCCTCTGCCTCCTGAGTGCTGGGATTAAAGGCATGCACCACCACGCCTGGCTTAAAGACAGTTCTTAGCCGCCATGTAGGTGCTGGGAATTAAACCCAGGTCCTCTGCAAGAGCAGTCGGCGCTCTTAACGGCTGAGCCATCTCTCCAGCCCCTCACCCCAGTTTCATATCCTCTCTGTCCTCAATCTCTTCTGTAAAAAGAAGGACTACATTTGCTGACAGTCTTTATCATTTAATTAATGATTAATTTATCATTCTCGGTGGCTCAGGCCTGGTCACTGACATGATCAGTTGGGAAAACAGCATTCTGGTGCTTCAGCCAGTTGGATTTTGTTGCTTCCCTCCCCAGAGGTGGTAGAGGGAAGCCCACAAGACTGAAGTAAGTGAAAGACTGAGCTGTGGAAAGACCGCCATTTCACCATCACCTCCACAGACTTCTCCCTTCCAGAGAAGTCCTTCATCTGGCCTCAGAGGACAAATTCTGGCTTGGGTGGACTCTGCAGGCAAGGTACCCATCCTTTTCTGGCCAAACAGCACCTGAATGACCCAAATTCTTTCTGCCTATCACATGTTCTCTTCATTGAATTTTAATCTTGAGCAAATGATGTGAGATCTAAAAATAGAGTAGATCCTTGCACAGGGAAAATCTAAAACAGGAGGGTCAACTATGGCTGCAGATTAAATACCACAGTAGCAGAATATGAAAAACTTTAAATCTCAGATATTTTAGAGGCTGAGGCAGGAAGATGTTGAGTGCAAGGCCAACCTACTATGAACCACCCGACCCCGACCTTCACCAAAAGAAGGGAAAGAAAGATGGAAGGAAGAAAGGAAAGAAGAAAGGGAGGGAAAGGAGAGAGGACAAATGAAAAGAGCATCATAAATAGTGACTAGGTCCTGGGCTGTGCTTGAGCTTTGATCTTATGCAGGATAATTTTTTTTTAATTTTATTTATTTTTTATGTGTATGAATGTACTGTCTGCATGCAGGTTTGTGCACCCGTGTTGTGCAATGCCAAGGAGGTCGGAAGAGGGTGTCGGATTCCTCTGGAACTGGGGTTAAAGACGGTTCTCAGCAGCCATGTGGGTGCTGGGGATCGAACCCAGGCCCTCTGTAAGAGCAGTCAGTGCTCTTAACCGCTAGGCCATCTCTCTAGCCCCACAGGATAATTTTTAAAAGGAGAAAAGAAGAGAAAAGGAAAGGACAGAGAAGAAAAGAAAAATGTGCTCATAGATCAAAACTGAAATTCACAGTGACATTCTAGTATGTCCAACTCCTCTGACCCTGCAGACTGAGATTCTGCCCAGGGCAGAGGATTTTCTGGGGCTGAAGAGCTCATGGAAGGCCAGACTATTTTTTTAATTAATTAATTAATTAATATATATATATATATGTTTTATCAAATCTAGACCCATGTGCCCCCCCCATTCCCCCACCCCACCAGAGCTCATGCATTCTGCCAAACATGCTTTTTAGTTGAGTTTCACAGGGCTGGATGCGGCTTAGTGGTAGCACTTGCTTAGTGTGCAGAGGCCCTAGATCCCACCCCTAGCATTAGCAAATAGAAGCAGGATAATAATGTCAGAGCATTAAAGCAAGAGAACGGCTTTGCAAATGCAGAGGATTCATATCAACAAGACCAAGCTTGGTGCTCATATGTTTAAATTTCCAGTCTATGGCGCATGACCTGAATTTGGTTCCCAGCATCCACCTCAGGTGGCTCCAGGGATTTTGATGCCCTCTTCTGGCCTCTAAAGGCATTGCACCCATATGCACACACATAATTAAAAATTAAAAATTTCAATGGTTTGCTTATTGATTAGACTGATATATTAACATGTTACAAATTTGAAAAGATACAAAAATAAATTCTAGCTCTCTTCTCTATGGGAACCATTATTAGAAGTTTCTTGTGTATCTTCTTAAAGACTTTCATTCAAATCTAAACTTGCACATACAATATATTCTCTGTCTGCCTTTAGTACACACATATGCACACAAATAACATACTTTACTCATTGTTCTGCATTAAAAACATCAGTGTATTTTGGATATCATTTCTTCTCTCTATAGACAGTGTCTCCTCTTTTTTTTTTCCAAGTATAATATTTTACTGTGTAGACTTAACATGATTTACTTAACCAGTTTGCTCTGATCAACGTACATGTTGCCTCCATTTGCCAAAATGCTACACCCAAATCTTTCCAGTTCATTTTCCTATGTATGAATGCTTCTGTCAAAGGCTATTGTGCTGGGTGGCTTTAGTTGTCAGCGTCATACACCTGGGCTAAGGGACCCTTAACTGAGGAATTTCCTCCATTGAACTGACCTACAGCCCTGTCTGTGATATATTGTCTTGATTATAGAGTGATGTGGGAGGGCCCAGCCCACTTGGGCAGTACCACCCGTGGACAGGTTGTCGTGTATTGTATAAGAAAGCAGGCTGAGCTTTCTTATAAAGAAAGGGCACAAGCCAGCAAGCAGTGTTCCTCCATGGCCTGTGCTTCAGCTCCTGCCTCCAGATTCCTGTCCTGAATTCCTACATTGGGCTCCCTAAGTGATGAACTGTGATCTGGGGGATATAAGATGAATAAACCCTTTCCTCTCCAAGTTGGTATTGGTCAGAGTGTTTTATCACAGCAATTGAAGGCAAACTGGAACAACTATGATTTGTTTTCATTTGTGACAGATGTGGCCAGTTGTCCTCTGAAGAGATTGTACTAATTCACAGTCTCAGCAACAGAATTTTCACAGCTTTTTCTTACTCCACCAGCCCACTGATTTGTGGCAATCTTAATTTTGACTTCTCTGTTATCAGTGAAGTGGTGAACCCCTTTTCTCATGGTTAGGTGCCATCTCCTCTGTGAACTCCCTGTTCAGATCTATTTCTTTGTTGTGTTGGATTGTATCGCTTATTGGTCTTTTCTTATTTACACATAGTTTACCCATGAAGAAGGTTAATTTGGGCCGGTAAGATGACTTGCTGTCAAGCCCGAGGGTCTGAGTTTGATTCCTGGGACCTACACAGTGGAAGGAAAGAACTAACTCTTGAAAGTTGTCCTCTGACCTCCAAAACTGCATGTACATCCACATACATATGCATATTAAAATAATTAGTAAATAAATATGATTAAAATGTTAGTTTTAGCCAGGTGTGGTGGCACTCCCAGCACTCGGGAGGTAGAGGTGGGTGGATCTCTGTGAGTTCAAGGCCAGCCTGGTCTACAGAGCGAGCTCCAAGACAGCTGGTACTAAAAGGGAGATCTTGCCTCAAAAATACCAAAAAAAAAGTTTAAAAAAATGTTAGTTTTGGTTCATGATATATTCAAATATAGACCTCAAATTGTCTTACTTTTTTTTTTTTTTAATCTTTTTGAGACAGGGTCTCCCTGCAGTCCCAGCTGGTCTGAACTCATTTTGTAAACCAGGCTGGCCTTGAACTCACAGAGATCCACCTGCCTCTGTTTCCCGAGTGCTGGGATTAAAAGTGTGCACCACCACACCAGGTTTGAGAGTGAAATATAGCTCCAAGGTAGAGTATTTGTTTAATTTATTTTTAGGGGTGTCTTCAATCCTTTATTGTTTTATTGTTATCTTTATTGAATTTTTACATGTTTCACATATAATTTTTCAGTCTTAATTGTCATAATGTGTTAATTCCAGTAATTTCATATAGATTTGAGGGGAAAAATTATCATGATCAAGAACATAAGTTTAGGAATTGAACAGACCTGGTTTCAACCCCATCTCCCCACTTTCTGTGTGACCTTGGCGTTATCTACCTTATCTGATCTTCAGTTTCTTCATTTATAAAATGGAAATGAATTCAGAAGCATTGTCCCTGAGTCAATTAAAAAAGAAAGGAATGCAAAATTCTTATAGTAGCTAGTGCCTGTTTGGAATAAATTATTATTGTTATTTTCATTGCTTCTAGAACTTAATCTTCAGGTGACCAACTTGCTTCCATTTGCCTGGATCTTTCCCATTTTATCACTGAAATCCCCAAGTCTGGGGAAATCTAGCAGTGTTGAGAAAAAACAGAGCATTTGTTCACCCTAACCATCACTGTGTGCCATGATGAACACTCTGTGCTTGTTCTTCCTCTATCAAGGAGAGACTGGATGCTCCTTACAATTATTGAACCAATTTTTACATAAATGTCATAAAATGCATGCTTTTTTTTTCACAAACATAATCTATGCTCTTATCTGGCTCCAGTAGAACGCCCCTCCCTGGGGCTGGTAGACATTCTTTGGCCATCAGAGCCTAATCTAGGATTTCCTCAAGTTTCCACTTGAGTCAAGATCAAAAAGGGGTGAGGGAGGGGTCGACTGGGGCTCAGTGGAGACCGAAGGCAGAGGATTGGCTTGGAGACTGGAAGATTTTGCTTTTAGAATTGAAACAACACTGCAAAGCCAGCCCAGGGACTGACTTGCTAGAAAGTGAATAGCAGTGTCTTCCTTACCCAGCACCCTGCTCTCTTTGGCTGTGTCACCTGGGAGGGGGGCAGGGTAGTGTATTACATGTCTCTCATCTATGCCTGTTCTGAATTCTCATGGACAAAAGTGCCAGGTCCTGGCTGATTAGAGGAGAGAGGATTCTGTGTGTCAAAGGAGTCTAGTTGGGTTTAAATTTAATTTAATAGTGCAACAGAAAGAAGTCTGGACTGAAACTCTGAAATGAAGTTCTCACATCCTATCCCTTCATGGACTAAGTCTGAAACCCCAGCCACCACCTCCTCTGGTCTCCCTGAACAACCGCAGGGTGGTGTTTTATTCAGACATGTAAAAGCATGTAAAGACACGTTTCTTTTCTTTTTTTTTTGCAGGGGGGTCTTTTGGAGACAGGGTCTCCTTCTGGCCTGGAACTCACTCTGAGAGATCCACCTGCCTCTGCCTCCTGAGTGCTGGGATTAAAGGCATGCACCACCACGCCTGGCTTAAAGACAGTTCTTAGCCGCCATGTAGGTGCTGGGAATTAAACCCAGGTCCTCTGCAAGAGCAGTCGGCGCTCTTAACGGCTGAGCCATCTCTCCAGCCCCTCACCCCAGTTTCATATCCTCTCTGTCCTCAATCTCTTCTGTAAAAAGAAGGACTACATTTGCTGACAGTCTTTATCATTTAATTAATGATTAATTTATCATTCTCGGTGGCTCAGGCCTGGTCACTGACATGATCAGTTGGGAAAACAGCATTCTGGTGCTTCAGCCAGTTGGATTTTGTTGCTTCCCTCCCCAGAGGTGGTAGAGGGAAGCCCACAAGACTGAAGTAAGTGAAAGACTGAGCTGTGGAAAGACCGCCATTTCACCATCACCTCCACAGAATTCTCCCTTCCAGAGAAGTCCTTCATCTGGCCTCAGAGGACAAATTCTGGCTTGGGTGGACTCTGCAGGCAAGGTACCCATCCTTTTCTGGCCAAACAGCACCTGAATGACCCAAATTCTTTCTGCCTATCACATGTTCTCTTCATTGAATTTTAATCTTGAGCAAATGATGTGAGATCTAAAAATAGAGTAGATCCTTGCACAGGGAAAATCTAAAACAGGAGGGTCAACTATGGCTGCAGATTAAATACCACAGTAGCAGAATATGAAAAACTTTAAATCTCAGATATTTTAGAGGCTGAGGCAGGAAGATGTTGAGTGCAAGGCCAACCTACTATGAACCACCCGACCCCGACCTTCACCAAAAGAAGGGAAAGAAAGATGGAAGGAAGAAAGGAAAGAAGAAAGGGAGGGAAAGGAGAGAGGACAAATGAAAAGAGCATCATAAATAGTGACTAGGTCCTGGGCTGTGCTTGAGCTTTGATCTTATGCAGGATAATTTTTTTTTAATTTTATTTATTTTTTATGTGTATGAATGTACTGTCTGCATGCAGGTTTGTGCACCCGTGTTGTGCAATGCCAAGGAGGTCGGAAGAGGGTGTCGGATTCCTCTGGAACTGGGGTTAAAGACGGTTCTCAGCAGCCATGTGGGTGCTGGGGATCGAACCCAGGCCCTCTGTAAGAGCAGTCAGTGCTCTTAACCGCTAGGCCATCTCTCTAGCCCCACAGGATAATTTTTAAAAGGAGAAAAGAAGAGAAAAGGAAAGGACAGAGAAGAAAAGAAAAATGTGCTCATAGATCAAAACTGAAATTCACAGTGACATTCTAGTATGTCCAACTCCTCTGACCCTGCAGACTGAGATTCTGCCCAGGGCAGAGGATTTTCTGGGGCTGAAGAGCTCATGGAAGGCCAGACTATTTTTTTAATTAATTAATTAATTAATATATATATATATATGTTTTATCAAATCTAGACCCATGTGCCCCCCCCATTCCCCCACCCCACCAGAGCTCATGCATTCTGCCAAACATGCTTTTCATCTC
>VZQC01007972.1:4893950-4949678 GCA_009823505.1 Rhizomys pruinosus
GGCACGAGCCTTTAATTCCAACACTCAAGAGGTAGAGGTAGGCGGATCTCTGTGAGTTCAAAGCCAGCCTGGTCTACAGAGTGAGCTGGGACTAAAAGGGAGACCCTGCTTCAAAAATACCAAAAAAAGGATAAAACTTAAAAAAAAAAAAAAAGCAAGTACAATTTCTTTTAATTATTATTTATTTGATTTGGTTTTGGCCACAGCATTTAAATTTTATTAATTAATTAATTAATTTATTTATTTATTTATGTACTGGGAATTGAACTCAGAGCCTCAGGCATGCTAAACACTAGCTCTACCACTGAATTTTACCTCTAGCCAATTTAAAATATTTTAAATATTTTAAACAAACAATATTAAAGGACAGTGTGAAATTTTCATGCTCACCTAAGGATTTGTGGCTTTTAAGAAACTCCATGTTGGGGCTGAAGAAATAGCCTAGTGGTTAAGAGCACTGACTGCTCTTGCAGAGGACCTGGATTTGATCCCCAGCACCCACATGGTGGCTAAGAACCGTCTGTAACTCCAATTCCAGGAGAACTCCAGTTCCAGGGGAATCTGAGACCCTCTTCTGACTTCTGCGGCATTGCTCGACACGGGTGCACAGACCTGCATGCAGACAGTATATTCATACACATACAGAAATAAATAAATAAATAAATAAATAAATAAATAAATAAATAAATAAAATTAAAAAAAAAAAGAAACTCCATGTTGCTGGCCTGAATGGCCAAACCATGAAGATTAGGAGTCTACAGAGTGTGGTTCCATGGACAGGCTGCCTACATTCAGCTTCACCCACCCAGGGCTCAGGGAACATTTCGGAAGAGGAGACAGAAAGATTATAAGAGCCAGGGAGGTGACCAAACAGAAATTAAACCTACAAGCTCCTGGGACCCTGTTCATATGAACCTACAGCATTCGTATCAGCATGCAGAAGACCCATGCAAGCTCAGCTGGACAAAAACCCAGCACAGATCTGCAGAAATGGGTAATAGAGCCCAACCTTACCTGAGGAAATATTGGCAGTTGATGGTGTTCAGGTGAGGAAGCCCTGGCCTTCTTTAGGAGAGGGACTCAGATAGGCTGAGTAGAGCTCAGGGGATGAGCTGGCACTGAGGAGTTTTGGGGGAGAGTAGTTTGGCCCAATGGACCCTAGCACAAATGACAGAATGTGTGAACTCCAGGAGACAGGGGAGGGCTGGGGGAGGGCGCCAAGGGAGAAGCAGGTATAAAGGAGATTGAGACTGATTGAAAAATTATGTATGAAATGCATTAAAAATTCAATAATAAAAAAAGAAAGTGCATGTTGCAATGGAAATAGCTGTGCTGACTTACGGCCCTGAGGGTGCACAGTGGGGCAGGAACTGAGGGCTCTGGGTCCACATCCTGGCTCTGGGATAAGAGTATTTTGTTTGGGAACATGACTTCTGAGAAGCACAGGTTGTGATAATGCAAGAGCAATATGCCGATAATTACTGGTGGAAGGAGAAGGCAGCCCGATCTTAGATCATTTCTTAAAGCTGGGCCAAGAAGCACAGCCTGGTTGGTGCCAGAGATTCAGAAATGAAACCAGCACCAAAGCTTGGGCGAAGGAAGGAGACTGATCTTCTGGATTTACAGAGTGCAGGAAAATACCTTCAGTGATGAAAAACATCTATTTGGATTAGGCAGCCTCTAATAAGTAGGCGGATTATCCGGCTTCCTTCGAGGAGAACTGACCGGACTTGTTAGGTGACTTTGTAGCTCTCAGGAAAGAGGAAGGAGGCAAGTACATGTTAAATCTAGTGCAGATATGAAACGCTGAGTTGGCAAGTCTACGAACTTGAGTGGAGGAACAAAATGACACTGCTAACTTCAAATGGAATATAGCATTTCTTTCAATTGCCAAGAAATGCCCTGTGGCCTGAATTGTGTTAGTGAGACTTGTCACCCATTGAAATTACAGATGTTTTCAAATCATATTGCTTTGTTGTATATACCATGAAATATTTCTATTTATGGCTACTTTGAAACTGATAGAAATTAGAGTCACGGCTATAGGACCCTGTTAATTAAGGCACAAACTGCATGTATTATTACTGCATTACAGTTTTATTATTTAGAAAATATTTTCGCTTATAATTATTTATGTGTATGCATGCACACACGTGCATATTTATGAGCATGTCTGCAGAGATCAGAGAACAACTTGCAGGTGTCTGTCCTCTCCTCCCACCATGTGGGTCCTGGGGATTGAACTCAGGTAGTCAGGCTTCGTAGCAAGTATCCTTAGTTTACTCAGCCAACTTGCCAGCCCTGGGTTGTTTTAAAAAAATTATTACTATTCCTTTTTTCTTTTTTGGTCTTTTTGAGACAAGGTCTCCCTTTAGTTCCAGCTGACCTGGAACTCGCTCTGTACACCATTTTGGCCTTGAACTCAAAGAGATCCACCTACCTCTGCCTCTGCCTCCTGAGTGCTGGGATTTAAAGGCATGCAGCACCACGCCCAGCTCACATTTTTTTGATTTTAGTGTATGGTATGTGTGGGCTAATGCATGCCACAATGCATGCAGAGAGGTCAGAAACCAAGCTGTGGGAATGATTTCTCTCCTTTGCCATGTGAGTCCTCTGGCTCAAACTCAGGTCTTTAGGCTTGATGGCAAGCACTTCCCTGCTGAACCTCCTTGATGACAAGCACCTTTCCCTGCTGAACCGTCTTGATGACAAGCACCTTTCCCTGCTGAACCGTCTTGATGACAAGCACCTTTCCCTGCTGAACCATCTTGATGGCAAGTACCTTCCCTGCTGAACCATCTTAATGGAAGCACCTTCCCTGCTGAGTCGTCTTGATGGCAAGTACCTTCCCTGCTGAACCATCTTTATGGCAAGCACCTTCCCTGCTGAGTCGTCTTGATGGCAAGTGTGGAGAGCAGGTGTGGCGAGGGTCCCAGGATGGCGCCCGAGACTTTAGCCAAGTCTTATGACTAACACCTGATTCCCTCCTACCTCTAAGTAAAGCCACGCTCACCGTTCAAGCTGTGCAGGTGCACCCTGTATGCAAGATCAGGCCAGATGATACCAATAGACTGAGGCCACGCAACCTGGGCTGGGAAGGTGGATAAATAGACTTTCTAAATAGAGGGACTTTCTGGTCTTGGGGAGAAGAGAAGCTTGGAAAAAGCAGAAGCTTGGAGAAAAGATGTGCCTGAATAATAAACCGCTTTGAGAAGAACCAGCGAGAGGTGCTTTGTTTCTGCGGTTTCATACAAGTGTTTCTGTGGGGAGACAAGTGCTCCCTACAGGCAAGTACCTTCCCTGCTGAGTTGTCTAGATGACAAGCACCTTTCCCTGCTGAACCATCTTGATGGCAAGCACCTTCCCTGCTGAACCGTGTTGATGACAAGCACCTTCCCTGCTGAACCATCTTGATGGCAAGCACCTTCCCTGCTGAGTCGTCTTGATGACAAGCATCTTTCCCTGCTGAACCGTGTTGATGGCAAGCACCTTTCCTGCTGAGTCGTCTTGATGGCAAGCACCTTTCCTGCTGAGTCATCTTGATGGCAAGCACCTTTCCTGCTGAGTCATCTTGATGGCAAGCACCTTCCCTGCTGAACCGGCTTGATGCAAGTACCTTTCCCTGCTGAACCGTCTTGATGACAAGCACCTTTCCCTGCTGAACCATCTTGATGGCAAGTACCTTTCCCTGCTGAACCGTCTTGATGACAAGCACCTTTCCCTGCTGAACCATCTTGATGGCAAGTACCTTTCCCTGCTGAACCGTCTTGATGACAAGCACCTTTCCCTGCTGAACCATCTTGATGGCAAGTACCTTTCCCTGCTGAACCGTCTTGATGACAAGCACCTTTCCCTGCTGAACCATCTTGATGGCAAGTACCTTTCCCTGCTGAACCGTCTTGATGACAAGCACCTTCCCTGCTGAACCATCTTGATGGCAAGCACCTTCCCTGCTGAACCATCTTGATGACAAGCACCTTTCCCTGCTGAACCATCTTGATGACAAGCACCTTCCCTGCTGAACCATCTTGATGACAAGTACCTTTCCCTGCTGAACCATCTTGATGACAAGCACCTTCCCTGCTGAACCATCTTGATGGCAAGTACCTTTCCCTGCTGAACCATCTTGATGGCAAGTACCTTTCCCTGCTGAACCGTGTTGATGGCAAGCACCTTTCCTGCTGAGTCATCTTGATGACAAGCACCTTTCCCTGCTCAACCATCTTGCCAACCAAATAGTTCTACTTTTATACTTATATTTCAACGTGATTTGCTTATTTTCTAATCCTACATATTTCATGCATTCCAACAAGGGCTCTAGGGGCTTCAGGAGACTGCTAAGGGTTCGATCCTTGGAGATCTGTTCTAGAAGCTGCAGATGGACTGGCCGGACACCTTCCCATACCCATGCCATTCACCCCTTTATAGAGGTCATTAAGGGAACATGGACAAATGTTTCAAGGACAACATGACAAAAGAGTGTTTTAGCAGCACTATAACTAGGAAAAAAAATCTGTTCTGCTTTTGTATATGGATCAGAAGTAGAAAAATAACAAAACTGAAGATGGCTGGACTTATTTTTACAATGTTATTACATTGCCCTTTTTGGTTTGGGCAGGGCTAAGGGTAAAACTCAGGTCTTCAGCATGCTAATGCTCTATGACAGGCCTGTATACCCAAACTTCCTTCACTGTTTTCAGTATTCAACATTTTATTTATTTATTTATTTTTATTTTTTTGGTCTTTTTGAGACAGGGTCTCCCTGTAGCCCCAGCTGTCCTAGAACTCACTCTGTAGACCAGGTTGGCCTTGAACTCACAAAGATCCACCTGCCTCTGCCTCCCAAGTGCTAGGATTAAAGGCGTGTGCCACCATGCCCGGCTGTATTCAACATTTTAAAAGAATTTTAAAATTATGTATATGAATGTTTTGCCTGCATGTGTGCAATGCCTACAAAGCCCAGAAGAGGGCATTAGACTCCCTGGATAGTTGTTAGCTACTATGTGAGTGCTGGGAATCAAACCTACTCGGTTCTCTGTTAAAAAAAAAAAAAAAAAAAAGCCAGTTCTCATCGATAATATATGTGTAACTGGTACCTAAATAAAGATATATGGGGGGGGGAGCCAGTTCTCTTAATTACTGAGTCTTCTTTCCAGCCCCTCAGCATTCACTTTTTTTGTCTGTTTTGTTTTGTTTTTTTGAGACAGGGTTTCCCTTAGCCCCAGCTGGCCTGGTACTCTCTACATAGAACAAGCTGGCCTGGATCTCACAAAGATTTATCTGCCTTTGCCTCTCAAGTGCTGGGATTAAAGGCGTGCACTACCGCACCTGCTTTTAAATTTTGTATTGTTTTGTGTTAGTTTTTGTCTTTTTATTATCTTTAGATTGAAGTATTTTAAAATATTAATGAGTAAAAAAGCAAAATATTCTGTGTTTCTTAACCAGTTTTTAAGAGTCATTCCCAATTCCATTGATATAGAGCTCTCTATTCTGATATGGAAACATTATGTCATTTGTCAAGTGAGAAAACAAGAACAGAACATAAAACAGGGTGTCATTCTTGTTTTTAAAAGACATATATATTCCAGGCGTGGTGGCGCACACCTTTAATCCTAGCACTCGGGAGGCAGAGGCAGGCGGATCTTTGTGAGTTCAAGGCCAGCCTGGTCTACAGAGTGAGTTCCAGGACAGCTGAGGCTACAGGGAGACCCTGTCTTGAAAAGACAAAAAAATAATAATAAATAAATAAATAAATGACATATATATATATATATATATACACACACACACACACACACACACACACACACACACACTTAGAAGGCCGTGTATCACACAGACCTTGATGTTAATAGTTTGTGATTATACGTTACTATTTTCAATACTGATTTTGTTCAAGGAAAGGAAATCCTTCCTGGAAAAACACTCTCATTGTTAGTATTAGCAGCTTCTGGGTATCCAAGGTATATCCTGTGGTAGCTTAGAGCAGTGGCACGCTGAGCAGCATTAGCTGGAGGGCCAGCTGGGCACCCTGGGATATCAGGGCCCCCACTTGCCAGGGTTGGAAGTGTTATCTGGCTTCTATACGCAGAGAAGATTTGTCTCTGGGAAAATGGCTAAATTTACAAGGGGCAGATGCATAAAGCACAATCCAAGTGTTCTGAATTAGAGGATGACACCTACCCACCTTGCAAATGACAGGATGTACTCCCAACTCTTAGCAACAAGCATGGCTTACGGGAAGCCCAAGGGGAAACTGAAGCTATTGTTATCATGAGGCTTCCTGAGATGTGCCTGTCAGGGGAGACTAAATCTAAGCAATGGGCAACCAGGAGTAGCCAGAGGACTCCCCGGGCAGCGGGCAGCGAGCACTCTGTCATGCTCGCTCACCCTGCAAGGTGGGTGTCATCTTTCCATTTCACAGATGAGAAACAGGGACCGAGTGTGGACCTTACTCAGATGACTCTCCACCAGCGCTGCCTTTGAGGACGGCTTGGGAGCATGAACTTGAAGCATGAACGAGGTGACCTGGATGATCTTAATGGGAGTATCTTCCAGAAGTGAAAGCCAAGAATCCCCATATCGATGGGGCTTTGGGGGGCTGCCTAACAATACTATACCTCTGTTTCTTTATCTCAAGATTGAGGATAATATTTGTGCCTATCTTCTAGGGTTGAAGATTAGACGCTTTTATTTTTATAGTGCTGGGTATTGAATCCAGAATCAGAATTGTAATATAACTGAGCAAAATATCTAGGGCTTTCATTAAAATTTTAAATATTCTTCCTTAAAATAATTTCTTACATTTATTTCTTTATTTACTTAATGTGTGTGTGTGTGTGTGTGTTGTGCACATGTGTGGAGCTTGTGGGAGCTGATTTTCTCCCTCCACACCATGTAGGTCCTGGACATTGAATTAAAGTCATTGGATTTATAACAAGAGCCTTTATTTATGGAGCATTATTCTAATGTCCACAGTCATTCATTCATTCATACATTCACTGAATCAATGTTTATTAAAGGTCTGATATGTGTCAGGTATAGGCAAGGGATGGAGACAGATCAGGGAAAACACAGAAAAGTCTAGCTGAAGGGAACAGAGGCTAAGCAAGAAACCAAGAAAACTTGTCAAGTAATCCAGGGAAATACACTAGAGTGGTACTACAGCCGTGTCAACTTGCGAAGGGGTGGGTCAGAAAATGATTCTACGGAGAAGATGCTTGAATGGAGCCTGCTTGGCTANTGTGTGTGTGTGTGTGTGTGTTGTGCACATGTGTGGAGCTTGTGGGAGCTGATTTTCTCCCTCCACACCATGTAGGTCCTGGACATTGAATTAAAGTCATTGGATTTATAACAAGAGCCTTTATTTATGGAGCATTATTCTAATGTCCACAGTCATTCATTCATTCATACATTCACTGAATCAATGTTTATTAAAGGTCTGATATGTGTCAGGTATAGGCAAGGGATGGAGACAGATCAGGGAAAACACAGAAAAGTCTAGCTGAAGGGAACAGAGGCTAAGCAAGAAACCAAGAAAACTTGTCAAGTAATCCAGGGAAATACACTAGAGTGGTACTACAGCCGTGTCAACTTGCGAAGGGGTGGGTCAGAAAATGATTCTACGGAGAAGATGCTTGAATGGAGCCTGCTTGGCTAGGAAGATATGAGGGGATGTGTTCTAGGTAGGATTAACACCAAGTAAAATGCTCTGATTTAGCAAATAAAAATGTAGAATGCCCAGCTATATTTAAATTTCATTTAAGCCATGGGAAATTTTTTAGTACATACAAAGTGAGATATACTTTTGAAAAAATGTGTGGTTTAGCTGATATCTGTGTTTACCTGAGTGGCCAGTGTGTTACTGAGACCCTGCCCGAAGGAGGAGCAAGCACGGCAGCCAAGCTGGAGGGACCCAGGAAGAGCAGTGTAGCCAGGTAGTCAGGGGACAGAGGTCCTTGAGGACAGCTAGAGAGGTGGCAGGGCCCAGACCTTGGGTCACACAAAAACAAGATTCCAAAACACAATGATGACCAGAGGTTGTACTGAGGGCTGCCGCTTCCCCTGAATGAAGTCATTGCCTTTACCTTCCTGCAACCCTATGGCTTCTGGGAAGGGCTTCTTGGAAGATGAACAATTGTTTGGGCTGCCGTGCCTGGGCGGTGCCTGGGGAGACCTCAGGCCACTGGTTGACCTGCCTGAACATAGCGTGTGGTATATATTGTTTGGTCTGAGCTCTTAAGTGCTCTTTCCCTGTTTGTTTGTTTAATTCCTGGGCTTTTGTATGTGATCCCCTATAAATCTCCCTGTTCTTAAGGACTATGTTTGACAACTTCTATTTCCCTCACAATTGGATACATTTCCCCTGCTAAGGGTCAGAAAGACTAATTACCCTAAACCAAGTATCGGAGACACCCTTAAGCTCACACTTCACCAAGGAGTGTCTAATTTTGGCCATATTAATAAAGGAATCTGATGAGAGCACATGTGACCACAGAGGCAGTGACGTCCTCAACGCCCAACCATGTTCCTGTTGGAAAATAAACTCCTGACCCCTTCAGTGCCGACCATCTGGGACCTCACAGTAGAAGAGTCCATGAAAGATATTCTGATCAAACATATTAATTTCCACATGAAGGCCTGGCAAAGTAATGCATGCCAGTAAGTCCTGCCCTTGGAGGACAGAAGCAGGATGATCACAGCAAGTTCGAGGCCCACCTGATCTGTGTATTGAGTTCTAGGTTTATACAATGAGACCCTGTTTCAAAAATCACAAAACAAACTGGGCATGGTAGCAAGGGCCTTTAATCCCAGCACTCAGAAGGCAGAGGCAGGCATATCCCTGTGAATTCAAGGCCAACCTGGTCTACCTAGATTTCCAAACTAACTAGGGCTACACAGTGAGGCCCTGTCTCAAAAACAAACCAACCCCCAAACCAAAATCAACCAACCAAACAAAAAACACCCACCAAAACAGAAAAACAAAACACCTGCCCCTAAAATTTCCACACAGAAAATGTAGACCCACGAGGATCGTGATTTGGCAACAATCCAAAATTGATAATGGTGCTGCTGCTCTTCAGAGCTCCTGACCCTGCTCAGTACTCCTTCCAGCCACGTCGGGCTTGGTGGGTGGGGTGAGCGCATGGATGGAGGGGAAGCAGGTGGAACATCAGGTGGCTCTCACGAAGCTCTTTACCACAAAGCACTTCCCTATGCCATTCTGGAGGGGTGATTTCCGTTTTGCAAGTGGAAAACCTGGAACTCAGAGAGGTTAAGTGAATCTTCTAAAATCACTCTGCTGTTAATTAAGTGGAGGACAAGGAGTCAAACACAGATCTTGGGCTCTGAGGTCTAGCGCTGTTTCTACCGTAAAAAAGATAGACAAGGAGAAGCAGCAGGTGCCTGGCACTAGCGTCTCAGAGATCAAGGGCAGGCAGGGGGTTGAAGAGTGGCCTTTGAAGAATGCCAGCCTGGTGCCATGTCGAACCCACATGGTGGCTAAGAACCATCTGTAACTCCAATTCCAAGAGAACTCCAGTTCCAGGGGGAATCCAACACCCTCTTCTGACCTCCACGGCATTGCACGACACGGGTGCACCAACCTACATGCAGACAGTACATTCATACACATAAAGAATAAATTAAAAAAAATTAAAAAAAAAAAAAGAGAAGAAGCCATTTCACCAGCTCTGGGGGGGGGGGAAGAGGAGAAACTACTTTATTGAAATCCCTTTTCCCTGCACGGTGGTAGTAGATCTGCTTGGGGCCTGAACTGGAGTGCTTCCTGTATCAGCGATCGGGTCCCAGCCTTGGAGTGACGGACTTCTGACCCCTTGGTTCTCTGGCCATCTCGGGGCTCCCTTCCCCCAGATCCCTTTCCCTAACCCCTCCCAAAGACCACCAGCACTAGGAGGAAGCAGGACTGAACTGCCTCGTTGTCATGCAAGAACTTGTCCTATCTCCCCACACCCCCGCCCCGTCTTCCCTGTCTCTACTAATTTTTTGTTTCCAAAATACTCATGAGGTGTTTTCCCCAACCAAGGGTCCCTGAAGGACTAGTACAGAAATTTCCTCTCTTACACTCCTCTAGACGACTGCCTTGTTTCTGTTAGCCCAGTTCTTATTTCAGGGCCAGTGTCTTGTAGATTCTCAATAAGTCTTTTCTGCCCTGAAGTGACAGCACAGCAGGCCAGAGCTGGGCTCCTTCTGAAGGGCCGTCATTGCTAATATTTTTCTTGTTTAGATATCTTTTGGAGCTAATGGCTCTCTCCAGGCTTGGCGTCTGGAACATTCCTCAGAAGCTTCCCCATAAGCAAGTCACTGGGTGATCCTCTCATCCTTTGTGGGAATGTGGGAGTCAGCCCATCTGTTCCAATAGTTCAGGGTTCCCACATGGTAAGTGGAGCATGCAGCCCACCAGCCAGCTACCAGGCACCCTCTCTTCACTGTTGGGAAGGGCCTATGATCACTGGAAAATAAGTGATGCTTTAAGTCCAAGAAAAAAGCAAAATATAGCCAGAAAATGTAATCAACATGTACTCTCAGCAGAAAGGGCCAGCATTTGGGGATACAGATGAGAGTTCTTGGGGATGCTTTGTACTTTTCTTTCTCTTTTCTTTTTGTGGTACTAAGGATTGAATTCAACATCTCACCTATGTAAGCAAGGGCTCTACTGCTGCGACACATCTCCACCTTTCTTTCTACTATTTGGGCAAAATTCCTGTTCATCTGAAAATTTCTCAAAGTAAAATGTCACATATATAAATAAAATATGTTTTACAGTGAGATGAGTAAGAACCTGGGGTACAGTGTGTTGTGGAGAGAGATGGGGAGCCTGCAGGTTAAAACAAGGGCTTAAGGTCAGCGGGAGCTGGATTGTCACCCTACTTTTCTTGTTTTTAATATTTTATTTTATTCCTTTTATTTTATGTGTTGCCTGCATGTGTGTGGGTGCACCCATTGTGCAATGCCTGAAGAGGTAGGAAGAGGGCATTAGATTGCCTGGAACTGGAGTTATGGACAGTTGTTAGCCACTATGTAGGTGCTAGGAATCAAACCTGGGTCCTCTGCAAGAGCAGCCAGTGCTCTGAACTGCTGAGCCACCTCTCCAACCCCTGCACCCTACCTTTCTATTTAAGAAGCCTCAAGGTTATTTAGCCTCTTTCAGTTCCGGGTTCTTCATCTGATGGGGGTGCTGATGGAGACTGATGAGAGAAGCCAGCCAGGGAAGACGCGGCCTGGTAGCAGCAAAAGCACCAGGAAATGGCATAGAAGGGCAAAAAGACACACAGAAAGGCTGTGGTCCAATCTAGCCACACCCTGTGACTCCTCGGTCTCTGCCACCCCAGATCCCAGTGCCCACACCAGAGACTCCCTGGCTTTAGCCCAGCTGTTCTTCTGAGGTACAGGCCAGAGCCTCTGCTCTGAAACTCTTTCCTGAGGCTCCCAACTACCTATCTTTTTGTTTTGTTTCGTTTTGGTTAGAGTCTCACTATGTAGCTCAGACTAGTCTTGAACTAAGAACCCTCCTTTCTCAGACTCTTGAATGCTGAGATTACAAGTGTGTACCACCATGGCTGGCTACCAGCTGGTTATCTTTTAAAAAAAAATTTATTCTGTGTGTATGAGTGTCTGTCTGTCTGTCTGTCTGTGAACCACAGGCATGCCTGGTGCCTGAGGTGTTCAGAAGACAGTGTCAGATCCCTCAGAGCTGAAGTTACAGATGGTTGTGAGCCTCCATACGGGTGCTGGAAACTGAACTCAGGTCATCCAAAAGAGCAGTAAGGGCTCTTAACCATTGAGCCATTTCTCCAGCCTCCCCATCCCTCCCCGATAAAAACAAAACAAAACAAAACAAAACAAAACAAAACAAAACAAAACAAAACCCCAAACCAGTTATCTTAAAGGGCCAGAAGGAAGGTACTTATGGATACTTCTTGACTTGTAAACTGGGCAACACAGCCTTTTTTCATTAGCACATTCATTCATGCATATAATAGCCCTGTATTGGCAGAGGGGTAGGTAAGTGCTGGCCTGGCTCTGCACTTGGCCTGTGGAATGCGGAACAGGAGTGACCTGTCCTTGTCCCTGGGTGCTCACACCCTAGGAACTAGCCTTCCCCTGTGGTTTCCTCTGGCTCCAATACCCAGCCTTGCTCAATCCTCCAGATACAAAAGCTCTTTACTACAGGATGCAGACATCCCAGGCTTACACACTCACAGGCCAGGCACACACGATGTAGGCAGTACTGTGGACTGTGGCTGGTCCTTTGTCAACTTCCGTCCTTGGATAAGCTTAGCTTTGAAAGATACTCAGGGTGGGAGTGGCGCAGAGCTGCGGTTGCCTGATCTACAAACGTGATCCACTACTCCAGAGTCCTCCATTCCAGGCCACTGTATTATTATTATTATTATTATTATTATTATTATTATTATTTTGGTCTTTTTGAGACAGGGTCTCCCTTTAGTACCAGCTGGCCTGGAGCTCTCTCTGTAGACCAGGCTGGCCTGAACTCACAGAGATCCCCCTGCCTCTGCCTCCCTAGTGCTAGGATTAAAGGCGTGTGCCACCACGCCGGGCCATATATATTAAATTGTCTATGCCCAAGACTCTGTCTTCCATATAATCTGAGCCCTGGGAATGAGGCTCAGTGCTGCAACACTGAAGACACCAGGTCCACACTCAGCCCTCAAAACAAACGGTCTGAAATCTCCTTGCTAGACAGCTCTCCTTTCCTAGGCTAATATGGCCCCTTCCGGACCTCCCAGTCAGTGGTTCCATCTCTGCACCTCTGCAGTGACGGTCGGATACTCATCTAACTCACCAAGAGTCCACAGTTCTAGGCGTCTTAGATGCTACTTGGTCACAGATTAGCACTTTTGTCACACTGCCCGTCCTCTCTACGTGGCACCGTCACACTGCCCGTCCTCTCTACGTGGCACCGTCACACTGCCCGTCCTCTCTACGTGGCACCGTCACACTGCCCATCCTGTCTATGATGTGGCAGTTTTTCTGACCACTTTTGCCCCTGGTGCTGAGGAAGGAACTCAAGGCGCAGGACTCACTAGGCGAGCGCCCCCCGCTGAGCTAACACTTGGGAAATCTGGAGTGACAATCGGAACAGAACAGAATGGGAAGATGATCTTTTTCTCACTCTCTCCTTTTAAAGAATCTCTTTTCTTCTAACTATGTGTATATGTGTATGTGGGAAGGTAATGCGCATGTGTGGGGGGAGCCCATGGAGGCTGAAAGCACTGGAGCCTTGGAGCCGGAGTCACAGGTAGTTGTGAGTCGCCTGAGGTGGGTGCTGGGAATTGAACTCTGGTCCTCTGGAAGAGCAGTACGCACTTCTAGTGACAGAACCCTGCTTTTTATCCCGACATAAGAACTTCCTTGCAGCTAAGAGCAGTCATGTGATTAGGGCTACGGAGTTCTGAAGAGAAGTATTGCATGGAATTTCCAAATCTCTCCAAATGGAGGTGACATTTTTCAAAATCCTTCTGCCTCCTAGTCTGGAACATAGATGTGATGGCTTGTGCCTCAGTTGCTGCTTTAGGAGTATGAAGAGGAGGGATAGACCGTACAGCTGACATTGCATTGGGCTAAAGACTTGGGTTCTCAGAGCTAGAGAGAAGGCTCAGCAGTTACCAGCTCACACTGCATTTGTAGAGGACCTGAGTTTGAGTCCCAACACCCACATCAAGCAGCTCACAATCCCTTTAACTCCAGTTCTAGGAGATCTGATACCCTCTTCTGGCCACTATGGGTATTGCACTCACATGCACATTCCCACCTCACCCACACCACATGTATTTAAAAAAATTAAAATTGGGATTTGGGAATATACCAGAAATGCTCTCTAAAATATCAAGGGAGATTGAATCCAACACAGATTATCAGCTATAAGCTATATCTTTTCAAATATTTTTTGTGTTTTAACATCAACTGTTAACCTTAGTCTTTGATACACAAATAAAAATATTTTCTTTGTATTTAAAAAAAATTAAAATCGGGCCCAGAGAAATGGCTCAGCGGTTAAGAGCATTGACTGCTCTTGCAGAGGACCCGTGTTCAATTCCCAGCACCCACATGGTAGCTAAGAACTGTCTTTAGTGCCAGGCATGGTGGCGCACAACTTTGATCCCGGCACTTGGGAGGGAGAGGAGATCCCTGTGAGTTCGAGGCCAGCCTGGTCTATAGAGCAAGCTCCAGGCCAGCTTGGACTAAAGGGAGACCCTGTCTCAAAAATATCAAAAATACAAAAAAAAATTTTAATTAAGAAAAGAAAAAGGAGTTTGAGTCCTCAGTGGGCAGACCACTGCATTCCACCCTTGGACTTCCTGGAGATTTCTTTTCATAAATAGTGAATCTTTCTTATATTAAAAACACTATTTTTCAGGTCTCAGTTTCTCAAAGTGAAGCTATTCATGACTAATATGCTATAAGCGTTATTGTCATTATCATCTTATTAACCCACAATCCTCTTCTCCCTTAGATCCCTCTTTAGGCCTAAATGACATCAGTAGTGCAGAGAGCCTTGTCTGGCTCCTATTTCTGTTGCCAACCCATTTGTGTCTTTAATGAGAGGGCACCCGTGTTCCCTTGCCCGGTGACATGCCTGGCACTCCCCTTTGCCTTCTCTCTGTTGTTTCTCCAGTCTCTGAGCACCCGGTTCCTGGAATTCACACTCCGAGTGGGTGGGACTGTACCACCCTGAGAGTGGAGAGTTTGGATTAGGCAGAAGGAAGGGAAAGCTTTCCAAGTGTTCCAAAACCTAAGCAAAAGAGGAAGGAGAGGGACAGAGATTGAAGGTTTCTGTTGGGGGTGAGGAAGAGCAGATTGAAGGGGGAGAGAGAGGGGCCTTGTTATGGAGGGTCGTCAGGCCTTGAAGAGTTTGGACTTGATCTTGGAGGGAAAAGAAAGCCACTGCACATTTCTGAGAAGGGCAGGGACAAGAGGCAGGCGATGCTTCCAGAAGAGTTAATCTGGCCACAATGTACCAAACAGACTGAAGGCAGGAAGAGTGTGGAGACAGAGAGACCAATATAAATCTCCCAGCCAGTCATCAGATGGCCAAACATTGTCAGCGGACTTTGAAGGAGGCCGTATGCGGCAGCAGAACCAAGGCACAGTGATTTCAGCCGAGTCACAAAGCAAGAAACCTTTCACAAGAAAGACAAGTCTTTCCCCAGAATTTTTCACACAGACCAAGCCACAAATAGTGAAATTGGTTCAATCCTTTTGGAAGAGAATTTAGCAAGAAGGATCAAGAACCTTAGGCGTGGTTACACCCTTTGACCCAGTAATTCTACTTCTGGGAACGCTAGGGAAATAATCCAAACTAGGAAAAAGAAAAAAGAAAACAAAAACAAAAAAAGAACTGTGGAGAGATCTTAATCACAGCATACTTGATAACAGCAAATGTTAAAAAGTACCTAAATGGTCAGCAACGTAGGGCTGGTTAAAGCCAACTATGGCTGTCAATTAACTGCTACAAGGCCATTAACTCCGAGGGATAGAATGACCAAGCCGGTGGCCTGGAAAATATTCAGAACATAACTGAGGAAAGTGGAGTATAAAGTACTACATCTGCTGAGTACAACACACAGTTCAAGTAGAGAGAAAACAAGGCTGAAAAATAATTATTCTCAATCATTCCATTATTTCATCTGATTAGAAGGAGTATGGGTTTTGCTTCTGTTTTTGTTTGTTTTGTTTTGCTTTGTTTTGTTTTGTGTTTTGAGACAGGGTCTCACTATGTAGCCCTGGCTGGCCTGGAGCTCTGCTATGTAGACCAGGCTGTCTTGAAACTCGCAGGAATCTGCCTGCCTTTGCCTCCTGAGTATTGGGATTAAAGGCATGTACCATCATGCCTGGTCTTTCTTTTTTATTTTTTTCTCCAATTTATTTATTTATTTATTTATTTATTTATTTATAATTTATGCATGCAAGTTTTTTGCCTTCATGTATGTAAGTGCACCACATGCATGCCTGCTGCCTGCAGAGGCCCAAAGAGGACATAGGATCCCTGGAGATGGAGTTAAGGATGGGTATTAGCCACTGTGTGGATGCTGGGAACCAAACCCTGGTCTTCTAGAAAAAACAGTAAGTGCTTTTAACCATTGAGCCATTTCTCCAGCCCCTCTCCAATGCTTTTATTACATGTAGATCTTTGGGGGTGGGGGTGCTGAGGAACAAATTCAAAGCTCATGCATGCTACATACACATTCTACCACTGAGGTATACTCCAACAACTTCATGTACTTGTAACTGTAGTGGTTGTCAAAGTGGATTGTTGCTTTCCATTAGTCACTCAATAGTTTTGCTTTTATAAGAATGTACCAAACACGAAGATTGGCAAGGCAGCTCAGCAGGTAAAGGTGTTTGCCACCAAGACCAACGCCCCAAATTCAAGACCCGAGATGTACATGGTGGGAGGAGAGAACTGATTCCTGCAAGTCGTCCTCTGACCTTCGTGTGCGCAGTATGGTCCCCACCACACTACAAACAGATAAATAAATATCATTTAATTTTTTAATTAGAAGAATGCACTGAAAATGAATTACTTATATGATAAAAATTAGTTTTCTGATAAAATATGCTGAGTATAGAAAGTCATAAGAAATGCTGATGTCACCACAGCNCAAGGCAGCTCAGCAGGTAAAGGTGTTTGCCACCAAGACCAACGCCCCAAATTCAAGACCCGAGATGTACATGGTGGGAGGAGAGAACTGATTCCTGCAAGTCGTCCTCTGACCTTCGTGTGCGCAGTATGGTCCCCACCACACTACAAACAGATAAATAAATATCATTTAATTTTTTAATTAGAAGAATGCACTGAAAATGAATTACTTATATGATAAAAATTAGTTTTCTGATAAAATATGCTGAGTATAGAAAGTCATAAGAAATGCTGATGTCACCACAGCCATGGGTAGTTATGATGGGATTAAAATAAAAATATGGAACTGGAGAGATGGCTTAGTGGTTAAGAGCTGGCTGCTCTTGAAAAGGACCCAGGTTTGATTCCCAGCACCCACGTGGTGGCTAACAACTGTCTGTAATTCCAGTTCCAAGGGAATACAACACCCTCTTCTGACTCTGTGGGCATCACACCTACACACATATGAGCAATACATTCATATACATAAAATAAAAATAATAAGTTATATATATATGGGGCTGGAGAGATGGCTCAGCAGTCAAAAGCACTGGCTGCTCTTATGAAAGACCCAGGTTCCCAGCATCCACATGGAATTTAACAGCCATCCATAACTCCAGTTCCAGAGGACCTGACACTCTCTTCTGACTTCAGTGGGCATTGCAGGACATGGGTGCACTTACATACATGCAAGCAATATACTCATGCACACAAAATAAAATAATAAATTAAAAAAAAAAATATATATATATATAAATATAGGGTTTGTAGGGGCAGAGGTGAATTGAGTTTAATCCCATGGTTGGATAACCAGATTATCTATGCAATGGGAAATAAGTCCTCCCTCACCCAATTTTTGAAGAAATTAAGAGAGAATGTGTATAAACTCTCTTAATACATTGCTCTGAGTTTAGGAACCACACAATAAAGTGGCTGTAAAATTCCATAGCTATTATTTTCTTTTTTCCTGCTTCTTGCAGCTAAGGATCTGTGAGTTTACAAAACTGCATAAGAAAGAGATGAAAACACAGGCAGTTTCTCAGCCCCTTCGCGTGTCTGTATGCGGCCACTCGGCTTTGCCCCACTCCGCCCTCAGTGGGAAATCTCTGCATTTTAGAAATTGCCTTTGCAAAGCTTGTCCTTTGCCCAGAGGACACCACACTCTGGCTGTGGTATACACATGAACTGATTGTAGCAGACAAAGTTTATTTTCAAAGGAAAGTTTTATGTTCTGCATACCCACTTGGCATGTATGTCAAATTTGTTTTATGTTTTAGATGCTCAGCTTGGAGCATAAAGTGGTCTTTGCATAAATCATCCCTTTACGGGTCCCTTGACCCTGGTTTTTATGCAAGCCCCAGTTTACAACCCTGCTTAAAGCTGTACAAGTTTCAAGGAAGGACGCTATATGATTTTAAAGGACCATTGAGATTAGGAAAAAGACAGAGGGGGGAATAAAATAAGGAAAGTTGTAGACCACCTAGGGTAAAGACAATTAATGCCAATAATGATTTTGGGGGTGGCTAAATGGCACTACAAGTTTCCTCCAACATCCTGCTTAATAAAACTTTCACACCCAGACAGATTTTCCAAGTTTCTCAAGGACTACTTAAGTGGGAACCATTCACAACCTTATTAAAGTCGGGGGAGATGATGTTTATTGGCTCTGTGTGGTCTCCCAAGGCGGCTGACTGTCAACGGATACCAGGCGTTGACTGTGGTGTTCCCAGTGCTAGAGAAGGTTGTTCTGCCAGGGAAGACGAAAGCCCTTAGCTCTCCACCCTGGGTTCTGTTTGTTATTAAGGATGTGACCACTCTGCAAATAGGAACACTGGGTGACACTAGACTTCCAGACCCTGCCTATCTCAGATTTACTGTTCCCATGACAACAGTAAACCACTTTGGGGAGGGGAGGACACCTTAGCTCCATTTAGATGGAATGACTCATTGTTAAGTGCTAGAGGCAGAGGGAATGGCATATTAGCATGCTAGGAACCAGTAGACTTTCTCCAAGGAGCTTTGCCTTAGGTTGTTAGGACTTGTTGAATGGAATTGGGATTAGTACCTTGTTAAGTCTCCCTGGCTGTACTGGTATGGAGATGGGTACAAACAGCGTCTCCCATCTGTGGGTGCTTCATGCTGCTTCATGCTATTTCTGAGCACTTTTCTCACACATGAGCTCATCTGACCCTCGAGGCATAGACTATCACCTTTATTTTGCAGACAGAGAAACTTAGCAGCAGAGGCTTCTTGCCAGGGTATCCACTGCTCTTCATTGGCAGATGAGGGTGATGGTCTGGCATGATCAACAGTACATCTAAAACTTGTAATTTATCCAAAGCAACATAGATGGAAGCATCTGCTCTAATTAAATTAATGGTCAAAATTCTTGGCTTGGGGAATAGCTCAGTACCTGAGCACTTGCCTAACATGCACAAAGGTCTTGATTCGATCAGTCTTATGGTGAGTGGGCACAAGCATGTAACATGTACTTTGGACACAGAAAGGGATATACAAAATGGCAACAGTGTTCATAAGCAGTGAAATTGTTCAATTGTCTTGAAACTATACAGGTTGATTATAGTTTCTATGATGTATGTATTTAGTTTTTGGGGGGAGAGGATTTTATATATCCCAGCTGGCCTCAAACTTGCTATGTAGCCAAGGATGCCCTTGAGTTCCCCATCTTCCTGCATCTACCTCCTGAGTGCTGGGATTACAGACATGTACCACCATGCCCAGTGCATTCAGTGCTGGGGGTGAAACCCAGGACTTCTTGCCTGCTAGCCAGTGCTCCATCAACTGAGCTACATCTTTACCCAATGTATGCTTTTTAATTAAAAAAAAACTCCATTAACACATCTCATGTTTATAAACATGGTAGTTTGTAAGATTCTCTCACCTATCTGCTATTGGATATGGCCACAACGCCCGGCCATATATATTAAATTGTCTATGCCCAAGACTCTGTCTTCCATATAATCTGAGCCCTGGGAATGAGGCTCAGTGCTGCAACACTGAAGACACCAGGTCCACACTCAGCCCTCAAAACAAACGGTCTGAAATCTCCTTGCTAGACAGCTCTCCTTTCCTAGGCTAATATGGCCCCTTCCGGACCTCCCAGTCAGTGGTTCCATCTCTGCACCTCTGCAGTGACGGTCGGATACTCATCTAACTCACCAAGAGTCCACAGTTCTAGGCGTCTTAGATGCTACTTGGTCACAGATTAGCACTTTTGTCACACTGCCCGTCCTCTCTACGTGGCACCGTCACACTGCCCGTCCTCTCTACGTGGCACCGTCACACTGCCGGTCCTCTCTGCCCGTCCTCCTCTCTACGTGGCACCGTCACACTGCCCGTCCTCTCTACGTGGCACCGTCACACTGCCCATCCTGTCTATGATGTGGCAGTTTTTCTGACCACTTTTGCCCCTGGTGCTGAGGAAGGAACTCAAGGCGCAGGACTCACTAGGCGAGCGCCCCCCGCTGAGCTAACACTTGGGAAATCTGGAGTGACAATCGGAACAGAACAGAATGGGAAGATGATCTTTTTCTCACTCTCTCCTTTTAAAGAATCTCTTTTCTTCTACCTTGTGTATATGTGTATGTGGGAAGGTAATGCGCATGTGTGGGGGGAGCCCATGGAGGCTGAAAGCACTGGAGCCTTGGAGCCGGAGTCACAGGTAGTTGTGAGTCACCTGATGGTGGGTGTGCTGGGAATTTGAACTCTGTTCCTCTGGAAGAGAAGTACGCACTTCTTAGTGACAGAAATCCCTGCTTTTTATCCCGGGACATAAAGACTTCCTTGCAGCTAAGAGCAGTCATGTGATTAGGGCTACGGAGTTCTGAAGAGAAGTATTGCATGGAATTTCCAAATCTCTCCAAATGGAGGTGACATTTTTCAAAATCCTTCTGCCTCCTAGTCTGGAACATAGATGTGATGGCTTGTGCCTCAGTTGCTGCTTTAGGAGTATGAAGAGGAGGGATAGACCGTACAGCTGACATTGCATTGGGCTAAAGACTTGGGTTCTCAGAGCTAGAGAGAAGGCTCAACAGTACCAGCTCACACGATTTTTCAGAGACGATTTGATTACCACACCCACATCAAGCAGCCTCACAAACCCTTTAACTCCAGTTCTAGGAGATCTTTTGCCCTCCTTTGGCCACTATGGGTACTTGCACTCACATGCACATTCCCACCTCACCCACACCACATGTATTTAAACAAAATTAAAAAATTGGTGATTTGGGAATATACCAGAAATGCTCTCTAAAATATCAAGGGAGATTGAATCCAACACAGATTATCAGCTATAAGCTATATTTCACAATCCATTTTTTTGTTTCTCAATATCAACTGTTAACCTTAGTCTTTGATACACAAATAAAAATATTTTCTTTGTATTTAAAAAAATAAAAATCGGGCCCAGAGAAATGGCTCAGATGGTTAAGAGCATTGACTTTTCTTGCAGAGGACGTGTTCAAATTCCCTAGCATCCACATGGCAACTAAAAACTTTCTTTAGTGCCAGGCCCTGGCTGGCGCACAATTTGATCCAGTCGTAACTGGGCTAGGGACCGAGGAGGATCACTGTGCGTTCAATGCCAGCATGGTCTATAGAGCCGCTCCAGTGCCAGCTTGACTAAAGGGCTGACCCTGTTCTCAACAAATATCAAATAACAAAAAAAAAATTTTAATTCAGAAAAAAAAAGGGGTTTGACCCCCCCCCCCCCTCAGTTTGCGTCCTCAGTGGGCAGACCATGCATTCCACCTTGGACTTCCTGGAAACGGGGGGGGGAGATTTCTTTTCATAAATAGTGAATCTTTCTTATATTAAAAACACTATTTTTCAGGTCTCAGTTTCTCAAAGTGAAGCTATTCATGACTAAATATGCTATAAGCGTTATTGTCATTATCATCTTATTAACCCACAATCCTCTTCTCCCTTAGATCCCTCTTTAGGCCTAAATGACATCAGTAGTGCAGAGAGCCTTGTCTGGCTCCTATTTCTGTTGCCAACCCATTTGTGTCTTTAATGAGAGGGCACCCGTGTTCCCCTGCCCGGTGACATGCCTGGCACTCCCCTTTGCCTTCTCTCTGTTGTTTCTCCGGTCTCTGAGCACCCGGTTCCTGGAATTCACACTCCGAGTGGGTGGGACTGTACCACCCTGAGAGTGGAGAGTTTGGATTAGGCAGAAGTAGGGACAGCTTTCCAAGTGTTCAAAACCTAAAGCAAAAGAGGGAAGGAGAGGGGACAGAGACTGAGTTCTGTTGGGTGAGGAAGAGCAGATTGAAGGGGGAGAGAGAGGGGCCTTGTTATGGAGGGTCGTCAGGCCTTGAAGAGTTTGGACTTGATCTTGGAGGGAAAAGAAAGCCACTGCACATTTCTGAGAAGGGCAGGGACAAGAGGCAGGCGATGCTTCCAGAAGAGTTAATCTGGCCACAATGTACCAAACAGACTGAAGGCAGGAAGAGTGTGGAGACAGAGAGACCAATATAAATCTCCCAGCCAGTCATCAGATGGCCAAACATTGTCAGCGGACTTTGAAGGAGGCCGTATGCGGCAGCAGAACCAAGGCACAGTGATTTCAGCCGAGTCACAAAGCAAGAAACCTTTCACAAGAAAGACAAGTCTTTCCCCAGAATTTTTCACACAGACCAAGCCACAAATAGTGAAATTGGTTCAATCCTTTTGGAAGAGAATTTAGCAAGAAGGATCAAGAACCTTAGGCGTGGTTACACCCTTTGACCCAGTAATTCTACTTCTGGGAACCGCCTTTAGGGAAATTAATCCAAACTAGAGAAAAGATAAAAGAAAAACCAAAAACAAAAAAAAGAAACTGTGGAGAGCTTAATCACAGCATACTTGATAACAGCAAATGTTAAAAAGTACGTAAATGGTCAGCAACGTAGGGCTGGTTAAAGCCAACTATGGCTGTCAATTAACTGCTACAAGGCCATTAACTCCGAGGGATAGAATGACCAAGCCGGTGGCCTGGAAAATATTCAGAACATAACTGAGGAAAGTGGAGTAGCAGTTATAAAGTTACTACATATGCTGAGTACAACACACCATTTCAAGAGTAGAGAGGAAAACAAGGTCTGAAAAATAATATTCTTAATCTTCCATTCTTTCATCTGTTAGACAGGCGTGATGGGTTTTGCTTTGTTTTTTGTCTTGTTTTGTTTGCTTTTTTTGTTTGTGTTTTGATACAGGGTCTCACTATGTAGCCCTGGCTGGCCTGGGCCTGCTATTTGTAGACCAGGCCTGTCTTGAACCTCGCAGGAAATCTCCTTGCCTTTGCCTCCTGACGTATTGGATTAAAGGCATTGTACCCTCCTTGCTGTTGGCTTTCTTTTTTCAGTTTTTGCGCCACTGTATTTATTTATTTAGTATTTTTTTTTTTTTTTTTTTATTTATTTTTGCTTTATTGTGTGTGTTTTGCATGCATTTATGTAAGTGCACCACATGCATGCCTGCTGCGGGCAGAGGACCAACGATGGACATAGATCCCGGGAGACTGTCGAAGTTAAGGATGGGTATGTATTAGCCACTTTGTGAGAGGCTGGGAAACAAAAAACCCTTGGTCTTCTAGAAAAAAAAGGCTAAGTCGTGTACTTTTAAACCCCATTGAGCCATTTCTCCCGCCCCTCTCCAATGCTTTTATTACATGTAGATCTTTGGGGGTGGGTCTTCGCGTGGGGTGTGCTCTTGATAACCAAATTCAAAGCTCATGCTATGATACAATACACATTCTACCCCCACTGTGAGGGTATACTCCAACAACTCATGTACTTCGTACATGTGTGGTTGTCAATAGTGGATTGTTGCTTTCCAATTAGTCCTCAATTAGTTTTTCGTTTTGATTTATAATAATGTACCAAAACACGAAGATTGTCGCCAGGCGCCTCAGCACGGTAAAGGCTGTTTGCCACCAAATACAAACGCCCCCAAAATTCAAGATCCCGAGATGTACATTGGTGGGAGGGAGCCAGAACTTGATTCCTGCAAGAGTCGTCCTCTAGACACTTCAGGTCCTCGTGTGCCGCTCCTCAGTATGGTCCCCCACCCACTCAAACAGATAAATAAATATCATTTAATTTTTTAATTAGAAGAATGCACTGAAAATGAATTACTTATATGATAAAAATTAGTTTTCTGATAAAATATGCTGAGTATAGAAAGTCATAAGAAATGCTGATGTCACCACAGCCATGGGTAGTTATGATGGGATTAAAATATAACTATATGGAACTGGAGAGATGGCTAGTGGTTCACAGCACTGGCTACTCTTGCAAAACGGACCACAGGTTTGTGGATTCCCAGCCCCCACGTGGTGGGTAACAATCATACCTGCTGGTCATTCTCAGTTCCAAGGGAATACAAACCTCTTTGAACTCTTTTTGAGGCAGGGTCTCCCTTTAGTCCCAGGAGGCCTGCAGCTCACTATGTAGACCAGGCTAGCCTTGAACTCACAGAGATCCACCTGCCTCTGCCTCCCAAGTGCCAGGATTAAAGGCGTGCACCACCATGCCCGTGGATATGCTTCTTAAGAGAGATATTTTTTTCATCCCCATGAAATGAATCAAATTGTTTCCTAATGCCATGCAGCACAATTTATATGAGGTAGGCTTCCCTACAAATCCACACCTCCCAATTGCTTAAATATTTATTCTCACTCTGAGTGTTTGTGTGTGTGTAAGAGAGAGAGAGAGAAGACAAAGAGACAGACACAGAGAGACAGTCACTCGTAGCCCTACCCACACATTTGCAGTCCTGCCCCACTCGCCTTCCTTCTCATTTCCTCTGTTCGGCCTCTGCCTGGAGCAGTCCAGGACAGTTACACATGAAGAATCCCCACTGCCTATCCTTACCAGGTTTCCTTCCTTCCCTCTGGCAGTTCACACTGTGTACCTCAGTCCTCCTGACTCAGCTTCCCTAATTGCTGGGATTATAGGAGTGCACACCCACACCCGGTGTGAAATGGCTTCTTTCCCTCGGCACTGAGCCTCTTGAGACATAAGTGCTGGCTGTGGCTCCCAGGAAAAGCCAGCATAAACAGGCAGGTGTCTCTTGTGAGACAGATCATGTTGACCTGCTCTTGCAGCTGCTGGGGCACAGCCCACTCACTAGTGGATACAAGGCAGCAACTTAAGGGAAATCCTTTAAGAATGGATGACACTGACTAGAGAGATGGCTCAGAAGTTAAGAGCTCTGACTGCTCTTATGGCCCTATGACCCAAGTTCAGTTCCCAGCATCCATATGGCAGCTGACAACCATCCATAACTCCAATTCCAAAGGCTCTGATACCCTCTTCTAGCTGCCACAGGCACTGTACACATGTGGTGCACTTTTATACATGCAGGCAAAACACTCATACATATAAAATAAACATAAATTAAAATTAAAAAAAGAATCAATGACACCGACCCTGTGCTACGCTCCTCAGAGGACACGACCCTGCCCTGCCCAAGGATTATAAGGGCTCTCCCGAGTATTGTTGAGTTTCTTTCCTTTCTACAATGAAGAACAACTTCTGGGCCACAGGACTATGGAACATTTGAGCTGGGGGGGGGGGAGCAATACTGTGGGAAAAGAGAGGGGCCTGGCAGGGCTGCAGACCAGTATGGATGCCTCTGGGACATGGATCTTCTCTAACTCTGATTTCTTATTTCTAAGGTTGTAATACGATTTAATGATACCTACTTTGCAAGATTGCTGTGTAAAGTTTACATTAATTTTCTCAACAAATTCCTTATTGAGGCTTTGTGTTCCAGGTCCTAATCTGTGCTACAGCGGATGGAAGAAGTCCTAGACCTTGTTTTGTGGGAGCCAGACGATAAATACCACAGATGGTGGTCCATGCCAGAGAGAACGCCAAATGAACTAGATGGAGGCTAGGAGAGGCATACGAAATAGAGCATTTGGAAAGCTCTCTCTGGGAGTTAGACGGGGAAGAAGTGAGACAGTGAGCTTGGTGGCACGTGGAGGCCAACACACACAGCAGGGAGAGTTCACTGTGATGAAGACATCATATGAGAAGAGTAAGATGTTCCCAAGTGACCATTCTTCATGGCTTCTTTTTTTGTTAATATTTTATTATTTTAATTTTATGTGTATGAGTATATTGCTTACACGTAGGTAGGTGTACCATATGGTGCAATACCCATAGATGTCAGAAGAGGGTGCTGGATTCCTCTGGAACTGGAGTTATAGTTGTTTGCCACCATGTGGGTGCTGGGAATCGAACCGGGGTCCTCTGCAAGAGCAGCTAGTGCTCTTAACTGCTGTGCTATCTCTCCAGCCCCTCTTCAAGGCTTCTTGATCCTCAGTTATCAAAGTGAAATCGACAGAAAGATAAGAGTGGCATCTGACATTTCAAAAGGCTCTAAGATGCCATTCAAAAGTGTCATCCTAGGAATAGACAGAAAGCAAGCTACACCATCTTCACACCTTTGTTAGAGCGAGGAGCCCCTGTGCTACACAGCCTGTTTACAGCCAACCTTTCACCAGGAGACATGGGCCTTCACCAGGAGACATGGGCCTTCACCAGGAGACATGGGCCTTCACCAGGAGACATGGGCCTTCACCAGGAGACATGGGCCTTCACCAGGAGACATGGGCCTTCACCAGGAGACATGGGCCTTCACCAGGAGACATGGGCCTTCACCAGGAGACATGGGCCTTCACCAGGAGACATGGGCCTTCACCAGGAGACATGGGCCTTCACCAGGAGACATGGGCCTTCACCAGGAGACATGGGCCTTCACCAGGAGACATGGGCCTTCACCAGGAGACATGGGCCTTCACCAGGAGACATGGGCCTTCACCAGGAGACATGGGCCTTCACCAGGAGACATGGGCCTTCACCAGGAGACATGGGCCTTCACCAGGAGACATGGGCCTTCACCAGGAGACATGGGCCTTCACCAGGAGACATGGGCCTTCACCAGGAGACATGGGCCTTCACCAGGAGACATGGGCCTTCACCAGGAGACATGGGCCTTCACCAGGAGACATGGGCCTTCACCAGGAGACATGGGCCTTCACCAGGAGACATGGGCCTTCACCAGGAGACATGGGCCTTCACCAGGAGACATGGGCCTTCACCAGGAGACATGGGCCTTCACCAGGAGACATGGGCCTTCACCAGGAGACATGGGCCTTCACCAGGAGACATGGGCCTTCACCAGGAGACATGGGCCTTCACCAGGAGACATGGGCCTTCACCAGGAGACATGGGCCTTCACCAGGAGACATGGGCCTTCACCAGGAGACATGGGCCTTCACCAGGAGACATGGGCCTTCACCAGGAGACATGGGCCTTCACCAGGAGACATGGGCCTTCAGCAGGAGACATGGGCTTTCACTAGAAACATGGGCCTTCACCAGGAGACATGGGCCTTCACCAGGAGACATGGGCCTTCACCAGGAGACATGGGCCTTCAGCAGCAGACATGGGCTTTCACCAGGAGACATGGGCCTTCAGCAGGAGACATGGGCCTTCACCAGAAGAGATGCTTTTTCCCAGGAGCCCTGGGTTCTGATGTGTTCTTGCTGTGAGAATTCAGGCATATTTCTCAACTTTCAGATCCTTGGTTTCATTTGTCGACTGGGACATTTTCAGTACTAATTCTCAGGACTGTTATAAGAATGAACAGGACCCAGATTATAGTACATGCAAAAGTTTAAGTATTCTAATTTGGCACATACCTGTAATTCAGCACTTGGGAAATCGAAACAGAAGGGCATCTGTGAATTCAAGGTTAACCTGAACTATATAGGGAGTTCTAGACCAGCTTGAGCTACAGAATAGGATTCCATTTCAAAACAAACAAACAAAAATCAATTCAAGTCAAAACAAAGAGCAACAAGAAAATCTGTGTACTTTCTTATAAGTGTGCCGTAACTACCCACATTCCAGGTGTCTGGCAGATAGTATGTGTCCAATACACTTTGAATGGCTAACCTGTAGAAAACGCTCCAGTGTATATACACTGAAATACTTTCTGTGCCACTGCTAAGGCAGGTAGTCTTCCCTGGAAAATGCCCTTGGGAAGGATAGAGCTGTCTATCTTGGAACACCTGGGAGACAAGCTAAATCCCTAATCTAACTTCTTGCTCTGAAGCTGTTTTAATGCCTTTTTCTCAGATGGAAGCCATGACAAGCCATTAACTTGATATGAACAGATACCATGTCTCATCTTTGCCTGAAGCTAAGAAGGTGCACTAGCTTTGCACCCAGCTCTGGCTGCCATCCAGCTCCTGGGAACAGGATCTCTACCAGTCATCTTTCTCCAGATGAGGCTCTTAGCTCACGGAGCCCCTACCTCTGCACTGTGTTATGCAAAGGCTTCTTAGAGCAAACTGGATAGAAGATAAAGTAGGATCAGCTTCTCAGCCAGGTGTCAAAGGACCTTTAGTTCCCATGTTCTGAAAGTGAGAGCAGCATTTAATTGTATGAGTTCAGAAAAGTAGAGAGAGGCAGCTGAGTCCCAAGAGAGAGAAGGTGTACAGGAAACAGGACTCCTCCACCAGTAGAACATGGTATTTTCCTGGCCACTCAAGGATTCTAACAGCTTATGGCTGGAGTCAGTTGGAGAGGGTAGTGGCGACCCAGTAGCCGACAGGAGTCCATGGTGGACGAGGACTAAGAAGGTGCCTCTCTCTCAGCCCCTTCCATGCCTGCTCTGAGACCTGACTGTGGTATGTAGCAAAAATGTCACCTTAAGCTGGTGAGATACCTCAGCTATCTCACCAAGTAAAGGCACTTGTCACCACGCCTGGCGATCAGAGTTGACTCCCAAGGACCCACATGATAGAAGGAGAGAATCAAATCTGTTGGACTGTCTTCTGACTTCCACGTGGAGAGAGAGAGAGAGAGAGAGAGAGAGAGAGAGAGAGAGAAGAGAATAAGTAAATATAATAAAAATTGATTACACATCTGCACACAGAGAGGGTGAAAATAATAAATAAGTAAATAACAAATAAATAATTAAAAAATTAAAATGCCACCTTAGGGGGCTGGAGAAATGGCTCAGCGGTTGGGAGCACCGACTGCTCTTGCAGAGGACCCAGGTTCGATTCCCAGCACCTACATGGCAGCTAAGAACTGTCTTTAAGCCAGGCATGGTGGCACATGCATTTGGTCTTAGCACTCGGGAGGCAGAGGCAGGTGGATCTCTGTGAGTTTCAGGCCAGCCTGGTCTACAGAGTGAGTTGCAGGACAGGTGGGGCTATAGGGAGACCCCCTCTCAAAGTAAAGTAAAATAAAATAAAATAAAATAATAAAAAAGCAGGACTCTGAGTTGGAGAGATGGCTCAGTGGTTAAAGCACCTTTTGCTCTTGCTGAGGACCCAGGTTTGATTCCCCCACCCACATTGCAGCTAACAACTGTTCATAACATGTAGCAAAACACTCATACACGTAAAATAAAAATAATAAAAAAAAATAAAATGTCACCTTAGAACTTGCCCTCTGCATTATGTAACATAGGACAACGTATAGCATATGTATCCAGTGGTTCCTGGGAACCCAGGTCTTATCAGAGTTGGCAGTTGGAAAAAAAGGAAAAAAAGAAAAATTCCTGTCTTCCAAAAGATGGGGAGCTGGCACAGGGCTGATCCCCTGTCTACCCTCCCCTTACTTTCATTCCTTGGGCATTTTGTCTAGTCAGACCAGACTCAGCTGAGTGATCCTGAACATGATGAGTTATGACCTTTGGTAAATCACTCCCCAGAGTCCAGGGTTTAGCCAGTGTGGGCAGCAGATCAAAGTCACAGCAGCGCTCTCCGAAAACCCAGGGTCTATGTAAACACTGTGCACATAGTCCAAGTGCAAGCAGGGTCTGAGGACTCAAGTCTAGGGTCCAAGGTGGTAGCTGGCAGCTGGGACTGAGTGACAGCAGACAAGGTCCTTGCCTATGTTAGCATCCATTTTTCTCATCTGTAAGATGAAGATAATTATTCCTGTGACCCCTAACTCACAGGGCTCACATGAGACTCCCTTCTAATTAAGTAGCATTACAACCCACACTATCAAGTTCATGGCCTCCCATGTATTTCCCTCAGAAAGTGGTGTGACATTCCATGCACAGCCCATGCCCCCAAAATACAGTAATCACAAATAATTAGCCTGATGTCCTGGGACACACCCGTCATCCCAGCACTCAAGGTCTGCAACAGGAGGACCTCCAGTTTCAGGCAAGCCTGGGTTACATAGTAAGTTCAAGGTCATCCTGGGCTATAAAAGGAGATCCTGTCTCAAAAAAACAAAACAAATAGCCAGTATTTGGTGGTGTACCTTTAATCCCAGTGCTCAGGAAGTAGAGGCAGGTAGATCCCTATGAGTTAAGGAACAGCCTGGTCTACATAAAGAATGAGTTCCGGGGCTGGCGAGATGGCCTAGCGGTTAAGAGCGCTGACCGCTCTTACAGAGGACCTGGGTTCGATCCCCAGCACCCACATGGCGGCCAAAAATTGTCTGTAGCTCCAATTCCAGGAGGACTCCAGTTCCAGGGGAATCCGACACCCTCTTCTGACCTCCGCGGCATTGCACAACACGGGTGCACAAACCTGCATGCAGACAGTACATTCATACACATACAGAAATAAATAAAATTAAATAAAAAAATTAAAAAAAAAAAGAATGAGTTCCAGGCCAGCCAAGGCTACAAAATAAGATGATAAATGATGATAGATAGATAGATAGATAGAACAAAATAACGGGAAAATATCCTTATTGCTTGAAAAAGTCTATATGCAAATGCGATTTTAAATTGCAGAATAATATAACATGTAAGTTCTTTTTCTTTTTTTTTTTTATTTTTCTTACTGGCACCCACTATTTTACAAGAGACGAGGAGGGCAAAGTCCGAAACTCAGGCTCAGGGAAGGCTGGGACTGGTCTGGAGACGCCACTGAATAAACAAGGCAGCTTCGGTCCAGGTGGAACTGTGGGATGGGGTTCCGGGGCCTGGGCTCACCCAGCCCGGAATGACTCAGGGAGTCCTCGGTCTCTTTGCTGCGCTCCCCGAGGCCCCTGGCCGACCCTGTCCCACCCGGACCCTGGCGGCCTCGGGGCCTCGCGCACCCCGGACCGCAGCGCGACCCGCGCCCCCACCCCTCCGGTTCCGCGGGCGCTGCTCACCAAACCATCACATGTAAATTCTTACTTAAATTTTGTTCATCGGCTGGTAGCAGGTTAGCACGTGACCCCTGTTACCTGTGCCAGCATGGCAGATTTCTCCCATCCAGGCACCTAAGAGAGCCACTACCCGCCCCCTTGCTTTGGTCTTCCCCAGTTCAGCCCCAGTCTCTTCCTCACACTCTTTCCCTCACAGTATTGAGGGCTCCTCTGCAGAAGCAATGCTTTGGAGGACACACAGCCTCGGCACCCGCACCCCCGTGTGGTTCTCTCCTCTCACTGCTCCTGGGTTGAGCCGTCTCTTTTCTACACCTTTGCATAGTTAGGAGCCTCCACTGCCAGATGACTAGCTTTGTCTCTTATCTTTCTTCAGTTCTTGTTCACCATTCTTATCCCTCCTTCCTTTTGGACACTTTTCTGACTACCCCACCCCAGAGATCACTCAGCTTGTGGGAGGTCATTTGTGCTGTATGGTTCTGCTTCAGTGTACATACGGGCTGCTATTCTTTGAGCCATGTGGCAGAGACCATATAGTCCTTTTAGATTGTTAGGAACAGGACAGAAGGAGTTAATCAGAAGAAAGGAGTTAACTGTGTAAAACTAAGTTAGCTGAAGCTAGTCAGGATCCTATGTCTGGTTTCCATGACTACCTCTACAACACACCTTAACCACGAGAACACATTCTGCCCCTGAGCTTTCCCGTTTCCAGAGCTACCTGAGGTCAAGATGAACTGTCCCAGTCCTGGGGGAGTGCTTCCCACCCCCTAGGAGTGCATTCCTCCCCAAGGGGATTTATGCTCCTAACCACAACCAATCAGCTTAAAGGTCACTACTGCTTTGCATTGTGTTTCCACAGCCCCACAAGATTCCTCCAGTTTGTGGTTTTTTTCTTTTCTTTTTTTAAACTTTTTATATTTTATTTATTTATTTATTTATTTATTTATTTATTTATTTATTGTCTTTTTGAGACAGGGTCTCCCTGTAGCCCCAGTTGTCCTGGAATTCACTCTGTAGACCAGGCTGACCTTGAACTCACAAAGATCCTCCTGCCTCTGCCTCCCAAGTGCTAGGATTAAAGGCGAGCACCTCCATGCCTGGCTCATTTACTATTTTTTTATTTTATTTATTTTCATATGTGTATGAATGTACTGTCTGCATGTACGTTTGTGTACCCGTGTCATGCAATGCCTCGGAGGTCAGAAGAAGGTGTCAGAGAGGGTTTCAGATTCCCCCGAAACTGGAGTTAAAGACGGTTTTCAGCCGCTATTATTTTTTATGTGTATGAGTGTACTGTCTGCATGTAGGTTGGTGCACCCGTGTCGTGCAATGCCTCGGAGGTCAGAAGAGGGCGTCAGATTCCCCTGGAACTGGAGTTGAAGATGGTTCTTAGCTGCCATGTGGATGCTGGGACTCGAATCCAGGTCCTCTGCAAGAGCAGTCTGCGCTCCTAACCGCTGAGCCATCCCTCCAGCCCCCTTCATTTTTCTTTAAAAAAAAAAAAAAAAAAGAGCTGGGCATGGTGGCGCGTACCTTTAATCCCAGCACTCAGGAGGGAGAGGCAGGTGGATCTCTCTGAGTTCAAGGCCAGCCTGGAGTACAGAGCGAACTCCAAGACAGCTGGTACTAAAAGGGAGACCCTATCTCAAAAATACCAAAAAAAAAAAAAAAACCTCTCTGTAGCAGACAAGGTCACACTCTTCCCTGCGTGGATTGAGTAGTGTCCCTGGTACACAAACTCACAATTGGCCCCCTGGTGCACCAGCAGATTAAATAATGTTTTTTTCAAAGACTGAATTCTGGGCTTGAGAGTTTTTCTGTATGATGTTCAGACGCAAAAGATTCTCCACCTATACTTAGTAAGATGTGCTGCACAGAGGAGGCACTCAGGGGACACTGACTCTTAACTAGGAGCGCCTTACCTCACTGTCTACCTGCCTAAGCCCCTGTATAGCACCAGGAGCTCCCAGAGAACAGTGCTGCCCTTTAATAAAGCCCTTTCAGACGTCAGAGTAGGTAGGTCCTGCCTTCCCACTGGGCAAAGCGTTTAGCTTGTGCCTGCAGGGGGCACTGTACCCCTGACTCTTAGCTCTGTTCTTGCAGAAGCCCTCTTGCTCTCCAGTTTGGCAGGGGCCTTGCAGCCAAAGAAACCCACACAGGGAGTAAGACAGAGCCTACAGTCAGTGTCTGTATGGTGAGACAGACATTGCCTTCCAGTTTGTTTTGAAGTCTAAAGCTATATTAAAAACATACAAACAAACAAAAGTACAGGCTGTGCCCCTCCCTCCCACCCCATACACTCTGGTTTGGTCCTAGGCCTGTCCTGGGAATCCCAGAATCCAAGATTCTGAATTGATGTCATTTTTGGAGGGATGCTAAGAAAGGAAAAACAATCCTGAATGTGCTTTTCAAAGTACAGATTTGGCACCAAGTTTCTCTTTCCTTTTGTTGTTTTTTTTTTTTTCTCTCTCCACACTAATAGGTGTGTTGAGCATAATAGATGTGAGGGATGAAGAGACCTTGCATTTCCTTCTCTGGGAATCTCACAGCCTGGTAGACTTCCCATCCCACTATTCTAGGGGGCTCCGGAGTCCTGTTCTTCTCTTCCATTCTCTGAAACGTTTTCTATTAAAGACCACTGTGAATCTTATGAAGGCTGTGAAATCTACACACCTCTCCCCCCCTGCTCTTATATCTAACAGTTTGCATGAGACTGTAGGGGGGTTACAAACCCCACCCTCAAATCCACAGGGGACGGATAGTGCTGAGGGAGAAAGAAAAGGTCAACAAGGAGAGAAAACCTAAATTAAAAACAAATGACAAATGAGCTTAACTGTATTTCAAATTAATATTACCACACTATGGGTGGTATCTAAAAGCAAGCAAGCAAATAGACCTACCTGATAAAACATTTGTCTAGATGTTATAATGGTATTCTGTAGGTATGGTTAGCATTCATAATCAACCAACTTTAAATAAAGGATATTATCCATAATGTAGGTGTACCCTGTCCAATAACTTGAAGGCTTTAAAAGCAAAACACTAAGGTTTTCCAGAGAGTAAAGAACTCTTCCTGAAGACTGTAATACACCAAGCCTGTCTGAGTTTCCAGGCTGCTTCTGCACAGACTTGAAAGTCAAGACAGCAGCAGCAGCATTTCTTGCAGGAATTCCTGCCTGCAAGATTGCCCTGCAGATTTTGAGCTTTCTAGCCCCACAATCATGTCAACCACTTCCTTTTTAAAAGTATCATCTCTTTTAGGAAGAGTGAAATGGCTCAGTAGATAAAAGGCCTGCGGCCAAGCCTGGCAACCTGAGTTTAATATCCTCATGATGCAACGGGTTTAATATCCTCATGACACAAGGAGAGAACCAAATTCCCAAAGTGCATCTCACCTATTCTCCTAGTGCCTCTGTTTCTTGAGATAATCATCACTGATGGACAACCAACTATATTCATCACTGAGAGTGTATAAATGCAGTGGACAGTCAGGCTCTCCTCAGCAAGGGGAAAGGACAAATGACCACTACATATGGACTAATATAGATGAATCTTATAATGTAATGATGAGCCAAAGAAGTCAGGCACAAAAGAATTGATGCCATCAAAATCTATTTTTACAAAGCTCAGGATCAGGCAAGAGTAGTCCATAATAGCAAAGAGGTGGTAATAATCACAATAGAGTAACCTCTGGAAGGTGGCTTCAACTATGAGGTGACACAAGGGATTCTGAAGTTTTGAATATGTCCCAGAGCTGTATGGAAATTAAACATATTTATAAAGAAACGTAAATTCCACTCAGCTGAACATTGTGTATGTGTGTGTGTGTGTGTATTTGTGTGTGTATGTTTGTGTCTGTCTGTCTGTGTATTTTCTTGAGGCAGTCTTGCTATGTAGCTCAGGCTAGACTTGAACTCATGGTCTTCCTGCCTCAGCCTCCTGAGTGCTGGAATTACAAGTATGCACTACCATACCCAGTTTATAGAGTTTGTCTGTTTGTTTTGTTGATGTTGATTTGAGACAAGATCTCCTTGTAACCCTAGCCGTTTGAAACCTGCTATGTATGGGGCTGGAGAGATAGCCTAGCAGTTAAGAGCACCAACTGCTCCTGCAGAGGACCCGGGTTCGATCCCCAGCACCCACATGGTGGCTAAGAACCATCTGTAACTCCAATTCCAGGAGAACTCCAGTTCCAGGGGAATCCGAGACCCTCTTCTGACCTCCGTGGCACTGCACGACGTGGGTGTGCAAACTTACATGCAGACATTCATACACATACAAAAATAATGATAAATAAATTTATTTTAAAAAACCCTGCTATGTAGCCGGGCGTGGTGGCGCACACCTTTAATCCTAGCACTTGGGAGGCAGAGGCAGGCAGATTTTGAGTTCAAGGCCAGCCTGGTCTACAGAGTGAGTTCCAGGACAGCTGGGGCTACAGGAAGACCCTGTCTCGAAAAGAATATATATATATATATATATATATATATATATTTGAATATATATATTCGAATATATATATATTCGAAGACCCTGTCTCGAAAAGAATATATATATAAATATATATATATATACATATATATATAATCTCGAAAAGGCAAAAAAAAAACCAAACAACCTTTCACAGAGATCCACTTGCCTCTGCCTCCTGAGTGCTGAGATTACAGGTATGTACCAATATGCTCACTTTGTAGGTTCTTTTATTTTTTTATTTATCTTTTGTGTGTATGAATGTACTGTCTGCATGTAGGTTTGTGAACCTGTGGTTCGTGCAATGCCGCGGAGGTCAGAAGATGGCGTCGGATTCCCCTGGAACTGGAGTTAAAGATGGTTCTCCGCCGCCATGTGGGTGCTGGGGATCCACCTGGGTCCTCTGCAAGATCAGTTGGTGCTCTCAACCACTATGCCATCTCTCCAGCCCCACCTTTTAAAATTTTTTTTTATTTTTTTGTGTGTATGAATGTACTGTCTGCATGTAGGTTTGTGCACACGTGCTGTGCTATTTTTAAAATATATTATTATTATTATTATTATTATTATTATTATTATTGGTCTTTTCGAGACAAGGTCTCCCTGAAGCCCCAGCTGGCCTGGAACTCACTCTGTAGACCAGGCTGGCCTTGAACTCACAAAGATCCGCCTGCCTCTGCTTCCCGCAAGTGCTAGGATTAAAGGAGTGCGACATCACGCCTGGCTTATTTTTTATTTTATGTATATGAATGTGTTGTTTGCATGTCTATAAGTGCATCCATGTTGTGCAATGCCCAAAGAGGTCAGAAGAGGGTGTCATATTCCCTGGAACTGGAGTTACAGATGATTGTTAGCTGCCATAAGGGTGCTGGAAATCGAACCCTGGTCTTCTGCAAGAATCAAACCCTGGTCTTCTGCAAAAACAACCAGTGCTCTAAACCACTGAGCCATATCTCTACCTCTGCAGGTTTTCTTTTCTTACAATTTTGATTTAATCATTTTCATTTTACTTGTATGAGTGTATGCATGTATGTAAGAGCACCTGTGTCATGCAGTGCCCTGGGAGATCAAAAGAGGGAGTTGGACCCCTTGGAGCTGGATGGAGTTAAGGACAGTTATTAGCTACCATATGTGTGCTGGGAATTAAATCTAGGTCCTCTGCAAGAGTGGCCAGTGCTTATAACCATTGAGCCACCTAACCAGTCCCTTGTAGTTTTTTAAAGGGTGTTAAAAAGAGTAATTATCCTAAATACTTACTTCCTTTATCGACTTGGCTTATCTCTAACCTCTGTGTGGCTCACTCCTGCATTCTTATTGCAGATACTGTAAATCTATTCTAGCTCAAATGCCATGCTTATAACTTTATCCATTAGTTTCCTCTGAGAAAACTCTTTCCCATAAATGTGCAAGCTGTCGGGCAATCCTCCTCCTCTGCAGCCCTGAGTACGTCTGACTGCCATATTTCAGCGATTCCTACATAGCCCTCTACATCCCTTCTTACCATCACCCCTTCACTTAGGTGTCTAGGCGTTCTTCTTGGGTTGCATCATCTTCTAAGTGATAATGCATTGATTAGTGTTTGAATAATTGGGAATCACGGCCTCACCTGGTCTAACACTGACCATTACACAGGCCCAAGTACCTGCTGCAGCCCCCTCACCTGCTCCATCCTGGATTTCGAAGAGAAATGGTCTTCCTTCCCATAGATCTTGGTGTCTTTCGTGTCTAGCCACAACTATCCCAGTTAATTAAGTCTGGATGCATAAGGTCATAAAAGAAAGGCCTGCTTGGTACTGGGGCCTGTCTACCCAAAGGATGCACACAGTCACAAGTACAAGCCAACCTGCTGCAGCTTCCTCCCGAGTATCTGAACATCGTCTTGTGGCTATTTTTGTTTCAACTCTAAGCTTAGACACCCTCAGCTAGAGTCTCGGGCCGTCCTGTGCCTAGACTCACAGGTTACTTTGGTCAAGTCCCTCCCTGCTCAAGAATCACAAGAGCTCTCCATTAACTGCCAAATCAAGTCCAAACTCCTCTGTCTGGCTTCCAGTCTCTCTGAGCTCTGACCCTCCCTGGGCGACATGACAGCCATCTCAATATTTCTGAAGGGCTGTCAGAGAGAAGGATTAATCTGCTTCTGTGCTGCCCCAGCAGGCAGAAGGTGCCATCAGAAGTGGAAATTTCAGGAAGACTTAAGTTCCTCAATTTCTAAAGAAGCATTTGCCTTTCTTTTGGGTGTGTGGAGTGTGGGTGGTAAGGGTGGTTATGCTGGGGGTTTCAAGGTTGCGTTTTTGGAGCCCTGACTATACATGGACTTCTACTGTGTGCAGCTCTCACAGAACCTGATATCCGTTCACCAGTCTAACACAATACTGAACGTCCAGTCTGAACACCTGCCATGTAATGTAGCTTCTGACAATTTGCAGAGAACATTTGCCCCTCAAATCTTTTTGTTTGTTTGTTTGGTTGGTTATTGTTGTTTCAGTTTTTGGAGACAGAGTCTCCCTGTAGTCCCAGCTGGCCTGGAACTTGCTCTGTAGATCAGGTTGGCCTCAATCTCAGAGCGATCCTCCTACCTCTGCCTCCTGAGTGCCAGGATTAAAGGCAAGTGCCACAATGTTCAGCCCATCAAATCTTTTAAAGGAATTAGTGCAGACCCAGGAGGAGCACTAAGTTTTGAAGAAATCACCTGTTTGTGTTTAATGCCTCAGCTTTGGATGGCAGGTTTGCATTGGAGAGATAGGCTGGGGCAAATTATGCAAAATCCTGTTGGCCATGATGAGGAATTTGGCTTTATTCCAAAGGCAACAAAAGCAGAGGGGTGACAGGATTCGAGTGGAAGCAGGAGTCCATGAACTTTGTAATAGATGGAGCTTTGGAGCAGTGCCATCGATAGCTTCACGTGTGACAGCGTGTTTCCAAACACAGGGGCAGGGGCTGGGGAACCTGTCCAAGATGCTATAAAGTAAGGCTCCTGGAGGGGTGCAAAGCAAGACGGTTTCTAAGGAGCCTCCTAGCCCTGACATTCTTGCTGGCCAGCCTCTCTCCCACTATCTAACCTACACCCTACTGCTAGAATCTATTCAAGCTGCTACCAGGCTCCGATCCTTCTCTATATACCTATCTACTCTCCTTTTGCTCATCCTAATACTCCTGCAATGTTTCTGATAATTATCAAAGGTATAGCAGAGGACTGATTGAACAAGTGATTGTATGTTTATCTAAAGGGCTGTTGTATAGCTATTTATATTGAGGTGGTAGGAGGAAATTTAACAATGTGGGAAGATGGATTCTATATTCTGTTATCTAAAAGAAGCTGGTTTACATTTAGAATAATGTTTTTTTTTTTTTTTTTTTTTTGTCTTTTTGAGAACAGGGTCTCACCTGATAGCCCTGACTGTCCCTGGAACTCACTCTGTAGAACAAAGGCATGGCCTTGACCTCACAGAGATCCACCTGCCTGTGCCTCCTGACTGCTGGGATTGAAGGCATGCACCAATACCGGAGGCTAAGATATTTTTTTTTTATGTGTATTGAGTGTACTGTCTGCATGTAGGATTGGTGCACCGTGTTTGTCAATGCTTGTGGAGGTCAAAGAGGGCATCAGTTCCCCAGAACTGGAGTTAAAGACGGTTCAATAGCCCACCACGTGGGTGCGGGGATTAGAACCCAAGTCTGCAAGAGCAGCCAAGATGCTCTTAACTGCTGAGCCATCTCTCCAGCCCCAGTTTTTTTTTTTTTTTTTTTTTTTTTTTTTTGGTCTTTTTGAGAACAGGATCTCCCTGTAAGATTCCAGCTGGCCTGGAACTCAACTACGTGTAGACCAGGCTGGCCTTTGAACTCACAAAAGATCAGCCTGACCCTGCATCCTGAGTGCTAGGATTAAAGGCATGTGCCACCATGCCCAGCTCCCAGATATTTTTTTAATTAACAAAAATACTTGGGGAGCTGAGATTATACCTCAGTGGCAGATGGCTCACCAAGTATGAATAAAGCCCTAGGTTCAAACCCAGCATCACATAGACACACAAATACAAGGTATACATAGAAAAATATGACACCAAAATGTCATCTTCTGGCCTAGGTTGGTGGTACATGACTGTATTCAGAGCACTCGGGAGGCTGAGGAAAGAAGATCGCAAGTTTGAGGCCAGCCTGGGCTACATAATGACAACTATCTAAAAACAAAACAAGAGTTGGAGATTGTAGCTCAGTAGCAGAGCACTTAATTTACCTAGCATGTAGAAAGCTCTGGGTTTAGTCTCCAGCACTTCAAAATAAATAGTCATATTACCTTTGGGTAATAAGTACTTGTTTAATCTCTTTCCAAATTTATAAGATTAGCATGATTTTGCTATTCACAAAGTCACCCTCTTCCATTAACTCTGACCTACACTTATCTTTTCTGCCTCTACACTGAATGTCGGTTCTGTAGAATCCAGTCTATAACTATATAATGTCTTCTGTTATTTCAAGATTGTTTTGTGTACATTGGTCTTGTCTCTCCAGCTCTCCAGTTTTTGGGGTTTTTTTCTGGCCAAATTGTGACTTTTTTCATTATTCCTGGCATAGAGCAGTGTTCTGAAACTGTTCCCTTGATGGTGACTTAGAATGGGGTCTTCAACATCTGTCTCAGATCTATTGGCTTGCTGGAAAGGCACTGGATCTCAAGATGGCACCAAACATCCCCAGCTGTTCCGAGCATGGTGAAGCTCCAGGGAAATGACCTTGGGGTATGGCCACTGGGGTTCTAAACCACTTGACTATTATTCTGTGTCTGTCTCCTCTAGTGATTGGGCTGAGGAACACCCCCCCCCAAATAAAACCTATTGCCTCCTCTAAATTCCAAATGAAATACTCATTATTAGCCAGAGAATAATTGGAAGCTGGAATGTCACTTTTGTTGTCCTTTCTATTTGTGAACAGCATTAGAGCTAAGTGTTTAGTGGCTCCTATTCCTTCAGAAGTTACCCTACATCCCCTTCTTTTAAAAAATATTAATTTTTTGTCTTTTTGACACAGGGTCTCCCTGTAGCCCTAGCTGTCCTGGAAGTTGCTATGTAAACCAGGTTAGCCTTGAAGTCACAGAGATCCACCTGCCTCTGCCTCCTGAGTGCTGCAATTATACAACCACACCCAGCAAAAAATATTTTAATTTTTTATTTTATGTGTATGAGTATAGTGCTTGCATTTATGTAAGTGCATTGTGTCATGCAGTATTGTGGAGGTCAGAAGGAAGTGCCAGATCCTCTGCCACTGGAGTTACAGATGGTTGTTAGTTGCCCTATGGGTGCTGGGAATTGAACCCCCGACCTCCCCAAGAGTAGCCAGTGCTCTTGACTGCTGAGCCATCTCTCCAACCCCCACATCCCCTGCTTGGAAAATGAACCCTGTTGTCATTATGCCTCACATGTGCCAGATAACGCATCAAGCAGAATTTCCACAAAGCGGACTGCAGCACCGAGCATGGAGAGCCAGTCTTTTTCTTTGCTCAGTCTTGGGAGGCAGCATCTCTCAGTTTTACTTGTAAGCCCTGTGGCATGAGCTCTGCACCGGTCCCAGCAGCATCCCATCCAGCGGCCACCGTTCAGCAGCACTGCCAGCTCTCCCTTCCATCACTAAGTCAGAGGAGCAACAGAGCTTCCTTAAGGCTGAGAGCAGGAACCCCCATTGTTTTCTTGACAGTTGTTTTCAAGTGCATTCAGACACAATTCTCAATAGACACTTAAAGAGCTGTCAGGTGGAAGAAGAACACGATTTATTCTGTAACCGAATCCTTTTGCTCCTATAACCCTTACAAGGCTCCAGTCTCCTTGTCAGTCCTGCTCCAGACCACCATGCAGTTGTCTGACTGCAGCAGCCTTCTAACTGGTCTGCCTGCCTGTCCAATCTTGCTCCCCTAATCCTTTCCCCAGAGAGCCCAAATGATGTTTAAATGGTAAATCTGATCACGCCCACCTCTAAAAACCCTGTAATGCTTCTGCCTTGCCTTGAGGATAAACTCCACACTCTTTAGCACTGCTTTAAAGCTCCACTGCTTGCTCACTTTCCTGCTGCCCCCTTGCCATCTTGTTCCTGCCGTACTCTCCTCCCTCCAGGTCTTCCACTAGACCATCCCCCCCCCCCTTTATTGACTGTCATTAGTCCCGAGTCTACTCCAGCCTTCCCGTTAGGTTGGTATTCTTACATCCTCCACAAGTATCCTAGGTTTAAACTATCATCCCTCTTGTCATTTATCTTGTACTTGGCTGCTTATAGGCATCTTTCTCTGCAGATAATAAGCTACTTGAAGGCTAACTCTAGTGCCTGAGAGTAACTCAATAGTTACTGAATGAGGAGTGAATGACAGATGACAAGAAAGACAATGTGTATGTGGATTTCTGTTGTATGTACTGAAAAGCTTAATAACAACTGGTGAAATTTATAAGCAAAAAAAAAAGGGTCTGGTTAAGAGCTCAAGCTCTTACGCAGAGGACCTGGGTTCAGTTACTAGTACCCACATGGCGGCTCACAGCCATTTGTAATTCCAGTTCCAGGAATCCAAAGCCTTCTTCTGGCCTCCATGGGCATTGCATTCACAAGTGGTCTTACACATGTGCAGGTAAAATATTCAAACACATTTAAGACAATGGGCTGGGCGAGGTGGCTCACACCTTTAATACCAGCACTTGGGAGATCACTGTGAGTTCAAGGCCAGCCTGGTCTATATAGCAAGTTCCAGGACAGCTGGAGCTACAGGGAGCCTCTTTCTCAAAAAGACCAAAAAAAAAAAGATGAATGGGGCTGGAAAGATGACTCAGCGACTAAACAGTAGGTACTGCTCTTGCAGAGGGCCTGAGTTAGTTTTTGGCACCCATGTTGGGCAGCTCATAACTGAGCACTTTAACCCTCAGAGAAGGTACAACCCTAGCTCCCACGTCTTCTCCAGAGCCTGTGCAGGAGCTGTAGCTGCCACAAACCCACTGGGTGTTTGCAAAACTCTGCTCCAGGGAATATGATGCCCTCTTCTGGTCTCTGTGAGCACTGCACTCACATGCACATAACCACATACACATATACACATAATTCAACAAATGTTAAAACAGCCACACTCCTCCTGAGTTGAGTGTGGAGGCTGGCATCATAATTAAATCCTCCTTTTAAGCTCCACGTGGGGGGCTGGAGAGATTGCTCAGCAGTTAAGAGCATGGACTGCTCTTGCAGACGACCCAGGTTTGATTCCCAGCACCCACATGGAGGCTAAGAACCATCTTTAACTCCAGTTCCAGGGGAATCCAACGCTCTCTTCTAACCTCCATGGCATTGCACGACACGGGTGCACCAACATACATGCAGACAGTACACTCATACACATAAAAACTAATAAATAAGGGGCTGGAGAGATGGCCTAGCAGTTAGGAGTGCCGACTGCTCTTGCAGAGGACCCGGGTTCGATCCCCAGCACCCACATGGTGGCTGAGAACCATCTGTAACTCCGATTCCAGAACTGCAGTTCCAGGGGAATCCAACACCCTCTTCTGACCTTTGTGGCATTGCACGACACAGGTGCACAAACCTACATGCAGACAGTACATTCATACACATAAAAAATAAAAATTTTCAATTAAAAAAAATTAATAATTAAAAAAAGCCCTCCACGTTGTTGAGTGCTCTCTCCACTAGGACTTTACAACATTTGGAGGTCCCACTGAGATACAGAGGTGACCCCAAGGGGATACTCAGCAGAGACCCTCATTAGCAAGTCTAAAGCAAAAGTGAAAGTAAAGCCCAGTAGCCTCAGAACTTTATAGGATCTGGAATGGCAGTGGCCCCTTGGCTGGGCCTCTTGGTCCAACCTCCCCTTTGGCTCAGGGTCCTCAGCTGCCACCGAACCAGACCCCTGCTCTGCCAGGGTCCCAACCCACCCAAAGCCACTTGAGTCTCTGTATCTCCTACTGCAAGCTACAGAAGTAGAAAGGGATCCATCTTTTTCCAGATTTAAAGGCACAACTACCTAAGAGGAAACTCACTCCATAACTATCAAAGTGCCTGGAAAGCAGATCCTGAGTCCATATACCATGGCCAAACGAACAAAAGGAAAAGCCCAATAATGGATGCTTCAGAACCCCTCATTGGGAAATTCTAATGGACTTTTTTTTTGGTCTTTTTGAGACAGGGTCTCCCTGTAGCCCCAGCTGGCCTGGAACTCACTCTGTAGACCAGGCTGGCCTTGAACTTACAGAGGTCCGCCTGCCTCTGCCTCCCAAGTGCTAGGATTAAAGGCATGCACCACCACGCCTGGCCAAGAAATTCTAATGGACTTTTAAGTTGGACATTTAATTCATCCTGGTCATCTCCTGGTTTCCTGCCTAGAAATTGCACCTATCTACTCTTGTCTTCACTTCTTCTTCATAGGCATCAGTCAAGGACTTTGTTCTCTATACTTTTGGGGGTCTTTCAGATAGACCCACTGAGCAGGGGCACCCCGGTTACCACCCCCTACACCCTTTTTCAGCATGGAAGTCATGGCTGTCGGTGCCAATTTCCTCTTGGCAATTGGGGTGACCTCAGAGGGTAATGTGATAAAAATAGGAGCTAAAAATTGGCTAGGCAGTTTACGGTCACGACCCCCCAAAGAGCCAGTTTCTGTCTCAGCTGAGAGCTGAAGACTTCCTGCATCTGATGGTAAACTTATCCTTCTGGTTGCTCTGACTTGTGGCCCATGCATCCTGAACTCACTCGTCAGATTTATTAACCAGTGGACAAATTCTATTAAACTCATGGTGCTAAGGAGCCAATACAACCCCCTCCCTACCGGAGATCATTCCATCTTGGAAACACCAACTGTGGTTGACCGTTATGAACTTCCTCCTTCAAGGATTTGAAGGCCTCACAATGAGGGAAAAATGAGATAAGAGGAATATTGAGATAGAGAATATAAAACCTCAGGGATAGTGTTCTCAGATACCATTAAGTCATTTTTCCTTAATCATTCTAGGAATGATTGGTTTGCTTGCTTTGAGTGTTTCCCCTTGATTGGTAACTTTAACTGTGGTGTTAAACTCTGATTGGCTGGTGTACTTGATTGGTTTGTGATGCTAAACTGATTGGCTGCTGTACTTATAAATTTCCCGGTAACCCACACCTCATGGCCACACTCCTCCTGAGCTTTGTAATTAAATTAAACGCTCCCTTAAAACTAAAAAAAAAAAAAAAAAAAAAAAAAAGTCCTTTAATCCTAGTACTTGGGAGGCAGAGGCAGGCGGATCTCTGAGTTCAAGGCCAGCCTGGTCTACAGAACAAGTTTCCAGCTAGCTGGGGCTTACAGGGAGACCTTGTCTCAAAAAAACACCAAAAAAAAAAAAAAAAAAAAAGTTAAAACCCCACACATCACAGTGAAACCCCTCTCTAGGCAGAGCTCATGTGGACAGCAGGTGGGAGCATCTTCAGTAAGGGCATGCTACACAACTCACCTCCTATATGCAGATCAGATTCACTTACTGGATAAATTTCTGGATCAGTCTCTGTTCTGGTCCACCTGTGAAGCCTTAGGTAAGCCACAGCCTTTCTGACTTCCCTGCCTGTCAAATAGACGACTCTTGCACTGCCTGCTTCCCTGACTTGTCAGAACCAAATGAGATCATGTATGCTCAAGTACCTGGTAAAAAGTTAATGTACGCTGGGCGTGGTGGTGCATGCCTTTAATCCTAGCACTTGGGAGGCAGAGCCATTCGGATCTTTGTAAATTCAAAGCCAGCCTGGTCTTCAGAGCGAGTTCCAGGACAGCTGGGGCTACAGGGAGACCCTGTCTCGAAAAGACCAAAAGAATAAAAATTTTAAAAAAGTTATTGTAGGCACATGCCTAGCGTTTGTGAGGCCATGGGTTCAACAATTAGTACCAATATAAGTATTAAAAATAATCCTTACCCATAGCCGGGCGTGGTGGCGCACACCTGTAATCCTAGCACTCGGGAGGCAGAGGCAGGCAGATCTTTGTGAGTTCAAGTCCAGCCTGGTCTACAGAGCAAGTTCCAGGACAGCTGGGGCTATAGGGAGACCCTGTCTCAAAAAGACAAAATAATAATAATAATAATAATAATCCTTACCCAACTTCTGTAAAAAAAATAAAAATAAGTATTCAAGCCAGGTGCAGTGGCACATGCCTTTAATCCTAGCACTCAGGAGGCAAAGGCAGGCGGATCTCTGTGAGTTCAAGGCCAGCTGGGACTAAAAGGGGGACCCTGTCCTGAAAAAGACCAAAATAGATGACAGATAGATGATAGATAGAGAGATGATAGAGTATTTCAAGAAAAAAGTATTTAAAAAATAAAGTCAAATGAAATATTTTCACACCAACTTTAGGACTTGCAGCTTAAATAATCGTAATTCTGCAACCATATTAGAAAACAAAGTGCCACTTGTAAAGTTTCACTGTTCAGGCAGAGCCTAGACTTGGAGCAAGAGAGCAACAATTCTGTGCTTCGCTAGTGCCTGCAAAAGGCACTAGTGGGATGAAGTGTGCACCTGCTGGGTTGGGGGCTGCTAAAGGAAAGTCCCTGTATTCAGGCATCAAACAGACACCTTGAAGACTACTTCAACAAGGAAACAGGTCATTACGCTCTTAAAGTCAGCAGAAACAGAAACTGCAGGCATACCCACCACATCTTCCTCAGGGTCCCTTGATTTATCCTTCAAGCCACAAACAGCTGACAGCACTGCACTTCCCCCTTGGCAAGACAAACCCAACAGAACCATTTAAAGACTTTCTTTTATTCGGAACCAGGGGAATGTGCTGTTTATCCCTCTGCAACAGTCTAGAGCAGGTCACCAGACCCAGGATGGAGAGGCTGTCAGAGGTGCGAGGGTGGGCTTTGCTGCACTTGCTGAGGGCCCAGAAGGAAAGGCGGTGGCAACAGATGGCAAGAACTGGTGTTAACCAGCACAGTAAGGGCCTGGGGAGAGCTCTCTCCCTTCCCTCCAACTCCACTCAAGGCTGGAGCATGCCAGGAGATAGAGCATGTGCTGCAGGGCAGGACGCAGCCGTGCTGCCTGGCCCTGGCTCTGCTGAGCACTCCCCTCACTTGCCTGCCCTCCACTCCTCTTGCCGTTTAGTGATTAGGTATTTGAAGAACTCATACACAGACCACGCGATGGCCGTGGAGGGGATCTGGTAAATAACTCTAGCCTGCACCCCTCGGAAATAGGCGGTCACCCCGCCTACTTGATACACCGTCCTGAAGGCATTAGCCATGCCTGTGATGTGTCCTGTAATGTTTGAGTTCAAAGCCAGTGACTCCTGGGTGTTGAGCAGGGTTTTGCAAACGTCCAGTGGGGTTGTGGCAGCGGCAGCTACAGCTCCTGCACAGGCTCCGGAGAAGACGTGGGAGCTGGGGTTGTACCGTCTCTGAGGGTTAAAGTGCTCCTGCAGGAACTCATAGGTCATGAAGTGAATGGCTTGGAAGGGAACGTTCATGGTCAGCTGGGTGGTGTAGCTGCGGTAAAAGGCCCCGGCCCCTTCATTTCGCCACACTGCCCGCACACAGTCTGTCACCCGGTGGTACGGTGAGTTGTACATCTGCATCCTCTGCTTGATCACTGGGAATACCATCCAGGAGGAGGAGGAGGAGGAGAAAAATGGCAGCAGCAACCAATTCAGGGTCCAAAGCCAACAGGTCAGTCAATGGTTAGAAGGAAAAAAAGGACACATGAGTTTTCTGCCAACCTAACAGTTCATGTTTCCCTTATTTCAGAAGTGCAGGTAGGTAGAGGATTAGTAAGAAAAAAAAAAAAAAGAGCCGATTCCCAATAGTTTCTTTAAAAGAAAAGTTAACACACAGTTACAGCTATGGTTTAGTAATCACAGATGACTCAGTGGCAGTGACCATAACAAACACAGAGCCTTGTCAATCCTATTCCTCAGGTGTGACAGAAACACCTAACTCTAAAATTGTGAGGGGAGGTTAAAATAAAAAGTACTACCAAGAAAGCATGAGCCAGGTGTGGTGCGCACACCTTTGATCCCAGCACTCAAGAGGCAGGCGTAGGAAGCTCTCTGTGAGACTGAGACCAGCCTGGTCTACACAGTGAGTGCCAGGCCAGCTGGGACTACAGGGAAACCCTCTCTTAAAGACAAAAAAAAAAAAAACAAAAAAAATCCCATGATCCTCACTCAAAAAGCATTTGGCAGTCTCCAAGGAATTCCTGCTCCCTCGGGCAGAGGGCACAGCGAGAGTGCTGCGGCCCTCCAGCTCGGCCCTTCTCACCCTATGGCCATCCCAGACATATGAGGAACCCGAACAGAAGGAACAGGGCAGCTGTGCTGCCCCCTCAGATTTGCCTGATTACTGCTCTTGCACTGAGAATTTTTGAAGAAGTTCCCTCCAACTGAAAGGCTAATAGCCAAGTAGCAATGAGGGGTTGAATTATACAATTTAATCTTTCATTCTCATTTCAACTATCTTCATTCCAGTAAGAAATGCAACACTCCAAATTTTAAAATGTTAAAACCTATCTTTGTTGAAGAAAAATAAAATAATTTGCTAAATGTTCAAAACTAATAAAATATACCACAAAGAGGAACTTCTAGGGAAGCCCTGTCATAGACCAATGGAGACATCATTTTTTCCAGGATGAACTAAATCCCAAAGAATATACTTCCTAAACAGGAAGTGCTGAAGATAAGGGGGGAGTGCCCTCTAGTGGTACACCAGGATAAATGAATTTCCCACCAAAACTGCTTTGGCTTTTGTCTGCAAAGGGCAGAACTAAAAGATCCAGACATGAAGATGCAGCTCCCAATAGAGACAGGCGAGAAATCATTACCTTCCGCTGGATTCATGGCCGCATCATGAAGTAATGTTGCCACACACCCGGCCGCACCTGCAAATGAGAAAACAACTGCCACATGTAAGGTCAGGGTAACTGAGGCCCCAGGTAAAGGTGAATGGCTTTGGTAACAATGAGGAAAGGGCATGTCCAAAAGAAGGAAACTCAGCTCCTAAGTTCCTGCTCCAAGAAAGGCTGATTCGCCCAACAACTCAGTAAGGCCATCACTGCACATTCCACATCTGACAGGAAGACCCAGAACAGGCAAAGGAGACAGAGTTCATCAGTACAAATGGCTCAAAGCATAAATGTAGTAATGTCCCAAGAGATATACTGCTGCCAAGGCATGCCAGCACATCACCAGGCACCAGCACAGGGACAATGGGAGCCAGATCTCCATCCACTCTACTTCCCATCCTGCTGCTTCTAAGCTGCCCAACCTGCCCCCAAATCCTAACATCTGTTCATCCAGACCTTCCACTACACCCCACCCTCTCCACACTCAACTTGGCTTTCAATCTTGGAACCCTGGGCTGCTTTCTCTTCCTTTACTCCCACTCAACCTCTAAAACATCTGGATTCTCCAAAGAGTACCTTGACAACAGCCCCTCCCCCCCGCGCCCCTTTCACATGTCAAGGCTTTGTCATGTCCTCAATGACATCAACTGCCTCTGGTCAGGGAGGATCCTGAAAGGTGAGGTGAAGAGTTTGGGCTCCATTAATGTCTTCCTTTAGTGGTGGGTCACCTCCAACCCTGCCCTAAGAAGCAGGCACCACCCAACTATCAAGAAATATACATGAGGGTAGTTCAGTGTGTCTCCATATTACCAGGCATTAGAAGTTGATGTCAGGGAGATGAGAGGAAAAGTCAAGCTGGTAGGTAAGGGAGGACACTGTGACATTTGTTGAGGTGCCCCAAAGGAGGGGTGGGGTTGAAGCAGCCCACAGTCCGAGCACATCAGCTTTGGAGGTCCCTCCCCTATAATTTGGCCTACCCCAGCCCAAAGCTGTAGCTCCAAACCAAGCTGAAACTGGGAAGCACTAACAGCAGCAAAGCCCAAGGACTTGGGAAAGTGGGGGCCCAGCACAGGAAGGCTCAATACCATTGGCAATATGGCTATTGCCCCCTGGGTGGATTACATCACTCAATGTCTTTTTTAACTTTTCATAGCAGGCAAAATACAGGGCATGGGCAGGCCCTGCGCCTGTTGCTGTGACATTCAGCCCCCGCATGGGCCTCCACAAGCCCTCCGTTCTTATAATTCTCCAGAGGGCCTCCAACACGTTGCGATAGCGGGCGGCTGGGTCAGGCTGTAGACTCTGCATCCGGGTCTGAAATTACAGCAAAAAACACAAGTCAGTGATTCCAACTTTTCGCCTGACCTCAACACTCAGGCCTTAGGCACTGGGCAAGGTTTCTACATGCACCCATGCCAATCTGTGGGAGTAATACTTGGCATCCAGCTTTACTTCTTCCCAAATTTATGACCCATCTTTCTAAGCCTTTCTTCTTCTAGTCATCCATGACCCAAGAATGGAACATCATTACTTCCCTGGAGAAAACTGCTACTTGGCAATGATCTATAACTCCAAAATGATCCATTGCCCCAGCAGTAAATACCAATGATGAGACTCACAAGTGGATTTTGGACCTTAATAAATTAAGGCAAAGAGTTAAGAGTTATAGGAGGGGCTGGAGAGATGGCTAAGCAGTTAATGAGCATGTACTGCTTTTGCAGAGGATAGAAGTTCAATTTCCAACACCCACATCAGGCAGTTCATAACCACCTATAACTCCAGCTCCAGATCTGGAGCCGTTTTCTGGCCTCCGCAGGTACCTGCACTTATGTGCATATACCCCACACAGACATACTTTAAATAAAAAGTAATCCTCATGGAGAATATTGAGAAAGACTGAGAAAGAGATGAAAAGCATGTTTGGCAGAATGCATGAGCTCTGGCGGGGTGGGGGAATGGGTGGGAACACGGGTCTAGATTTGTTAAAAAAATAAAAATAAATTTATGTGAAAAAAAATAAAAAAATAAAAGGACAAAAAAATAAAAATTAAAAAAACTAAAAAAAGGTAAAGATTTAAAATTCAACTATTAACTGTCTACAACACAGTGCTTTATTTCTCTTTTAAAGTTCATTTATTTATTTATTTTTTAATTTTATTCATTTCGATATGTATATGAATGTACTGTCTGCATGCAGGTCTACACACCCGTGTCGTGCAATGCCGCAGAGGTCAGAAGAGGGTCTCGGATTCCCCTGGAACTGGAATTCTCCTGGAATTGGAGTTTCAGACGGCTCTCAGCCGCCATGTGGGTGCTGGGGATCGAACCTGGGTCCTCTGCAAGAGTGGTCGGCGCTCTTAACCACTAGGCCATCTCTCCATTTATTTTTATGTGTGTGGGTTTTGCGTGTTCATATGTAAGTGCACCTGTGCATGCAATGCCCACAGAGACCAGAATAGGGTGTTGGATTCCCTGGAACTGGAGTTACTGATGGTTGTTAGCCACATGTGGGTGCTGAGAATTGGACCTAGGGTCCTCTGGAAGAGCAGCCAGAGCCCTTAACCACTGAGCCATCTCTCCAGCCCCTGTGCTTTACTTATAAAGACAAATACTGGCCCTGCTTCCTGACCACAAAATACACTGGCTAATGAGAGGGTGGCTCATCTTTTGGTACCTTTTCAGGCTATCTGGCTTTGGCAGCTGGGTCTGTAGGTTAGAGTCTTGGAGAAATAGCATTCCTAATAGATGCTGTTCCTGGGAAAGAAGTTTGGCTCCTAAACTGTAGAGACAGGGAAACAAAACTAATCTTTAAAACTCAGGGACCTTTCATATTTCTTATGTAAACCTTTCATATTTTTTACGTAAACTAACTGATCCTCAAATCGCCATTAACAAATAAAACCATTAGCAAAATATAATCTTTGAAGATTCAATGATTGGAACAAAAGTGTGTAGCAGATATTTGTAAACTATTCATGGACAGTTTTATTGAAATTTGGGGATCCAGGCTCTCATGATGGCTCTGTGGGTAAGGGTACTTGCCACTAAGCCTGAATACCTGAGTTCAAACCCTGAACCCACATGGTGGAAGAAGAGACGTGATTTCCACAAATTGTCCTGTAACCACCACCATACACACACACACACACTCTCTCTCTCTCTCTCTCTCTCTCTCTCTCTCTCTCTAAATGAAAATGAACTAACAACGAAAAAGAAAAAAGAAATTTGGGAATTCATCTCATTTGAAACATTCCCCCCAAATCAGACCTTCTCTGAAATGTGTGTCTCTCTACAAAACTCTCTTGTGTACTGACCCATTTCAAAGTTAAGATAGCATCGAGCCTAACAGTTTAAAAGCAATGTCTAACTACTGGTACACAGAAGCCCTTAAAGTTTGTTCACTGAATGAATGAATGAATGAATATTTCCAGTTCAGAAAATAACAAGTACAGCCAATAAGGGGCAAATGATATCCATGACAATTTAGACTCCTGCTTTGGTGCAATCAATAGATTCAGTTTGGATTTAAAAGCTTGAACCCTAAAGATGGCCAACTGGAATCCAAGAATGCCTTTTCTCAGGAGCACGGGAGAAAAGAAACTAACCAGATTAACAGGTCCTGGTTAGCCGCAAGCAATCCACATTCCTCTAAGAGTCATTTTCTCCTGCTTGCTACCAACAGAATACTGCATGCTTAAAATGTTAATTACTGGACTTTCAATCAGAAATATCACTTACCACAAAGGACACATTCTTTTCCAATTCTTAAAAAGACCCAAGTAAAGCATATGCTTTACTTAAAGGGTATAATTTTAATCTGGGCCTGGTGGCTTAACAATTATGTACTTCTTCTTTTTTTTTTTGGTCTTTTCGAGACAGGGTCTCCCTGTAGCCCCAGCTGTCCTGGAATTTGCTGTGTAGACCAGGCTGGACTTGAACTCACAAAGATCTGCCTGCTTCTGCCTCCCAAGTGCTAGGATTAAAGGCATGCGCCACCACGCCCGGCTAACAGTTATGTACTTCTATAAATGCATTTGAAACTGATTTCCTACAAGAGGAACATTCAGAACTTGCATTGCTCTGCTGGAGTCAAGGGCATATCTGGCAACCGATGATGAAAGGTTCTGACCTCAGAGGACTCTTCATCCCCCTGGAGAAAACCAGGCTGTGGGTAAATTACTCCAAACATTTACAAACACATCTAAATCTAATTCAATAAATCTGAGTCAATGAAAGTGCACCCTGTGCATAAAATATTCAAAACACAAAACGAGCATGGATGCTCAAGATTTTTGAGCCAATAAATGTACCTTCTATAGAAAGAAGAAATCTCAAGCCGGGCGTGGTGGTGCACACCTTTAATCCCAGAACTCAAGAGGCAAAAGCAGGTGATTTCTGAGTTCAAGGCCAGCCTGGTCTACACAGTGAGTTCTACACAGTGAATTCCAGGCCAGCTACGGCTATGGAGAGACCCTGTCTCAAAAAGATCAAAAAATAAAAAATAGAAAAAGATGAAATATATAAGAATGTATGAAAACCTTCAGTATTAAAGAATAGCTATGCAAATGGGTACAAAGGTCAAGTGGTTTGGTAAAGTCAAGTCATATTTGAGTCGGGAAGCCTGAGTTTGAATCCCAGTTTTGCCAAATGGGCTATGGTCCAAGCTTTAAAGTTGTCATACTATCATACTATGTTGGTTATGTAAAAACTAGACTAATTCATAAAGTACTACAAATGTAAGGGTTTTAATGTATTAAGATATGACTAAGATATACTTGCTCATATATAAGAATCTATAGATCACAGCAGCATAATAGTAATCACTTTGCATACAGGGATAGGCAACTAATTGGTCCTAAGCCACTAATAAATCAGGTTTAATTCTTTTTTTATTTCATTTTTTTAACAATAAGTAATAAGTTATGAGCACAAGCATCCTTCACGTAAAACCAATTTGCAAGCAGCTATGCCCAAACCCACACAGCCCAAGGCTCCCACCATCCAGCTGGAGGGGCTTGTATGTACAATCATGTAATCAGGTTTAATTCTGCAGGTGTGTGTATGTACTTACTTGTAAGTTTATCTGGCCCCATAATAACTTACATTGCACATTGAGCTGTTAATATAAAGGGCATATGTATATTCACAGATAAGCTCTACTGTAAAATTCTTTCATTTGCTTTGTTCTTGAAATCTGTTTTTAAGCTCTAAGGAAGGCTGATGAGTCACAAACTGGATTCAAATCATGATTCTGCCACTTAAACTCTGTGACCTTTGACAAGTAACCTAACTGTTCTCCATGCTCTATGAAATGGTGTCAAGGATTTCAGACAGTGTTTGGATATAAAAGCAATGGGTATTTATTGAACATTTATTTATCATTATGAGGTTCAGGGAAATCAAATAAGAAAATGTTTGTATTTCGTAACCTTCTACTGGTAAATGCATATAGAAAACCGTTGACATCTAGAGTTCAAAAAAAGATTTCTCTCTGCTTTCCCTCTGCAATATACTTTGTAAGCTGATACTTGCTTCAGCACTGCGTAACACAAAATAGTACCTTTACACAAAGGAAGGAGCCAGAAGACTTCAAGAAAGGGTCTGCTGCTTTGGGTTGCAGAGCCTGTCCCTACAGATAAAGTCTGATGCTTGCTTCTGAGGCCTAGAAAAGGAAACTGCAATTTATCTGAGTTCCCAAACCTCCCTGTTATGATCATGGAAATAGCTGGCTTGATAACTATGGCCTAGTAAGCTGTGTTGACTTCCCATGGTCCCTCCCAAGGATATTTTAAGTCAACTTGACCCTGATAAATGGCTAGGGATACACATGCCTGCATGCCAAGAGGCAACGTCAGCTTTCATTTATGAACACTGTGGTTACCCTTCAGGCTCCAACACCGATACCTGTTCCCAGTACAGTCTTAGGGTCTGGTTGGGCTTTTCCTTTCTATCATCCATTTATGGGAAAAGAAGAATAGCAGCCAAAGGACAAATGAACTTGGAAACCCTTTCTACAAGAAGGGATGTTATGTTCATTCATGGCTCCAACAAAAGCATCTGACATTTAGATACTAACGTAAACTGACTACCTTCTCATTATTTAAATCCTAGCATTAAACAGCAAGTAAAAATGATTCTTCTAAGATAAGCTATTGCAGTTTTGAAGACTCCTGGGCATTTTTCCTTCAAATCACTAATTCTTTAGTTTAAAGTTTGGAGGTGAGGGGCTGGAGAGATGGCCTAGCAGTTAAGAGCGCCCACTGCTCTTGCAGAGGACCCAGGTTCGATCCCCAGCACCCACATGGCGGCTGAGAACCGTCTTTAACTCCAAGTTCCAGGGGAATCCGACACCCTCTTCTGACCTCCACGGCACTGCACGACACGGGTGCACAAACCTACATGTAGACAGTACATTCATACACATAAAAAAAAATTAAAGTTTGGAGGTAAGACAGTAATGTTGTACAAAAATTGCAAATCTTATACAGATGGTTAAGAACTATGCTTCAAAACAGTTACCTTGGAAGGTTAGAAGTGACTTATTACAATAAAGCTGAGGTTATGAAAAATATTTTAGAACTCCTTTCTCCTGTGTTCCCTCAATGGATTTATAGGCCTTAGAAGTAAATCAGTTGTTTGTTGTTTTGTTTTCCAGCCCAACTCCATATTTTGAGACCAGGTGGTATAGCCCATTCTGATTTGCCATATTTGGTTCTGAGTGGTTTCTATTTATTACATAATCTTTTGATTGGTTTTTGTCACAGGACAAAGATTTGTCCTCATTAAGAATATTCTAGAGGCCTAAAATGTTTATAGCCAAAAAAAAAAAAAAAGCATTATATGAGTATATGAAGTAAGGAGATAGCCTCCCATTACATTGTAAAATAAGACAATTGTCAAACTGGTTAGTAGTCCGTCCTTGACACCCTCCCCCACCCCGTGTGTGGTATATGTATGTGTTTGTGTGGATATATGCGTGTTTGTATGTGTGTATGTGTGTGTGTGTGTGTGTGTGTAGTCCAAAGGTTGGTACTAGGAATCTTCCTCCACGTTCTACTTTATTTTTTTGGAGACAGGGTCTCTCAGTCTGAACTCATTTCTAGGCTGGCTAGGCGCCGAGAGACCTGCTTGTCTCTACTTCCCCAACCCTGGAATTACAGATGTGCGCTGACATGCTGTTATTTTTCACATGGGTGCTGGGCATCCGAGCTCAGGTCCTCATGCTTGCGCAGCAGGCACTTTACTCACTGAGCCATCTCTCTGGCCCCTGTGGTAAGACTTTTAAGTCAGTAACATTACTACACTGTATTTTCCAGCCTATTAAATAATTTTCATTGCTTTCTCTGATCTGTTTTCCACTTGATACTTATCCTGAAACACAGCACCCTAGACCCTGAGCTACACTCACAGTTAAGTACAGTGAGATTACTCTGCAGCTAGATCATATTGTTTTGAATATGTAGCATTATTAACTGAGACATTCAATCTACAGTCACTACTGCATAAATGTCTAAATCATTTTTATTTCTTTTTATTCATTTTATTTTTTAATAGCTATTTCTCTCTCATGGGATTTACTTTTTTTTTTTTTTTTGGTCTTTTTTGAGACAGGGACACCTCCCCCCCCCC
>VZQC01007972.1:4949724-4992003 GCA_009823505.1 Rhizomys pruinosus
CCCCCCCCCCCCCCATAGCCCCAGCTGTCCTGGAACTCACAATGTAGACTAGGCTGGCCTTGAACTCACAGAGATCCACCTGCCTCTGCTTCCCGAGTGCTGGGATCAAAGGCGTGCGCCACGACCAGCTTACATTTCTTTTTTAAGGCAAATTTTTAAGGGAAGTCCCAGCAAGAAGTCTGAAAAAGTACCTATCACCTATCGAAAGAACATCTCAAGCCTTACTATCCAGCTCTCTTCTGGTCTGATTCTCTCAATTGACAAGGGCACTTAAAGTGCAAGACCATAGTCAAGTGCACTTAACCACATTTTTCACTGGGTACTGCCCTTGTTAGGAGTTACCCTGTAATGGGCTAAAACACTGGCCAAACTCAACGTCACTCATAAAGCTTCATGGGCACGTTCCCCATTGCTTCATCAATGTCAGTAATGAAAATATGAAATAGTACTGGAGCTAGAGACAAGCAAAAAAAAAAAAAAAGCAGCCTATTTTGCATTGCTCAAGTTGATGCTCTTTTGAAAGAACGGACTACTATAAATTGTGTAAAGTGAGCACTGGTGTCTACCACAGCTATGCAACGGTCCCCTCAAGGTTACTCCCTCAATTTAGACCTCACCAAGTGGTTGGCACCTTTACCAGAATAAGCATTATAAAGAACAATAATCTGTTGCCATCTTCACCCACCTCTCTTCCCAAGGATCTAACCTGCATGCCAACTAATCATCTTGCTTGTTTGTGGATGCAACACTGGTTTTACTTTCAACACTATTGTCCTGCTGATCTCATTCTATTTTTTCCCCCCACATCTACTTCCTAGTAACATCACACTTCCCTCCCAGACAACGTTTCCCTTTTTCTCAAATTCAGGTAGCCAAAATATGCACTATCAGTGTCATGTCTGTTGTGTAGGAGCTGATGTGCTCCCTGAACATACAGTCCCAACAATTTTTATGCTCAGGAAATAGGTGGGATATCAAGCTCGCTTCATGGTGAAACCGAAACCTTTTCCTTAACATGACTTTTCCCATAAACATTCCAGTCTGGAACTCTCACTTCTGATTGCACAATGATTTCCAACCACTCATGGATTAAGATTTAATATGCCCTTTTATCGAGCTGAGAGATCCTTGATTCCGGTTCCTGTCCCGGCACTTTTAAGGGAAGTCGCAAAAAGGAGCTTACAAAAGCTCCTATCAGAAGCACATCTCAAGCCAAGCCGTCAGATCCAGTTCATAATCTGATCCAAACCAGTTGGCTTCACCTTAATCGAGTTTATAGCACTTACCTGTGCTTCGGGATCCCCCTTCCCGCCCTATTCCTGTTTAGTCCCTGGTAGGATCAGGTCTTTGGCTGACAGATTTTTGATCCGGTCTCGATTCAGATCTCACTAACCGTTAGAAAAAAGTCCTGGTTCCCGACCAAGCTCATCTCCCAGCCGGGACATTGCTTGCATGGAGTATCGGTTCAAATCCTGAGTAGACGTAGGAGCCAGCAAGGAACCCGTCGGTTCTGGCTCTCTGTCGGGATCCTGGCTCTACTCAAGGCTCAGGGCCGGGTCAGCCCCAAGTCAGGGTAGGAGCCCGGTCCAAGTCTCACCTTGACGCAGTCGACGGGGTACATCACGCAATGCTCCAGGATACCGGCCACGGCACCCGCCACCATGTGCGTGGTGACAGTGGCTCCAGCCGGCAGCGCCTCGTATTCCGGGCCGGACTCCTGATCCTGTCGAACCGGGGGCCGACAGGCTCCCGCCTCCCCGCCGCCGGCCCCCCGGCCCACGCCCCGCTGCAGCCACCCGTCCAGCAGCGCCGACTCCCCGGGGCTCCGCCCGGGCCCAGCAGCCGGCCCTCCCGCCACACCGCCTGCACTCCGCCCCTCCAACTCCATCCACTCGGGCCAGCCGCGGCGCCCAGCCGCGCCGCAGCCGCCGCCACTACCGACGCCGCCCACCGGCCCCGTTGCGTCCGCCTCAGGCGCGGCCCAGAGAGCCCGGGGCCTCCGGCTCCCGCTTGGCCCCGCGAACACGCCCCCCAGCCACCCATTGGTGCAGACCCCAACGTAGCCACACCCCCTTTTAACGTAGCGATAATATATCTGTAGTATTCGCGAAACTTCTTGTCATTCCTCCACCCGGGAGGTGCTGCCGTCTCGTAAGTCCCGCCCCTTCCCCTTTGATCTTGGAAGCTTCTTGTTTATTGGCCACTGATTGGCGGACCTGGCCGCTAGGCCCGCCTCCGGCCTCTTGGGGGGCGGGACAAACGCGAGAGTGAACTTTGATAGGCTCAACAACTCTGGGTACTTCGGCGGCGGCCATTGGCCTTCACCACTTAGCTCTTTGGTTGGCTCTGAGAAGAAGCGCCCGGGTCGGCGGGGACCGGCCCCCGGCTCTAGCCCGACGCCCGTGGGGTCGCGGGGCGCTGCGGCAGGGCAGAAGGGTGGTTCCAGGCTTTCAAGGTCAAACCGCTGTTGGCTGCCGTTAGGACTCGCGCAGCTCCGAGACTCACGGCCTCGGCCCGTGAGCTCTGTTCCCGCGGGATCTCTGGCGGGAGGCGGAGTCGGCGTGGACCCGGCATCCCCTGGCACTGCCGGCGCGCGGGTTTGGGAGGCTGTTAATGTCCACCAGGGAAGAACCGTGGTGAGCCACTGGCGGTGCGGAGCGATGGGACCCCAGGCCGCGGGCGGATTATGTAGGACACTGTGTCTCGGGCTACGGTCCCAACAGCGAGTTTCCTACTCAGACTCGCCCTGTGAACCTCGCAGTGGGTGAATAAATGAGTTTTCGGTGGTTAGGGTGTGCACCAGGCCTTGAACTGAACTCTGAGGCAGATGTGGAAATTGGGGGTGGAGAGAGCGATTCAGAGATGACTACAGGTGGTCAAGGACTTGGGGCAGCGTCCCCAGCTCAGCTGTGCAACTGTGCGGATGGTTGGAGGTACTGCTTGTCGAGAATCTGAAACAGCATCTGGTCCCTGAGCTGACTCACTGATGAACCCCAGTGCCAGTGATGACTGTGGTCAGAAGCCGGCTCCTTTCCCTAGTCCCGTCATCTGGAGACTTGAGAGGAGCGCTAGCTGGTTGTAGAACTGTGTCAGCATCGCCCAGCCTCCAGGACTACCACAGGCCACTACATTGCACTGAAGCCGCCACAGAAGCAGTGGCAGAGCTGCAACCTCCGCTGAGGAAGGTTGCCCCGCTTTCTTTCTCTTCACTGGAACATATTTGCACACGCTTCCCGTTTCTAGCTCTGCCTTTATTTTTTAATGAGGCAATGATGCAATTGTAAACTTTTCCACCTGTGCATAGCGTTTCCTTAGATAGGCAGGCTTGTGCATGTTTGTCCTCCCTACCCCCTTACCTATTGCTCTTTGGCAGTGGTTATTAACGTTTGGGTCGTGATCTTTTGGAAAATAATAAAGCTGTAAATCCTCAACCCCCATCCTCCATTCACACATAAAATTGCATTTAACAGGATTTCAGAGTGAAGGAAACTCATGGACTCCCAAAGGGAGTTCTTAACCATATAGCATATTCACTCTTCTATGTTTCCCTTGAGAGGTGAATAGGTCTCGCAAAAAGAAACCTCTCAGCTTTGATAGAGTATTCATTTCCTTTACTATCAAATTGCTTCAATAATTATATATGCCTACTCTGCTTTCTTAAACCTGTTTTTACTCTATAGTCTCAAAATAATTCCAAATCCAATGGCTTTTCTCTTACTGAAAGATAACACTCGACCCCCATTAGCCTACACCTCACTGAAACTTTCTCCCTCAGAAACAACTCCAGACTATTACCTTTTACATTTCTAAGTCTCTTGTACTCCTTTAGCTCTTGAAGTGGAATATTCCTGAAGATTTAATGTTTCTTATGTATCCTTAATGCATTGCAGAATATTGCCATCCCTAATCGGTTTTCCTCACTGGAGCCTTGTTTCCTGTTTCCCTGTTGTGTATTTGTTTTTGTGGTGATAGGCATCAAACCCAGGCCTTCAGGCATTACATTTCCAGCCCCTTATTGCAGTGTGTCTGGGTGGCTATATCTGGATGGGCAGGGAAGGCCTTTCTGAGGAGATGACACAGTGAGTTCTGAATGGCAAGTGGGAGTCAATGATGGTATACCTAGAAAAGAGCATTCCAAAGCCGGGCGTGGTGGTGCACTCCTTTAATCCTAGCACTCGGCAGAGGCAGACAGATCTTGGAGAGTTCAAGGTCAGCCTGGTCTACAGAGTGAGTTTCAGGACAGCTGGGGCTACAGGGAGACCCTGTCTCAAAAAGACAAAAAAATAAAAAATAAAAAAGCATTCCAGTAGGATAAACAGGTGCAGCAGGTGAGAACAAAGTTGGCCAGGAAGACTTGCTTGTTAAGCAGCTGCAGTGAGTCTGAATCTCTTATAGAACAGCTGAATTTATACAGATGCATGCTCATCCCTAGAATGTATTTCTCTTTTTTTCTCTTTTTTTTTTTTTTTTTTTTTTTCTTGGTTCTTTTTTTTTTTTTTTTTTGGTCTTTTTGAGGACAGGGAGACCCTGTAGCCCCAGCTGTCCTGGAACTCACTCTGTAGACCAGGCAGGCCTTGAACTCACAGAGATCTGCCTGCCTCTGCCTCCCAAGTGCTAGGATTAAAGGCATGCGCCACCACGCCTGGCTACAACGTTCATTCTTGTAGATCTAAAACTTAACATTATCTTCTTTCCGTGAGCAGGCACTGCATCTGGCATGAAATATTAATATAAAATTTCTGAAAATGAACATGAAAATAAGACCGATTTCTTTACAGTCACTTAAAAGATAAATTCTTAGCTGGCTGTGGTGGTACACGCCTATACTAGCACTTGGGAGGCAGAAGCAGGTGGATCTCTGAATTCAAGGCCAGCCTAGTCTACATAGTGAGTTCCAGGACAGCTAGAGCTACAGGGAAACCCTGTCTCAAAAAGACCAAAAAAAAAAAAAAAGAAAAATTCTTGAGGCTTGAGAGATGGCTCAGCTGTTAAGAGCCCTTGCTGGTCTTGCAGACAACCCAGGTTTGGTTCCCAGCACCCACAGAGTGGCTCACAACCATCTGTAACTCCAGTTCCAGGGGAGCCAGCAACTTCTGGACTCCACAGGTGCTACACACTGTGGTGTGCTTACATACATTCAGGGAAATTAAAATGTTTTTTAAATAGATTCCTAATTCTCTGTGAGAGCTGTGGGGATTCGTGGGGCAATCCATGCTGGGGCTATCATTGAGGACTGAAGAGATGCAGCAGTTTTCAAAGTGGAGAATGTATACAGCAATATTTCCAAGAATGTGTGGGAAACAGAGTTTCAAAAGACTGCTGACCTTGATATTTCCAAAGACTTTTCCTGGAAAAGCAGTTGAAGCAAAGCAGTTCTTCCTCCTAATTCTCAACCAGTCCTTCCACCTTTACAAAAGAAACGGGTGACCTCACCCATCCTTCGTCTTGCTCATTCATTCCCCTGTGTATTAGTCACTTTTCTGTTGCTGTGATAGAACCATAATGACCAAGGGGACTTACAAAAGGAAGAGTTTATTTGAGCTTATGGTTGACAGTTCCAAGGGAATTGGAGTCTCTCATGGTGGGGAGGCATGGTGGCAGAAGGCCAAGCAAGTGCTGAAAACAGAGGTTCACATCTTCAAGCAGGCACTGAAGTAGAGACTAAAGATTGACAAGGATTTTTGAACTCTTAAGTCTGCCCCCAGTGAGGAGCTTCCTCTAGCATGGCCACACCCAAGATGAGCTCCCAAAACAAAATATCCAAATACTTGGAGCCTATGGGGGAGGGCAGTATTCTCATTCAAACCACCACACCCAGATACATAGAAACCTTCCAGTTGCCAAAGGATCCTGGTGTACAAATTCTTCCATTGTATTACTTCTAGAAGCCTAGACAAAGTGCATTTTTATAGATTTTCACAAACCAACATTAGGGCTTAAAGAAAAGATGTCAAAAGTGAACTTGTGTTGAATATTAATTTTGTTGAATATTCAGGTTTGTAGTGGCATTTCCCTTTTCCTTTGTCAGAAGATTTTTGGCCGTATTAGGGTTCTCTAAAGAAACAGAAGCAGGCTGGAGAGATAGCCTAGCAGTTAAGAGCACCGACTGCTCTTGCAGAGGACCCGGGTTCGATCCCCAGCATCCATATGGCAGCTAAGAACCGTCTATAACTCCAATTCCAGGAGAACTCCAGTTCCAGGGGAATCTGAGACCCTCTTCTGACCTCCGCGGTATTGTACCACATGGTGCACAGACCTACAGGCAGACAGTACATTCATACACATACAGAAATAAAATTTAAAAAAAAAACAGAAGCAACAGGACGAATATATAGCTATATACAATTTATTGATTTGCTCACATGACAGAGTTCAAGGAGTCCAACAGTAGCTGCACCGCACTGGAGAGGCTGAGAATCCAGGGAACTGCTCAGTCCACAAGGCTGGATGTCTCAGTAGTCCCAATCTGGTGCTGAAGGCCCGATGGATTCCAGGAGATCTGCCAGTCTCAGTACACGCTGGGATCCATAGGGTTGATCACAGCAGCAAGACAAACTCATCAGTGAGAGAGAGAGGCAAGCCGCAGGAAAAAAGGGACCAGATCCCTCTGGCATGGCCTTTAATACTGCCTGCCAGCAGAAGGTAACGCCCAAATTTGGGGTGGGCCATCCGGATTGAGGTAGTCCAATCTGAAGATCCTTTTTCTCTTATTTGTTCCTTAGTCCAGTCAAGTTGACACCCAGGATTAACCATCACTTCATGCCCAACAGAATGGCTATAATGAAAAATAGCCATCAAGCCAGGCATGGCACACATCTGTATTCCCAGCACCCAGGAAGCTAAGGCAGGAGGATCTCTAGTTTGAGGACATCCTGGGGCTGTACAGATCCTATCTCTAAACACCAAACAGAAAAACACAACCATGATTGAAAATAACCATTGAGAAGGGTGTGGAGAAATTGAAACTCTCATGTATTGTTGATGGGAATGTATAACCCACTGTTTGGTAAAAGTTTGGCAAATCCTCAAAAAGTTAAATAGGCTGGCAGGATGGATCAGAGGTTAAAGGTACTTGCCACACAAGCCTAACTGGAGTTTGATCCCTGGAACCCATGGTGGTGGAATGAGAGAACTGACTCTCAAAAGTTTTCCTCTGACTTCCACACATGGGCCAAGGAACATGCATACTGGTACATATACACAAATCCGAAATAAAATTGGACAGAATTAGTGTGTGACAATTTCACTCCTAGTTGCAGATAGACCTTCTCCCAACAGGCAAAAGAAATAGTGCAAATGTGCATCAGTAGAGGAATGGATAAATTGAATTTATACGAGGTATATAAATGCAGTAAAATTAACTATGAAAGAGAACAAAGTACTGATACCTGTGAATGATCCTTGAAAATCCTTTGATCGGGGGCTACCCTGTACTACCCCTGGTTCTCTGCTCACTTAGCATTTTTTTTTTAATTTTTTTAAATTTTATTTATTTTTGTATGTGTATGAATGTACTGCCTGCATGTAGGTCTGTGCACCCGTGTCGTGCAATGCCACGGAGGTCGGAAGAGGGTCTTGGATTCCCCTGGAACTGGAGTTCTTCTGGAATTGGAGTTACAGATGGTTCTTAGCCACCATGTGGGTGCTGGGGATCGAACCCGAGTCCTCTGCAAGAGCAGTGGGTGCTCTTAACTGCTAGGCTATCTCTCCAGCCTCTCACTTGGCATTTTTATTACTCCCGCATACCCATCCAATTTACTAATCTTCTGCTTATTCAATTCCCATTTCCTTTTCATTCTTTCTTCACTTGTTAAATTTCCTTGTCTTTACAGCTTGCCATTACAAACTAGTGTATAAAGGGCAGAAATTCCAGGTGTAGTAAGTAGTTCAAACAATTAATCCTAGCACTTTGGTGGAGGCTGAGGCAGAAGATCCTAAATTTGAGGGCAGCCTGGACTTTGGCATGCGTCTGTCTCAAAAAGGCAAGTGGACCCCATGTGGTGGCACGTGCCTTTTAATCTCAGCACTCAGGAGGCAGAGGCAGGCAGATCTCTGTGAGTTCAAGGCCAGCCTGGTGTACATAGTGAGTTCCAGGACAGCTGGGGCTACAGGAGGACCCTGTCTCAAAAAAAAAAAAAAAAAAAAAAAAAAAAGAGCAAGTGGGGTAAGGAGAGGGGAGGGGGATTCCTCTCCTACTTGGAGAGAATCCAGACTTTTACAGCATCAACTACAACTACACCAGAACATACAAAAATTATGGGCAGTAATCCTCACAGTGAAAAGGTGACAAAAATTGCCCTTGAATTTGACTGCCACAACTAGAATTACCTGTTGAGTTTCAGTTACACGTGTGCCCAGCTTTGTCCTAGGGGGCCGAGAAGGATGAAGAAAGGCAGAGGGTGAGAGGGGAGGGAAGGACTAAGTAGACCCTCTTTAAAAAATTATTTTGTTTGGGGATAGAGAGATAGCCTAGCAGTTAAGAGCACCGACTGCTCTTGCAGAGGACCCGGGTTCGATCCCCAGCACCCACATGGCAGCTGAGAACCGTCTGTAAATCCAATTCCAGGAGAACTCCAGTTCCAGGGAAATCTGAGACCCTCTTCTGAACTCCGTGGCATTGCACGACATGGGTGCATAAGCCTACATGCAGACAGTACATTCATACAAATACAAAAATAAATAAAATAAATTATTTTATGTATATGAGTGTATTACTTGCATGTGTATAAGTACTTCCATGTCATGCAATGCCTGCAGAGGTCAAAAGAAGTCATCAAATCCCCTGGAACTGGAGTTATGGATGGTTGTTAGCTGACACGTTGGTTCTGGGAATTGAACCTGGGTCCTTTGCAAGAGCAGCCAGTGGTCTTAACCACTGAGCCATCTCTCCAGCCCTTCCAGCCCCCTTTTTAAGAAACTTGAAGGGGATGGGGCTGGAGAGATGGCCTAGCAGTTAAGAGTGCCAATTGCTCTTGCAGAGGACCCAGGTTCGATTCCCAGCACCCACATGGTGGCTGAGAACTGTCTTTAACTCCAGTTCCAGGGGAATCCGATGCCCTCTTCTGACCTCCGCGGCACTGCACAACACAGGTGCACAAACCTACATGCAGACAGTGCATTCATACATATAAAAAATAAAAAAAATTAAAAAAACTTGAAGGGGCTAAAGAGGTGGCTCAGTGGTTAGAAGCACATACTGCTCTTACAGATGATCCAAGTTTGGTTCCTAGCACCCACATCGGGTGGCTTGCAGACACTTGTAACTCCAGCTCTGGGAGACCCTTCCCCCTTCTGGTCCAAGCACCCACAAGCAAATGCACACATACCCAAATCCATAATTAAAAATAAATCTTATCTCTTTTCCGCCTTTTGGCTAAGATCAAGTGTAGTATCTGTTCTTATCAGTTTAATATCTGAGTTAAAAAAAAATAATTCTCAGGAGTCAGAGGCAGGTGGATCTTTGTGAGTTCAAGGCCAGCCTGGTCTACAGAATGAGTTCCAGGACCGCTGGGGCTACAGGGAGACCCTGTCTCAAAAAGACAAAATAAATAAATAATAAATAAATAAATAAATAAATAAATAAATAAATAAAATAAATCTTAAAAGAAACATAATCACTGAAGAAGAATAGATGTCGCTCTCCTTGTTGCTCTGTTCCCGGCCGGCAGGAAAAAGGAGAGGACACGGGCTGGAGAGATGGCCCTAGCGTTAAGAGCGCTGACCGCTCTTACAGAGGACCGGGTTCGTCCCCAGCACCCACATGGCGGCCGAAACGTCTGAAACTCCAATTCCAGGAGAAACTCCAGTTCCAGGGAATCGAGACCCTCTTCTGACCTCCGCGGCATTGCACACACGGGTGCACAAACTGAATGCAGACAGTACATTCATACACATACGGAAATAAATAAATTAATAAAAAAATTTTTTAATAAAAAATAAAAAAAAAGGAGAGGACACACTCTTGTTTCTTCCAGACGCAGTTTATTCAGGCAATCTTACATCAACTCTCTCTTCTCCCTTCCCGTGTCCCTACTAATAATCTCTTCCCTCAACCCGCCTCCTGCTAGGGTGCGAGCACCGTGGCGGTCTCTCATTGGTCTGTAAGCGGTATGCACAATATACGGAAGTCAGCGGACATGCTAATGAGGGTTCAGGTTTGGCGTTCTCTTGTTGGCTGGGGAATGAGCTGGGCAGTCAGTCAGGCCACAATCAGGCAATAAGACCTGGCCAGGGTCCAAAGTGCCATTTTGGCCAATGCCCACTCTCCACATCTCCCCCTTTCTTTTATAATATGGCAGAGAGAATGCCTGTCTTAGGTTGCCCTGAGAGGTTTCCTTACCCGTCATGGGGTCAAACAAACAGCATAGGTTTGTTCCCTGTCTTAGGTTGGTAATACATGCAGCGGGTCTTACCGTCTTTTGACTACTTCTCTAGCATGCCAAGCCAAACTTGAGGTGAACTGCCCAGTTCAATAGCGGCAAGAGCCTGCACGAAGAACGCTCTTTTCTGCGCTGATTGTTCCGCATGCATCAGACACCACAGACACAATGACCCGCAGGATTATACTGCAACCAAACCCGCTATTCCAGCCCAATGCTGTAGGTGAGACACCGCTTGACATCCAGAGATAAAAACCTCCACATGACAAGTCTACACGTGTAGAATCGATGTGCACGCATGGATGAGCGGAGTTTTTCCAAATAGAGAGTCGAGTTCACCAACCAGTTTCCTGTTAATGATATGAGGAGAGCTGCGTGATAGATTAGCTGCGGTGGCTCAGATTCTGAAAAGGTACAGAGGTAATAAGAGCCCAGAATGTCTCCATTCACACCCAACTGTGCTATCTGTATAAGCAATCGAGCTGATCCTGCACCAAATCAACCCTTTGATATCATAATGCCTGTTTTGAAATTATTATAATATTCTGTTGATTGTTCATTGCCTCAGCAACACCAGATGACAAATTGGTTAAGTGCAGTGCTGTCTGAACAGTTGACATCAGGAAAACTGCCGCAGCTGCTGCGATTGCCATGAAATACCACCTGCTAGAGGAAAGGTGGTAGCATTCCCGCATAAGCATAGAAACAAGTCCTGTTACCACAGGTTACATTATTTCTTTTCATAGCTTCCATTATATACAAGGAACACAAAGGGGGGCCATATGCATACAGGCACGGGTTTGAAAGTGCCAAGCTCCCCTCAGCCATGTGCATTGGACCGGCTGGTCCCCGGAGGGGGTGCACCAAACCAGCCTCCTGTCTGGTTATGCATATGTACACAATCACTCTCTGGGATATGTTAGTAATCAGTTGGAAGCACAGTAATCCGTTTAGGGCAGGTGTATGTCTCTTGTACTGCTGCTATATGTGTCATCTAATGGTATAAAAAAAGGGACCTCCATGTTATCATTGGTTGAAAAAGGCGGGGGAATACTTGCGCTGAGTGGCATGACTGGATAGGTTTTAGGGAACACTGTCATCAGCCCCCAGAGCTCTCCGTCATCGCCATGGGCATGGCACCATCATCAGAGTATCCCACACTTCCACATCTTGGACACTCGGTGAGCCTTTCCGGGATCCAAAGAGGTTGTTTATGATCCTGAGGAAAAACACAGACAGCTTCTCTCGCCCATGTTAGGACCGGTCCGGGCCATACCATTTTTCTGTAAGTATGTCTTTCCACATTACAAGCCCTTTTGAAGTGTTGTCTGTTTTGTGTGCCTGTCGCAGCTGACCTGCCTGTGCTTATCTAAATTTAAAAATTAATAGTAAAAGAGCAATCGCAAGTCTTTTCCTTTGGAGGAGAGCCACGGGCCATTCACCCCCTTTTGTTTTGAGGCACTCCTTTAGTGTATGATGAGCCCGCTCAATAATGCCTTGTCCTTGTGGATTGTAGCAAACCGTGAGTGAGGCAATGCCCATCATCAAACAGAAGGAGTTAAAGGAGCTGAAGTGTAAGCGGGCCATTGTCAGTCTTTAACTCTTTTGGCTGTCTCCCAGGCTGCCCACGCCTGGAAACAATGTTCCGGACATGACGGGCCTTTTCTCCAGAGTGTAGGGAGGCAAAAATAATTCCTGAGACGGTATCAACAGAGACATGCAATATTTTAATGTGCCAAATTCAGGGATGTGAGTGACATCCATCTGCATACATGTAACGGGAGAGCCCCTGGGATTAATCCCAAGGGACTGTTGCGGCAGAAGTGGGGCACATTGATGACAATTTTTTACAATATCACGAGCATAGGCTCGAGAATGTGAAATCAGGAGGCAAGCAGTTTTAGAATTAACATGAAAGCGGGAATGAAAGTGCGTGAAGTTCCTGAGGGGAGGAGAAAAACACATCAGAGCTCTGGACAGCCTTATCAACTGAATCATTACCTCAGCTAGCGGGCGGAGTCTGGTGTGAGCCCTGAATATGCTGAACAAAGAATGGGTGTTCTCTCTGGAGAATAGCATGTGTAAAGTACGAGAAGAGACCGACGGCTGACCTGAGATTGATCTTTCCTACTACCTCGAGCCTTTTTAGGATATTAACAACAAATTGGCTGTCAGAAATCAGGTTGAAAGGAGCATTAAAGGTCTGAAACCTGTTATGACTATAGAGGGGAACAAGTAGTGTCTTGAGAGTGAAGGGAAATGGAAAAGAAGCAAGCTTTTATGTCTATAAATTATAATGGGCCAGTGTTTTGGAATTGCTGAGGGCAAAGGAGCCCCGCTGCATGGGCCCCATTAATTACCATTTGTTTAAGCACCCTCGTTCCGCCCCATTCCCATCTGCCCTTTTGCCATTTGCATGCTGCTAGCCGCTAGGCCAGAATTGGTAAGAGGGCCGCCTAATTCCGACAGACCTTCATTCACAATCAAAGCCTTTATTTTTGTAAAGGTTTATTGCCTGCCTACACTCCTTTGTACATTGTTCAAATACCATTGTTTAAAAGCGGCATGGTAGTGTCAGGGTCACCAAATATTTTCCTGCTGCCTCCACCATTCTGCCACAAAATTTTTTATGATTTTAATATCGAGTGGCTCATGATAACGGTTATTGTCCTGTTGGTTTTTGGAAGACTGGAAAACATAGGCTGGATTTTGACTGGTACCTCCCTCCAGCACTCCGGATGAATCGAAGTGCCAGGTACCACAAAAGGCAGAGGGGTCCCGGGCTCGTCAGCATGTAGCGGAGGTCCTGGGGCCTGCCGGCCGTATGCTAATCTTCACTTGCCCCATGCTTTCTACCAAACTCTCCAACTCATCAGCTGACATATCCTGCTCTTCGTCCTCAACCCCTCTGGGTGGCGCCTGTTCCTCTTTTAGCTGCTGTAGAAGTTTTTCCCCTTTTTTTAATTTCTGCTGTGCAGCTCCCTTCATTCGCCCAAGCAATTTCTTTATTAATTTCCAAATCGGAAATACACCTCTCTGCAGAATTCCTTGTTCCTCACAAACATTAGGTCCCCTCCCAAATTTCCCCAGCAATGTGGCATGAGGTTTCCGGTCACAAGAAACCAGGGTGCGATCTCATCTACTGCTCTTAAGAACTCATCTAAAATTTGGGTCTTTATGCCAATTCCTTTCATTTTCAGCAGTTCCTTTAAGGTATTGCGCATTGGCCGCATTGAATTTGAATTCCCCATAGTCTCTACTTCCGAGAACCTTAATTGTCCCCTTTCCCGAGGAGCCTTAATTGTCCCACTTACCTGGGAGCTTACCGGCTAGCCCACCTGTCTGCGTCTGGTTCTGAACTGTGCTCACACCGACGGAGGTTCCCCGTCCAGGCCGCCACTTGTCGCTCTCCTCATCGCTCTGTTCCCAGCCGGCAGGAAAAAGGAGAGGACACACTCTTGTTCTTCCAGATGCAGTTTATTCAGGCAACTCTTACATCAACTCTCTTCTTCTCCCTTCCCGTGTCCCCTACTAATAATCTCTTCTCTCAACCCCGCCTCCTGCTAGGGTGTGAGCACCATGGCGGTCTCTCATTGGTCTGTAAGCGGTATGCACAATATACGGAAGTCAGCAGACATGCTAATGAGGGTTCAGGTTTGGCGTTCTCTTGTTGGCTGGGGAATGAGCTGGGCAGTCAGGCCACAATCAGGAGATAAGACCTGGCCAGGGTCCAAAGCACCATTTTGGCCAACGCCCGCTCTCCACAAATAGACATGCATGCATTACACAGCAATGATAACTATTATAAAGGGCTTATGATGTACCAACCACCCAAAGTATACATTATTTATGTTAAGCCTGTGTGTTGTATATTAGTTATCCATTGTTCAATGACAAATTACCACATAACTTAGTGGCTTAAAATAATATATATTTACTATGGCTTTGGGCGAGGAATCTGATATCATTGGTTGGAACTACAGATACCTGAAGACTTGCCAGGATGGAGAATGTACTTCCTCGATGGCCGACTTGCTTGAGAGGCAAGTTGATGCTGGTTATTGGCAGGTAGCCTGTCCTTTCCACATGTGCCTCTTGAGAGGGCTTCCCAAGTGTCTTTATTACATGGTGGCACATGATGCCACATTCTTGCCAAACTCCTGTATTGTTGTTTTGAGATAGGGTCTCACTACCTGAGGCTGGCCTCAAATTCTCTATTTTCCCCACTCTGGCTTTGAACTTGTGATCCCACTGCCTTTGCTTCCCAAGTGCTACGGTAACAGATGTGAATAACAATGCCCAGTTTAGTGTATTTTTTGAAACCACAGCAATTCTATATATATATATATATAGTATAATTTATATATATAAAACAATAGTTTTAGTTTGAATATAGAATATAAAACATTCTAGTTTTAGTTTGAATATTACCAATGACTAATGCTGTTGAAATAGACTTCTTGTACTTATTTACCATGTGCAAATCTTTTCTGGTAAAGTATTCAAATGTTGGTTCATTTATATTTGGGTTATTTTTTCTTTAGGTTTAAAATTTTAATTTATTTTGATTTTATGTGTATGTTTTACATGTAATGCAAATGCACCTGTGCATTTTCTTTGGTTTTAAAATTTCCAATTTTTTTTTTTTTTTTTTTTTTTTTTTTTTTTTTTTTTTTTTTTAAGGTTTCNTTTTTTTTTTTTTTTTAATTAATTTATTTATTTAATGTGTATGAATGTACTGTCTGCATGTAGGTCTGTGCACCCGTGTCGTGCAATGCCGCGGAGGTCAGAAGAGGGTGTCAGATTCCCCTGGAACTGGAGTTAAAGACGGTTCTCAGCCGCCATGTGGGTGCTGGGGATCGAACCCGGGTCCTCTGCAAGAGCAGTCGGCGCTCTTAACCGCTAGGTGGTCTCTCCAGCCCCAATTAATTAATTTTTTATGTGTATGAATGTACTGTCTGCATGTAGTTTGGTGCACCCGTGTTGTGCAATGCCTCAGAAGTCAGAAGAGGGCATCAGATTTCCCTGGAACTGGAGTCAAAGATGGTTCTTAGTCGCCATGTGGGTGCTGGGAGTCGAACCTGGGTCCTCTGCAAGAGCAGTCTATGCTCTTAACCGCTGAGCCATCTCTCCAGCCCCATAACTGTTGTTAGTCTTAACCATTGAGCCATCTCTCCAGCCCCGAAGACCACTTCTTAAAGCTTCTATTGTGGATCTTGCTTTTGATATTAAATGTTAAGCTTAGGCTGGAGAGATGGCCTAGTGGTTAAGAGCACCGACCGCTCTTACAGAGGACCCGGGTTCGATCCCCAGCACCCACATGGTGGCTAAGAACCGTCTGAAACTCCAATTCCAGGAGAACTCCAGTTCCAGGGGAATCCGACGCCCTCTTCTGACCTCCGCGGCATTGCACAACACGGGTGCACAAACCTACATGCAGACGGTACACTCATACACATACATAAATAAAATTAATAAAAAAATAAGTAAATGTTAAGCTTTTAAGTTTTTTCTCATTTCTTTTTCCTTTATCAATTTAATAGTTTGAGCCACTGTATCTAAGACTATGACTTGTTTAAAATTAGTTTTTATATATTTATATATGTTTTTAGGTATTTGTTGTTAGCCATCAGGGTATTGTTTTTTTCTTTTCAGTTTTTGTGACAGGAACTCATTATATAAATTGGGTATGCATCAAACCCGCCTTAGCCTTCCAAGTGCTGGTGTTACAGGTGTGTATCACTGTGCCTGGTTTTAGCTATCTGTATTTTTCTTTAATAATATTTCTTGTGCTGGGCGTGGTGGTGCACACCTTTAATCCCAGCACTTGGGATGCAGAGGCAGGCAGATCTCTGTGAGTTCAAGGCCAGCCTGATCTACATAGTGAGTTCCAGGCCAGCTGGGACTACAGGGAGACCCTGTCTCAAAAAGACCAAAAAAATTTCTTTAAGATCTCCTATAATGTGTATTTGAGTATTCTTTTCCATTTTTAGAGCCACATTATTGCTCTGATGGAGTTTTTCTAGTTGTAAGGAGGCAGACCATAACCCAGTAAATAGGATTAGGGATATAGTCCAGTGGTAGAATGCTTGCCCAGCATGTGTGAGGCCTGGGGTTCAATACCAGTGCTGCAAAACAAAAACAATAACTGCTACATAAGGAAAACACTTTGTAGTAAAATGATAATATAGGAAATAATGAGAACAGGAAGTGTGGGTGGGAGGTTAGTTATCATTTTAAGTGGAATCATTAGGGAGGGCCTCATTGGGTAGTAGATATTTTAAATAAAGGCTGAAGCAGGTCAGCAGGTGGTCATAATGCGGGAACAGTAAATTCCTAACACCTCTAGGGAACGGAACAGAAGTACAAAAGCAAGAGAAGGTCTATCATGTTCTAGGAATAGTAAGGAAATGTACAGAGTAAATGAGTGAAGGAAGCAACAGTGGGGAATGAGGGCAGAGCGGCAAGAGGGTTAGACGTTGAGTAGATGGTGCAGACTTATGTATTGTAGGCTGTGAGAACACTGGCTTTTACTCTGAGATGGTTTACAAGAAAGACATGATCTTGACTTGAATGATTCACACTGATCACAGAGTTAGCACAAAATGTAAGGGAGAAGGCCAGTTCAGAGTCTACTACAGTAATACAGTAAGAAATAATGATAGTTTGGAACAGGGTGGTAGCAGTGAGATTACTGAGAAATAAGATAGAATCAGGATACAGATGATAGATAGATGATTGATAGATAGATAGATAGTTTTATAGTTTTGTTTTTTTGAGACACAGGTAGCCTGGAGCTTGCTATATAAACCAGGCTGGCTTCCATCTCACAGAAATCCACTTGCCTTTGCCTCCCAGGTGCTGGGATTAAATGTGTGCCATCACGACCTGGATATATTTTAAAGTGGTACCAATAGGCTTCACTGTTGAGTTGGATGTAGAAAGGAATTAAGGAGCACTTGGAAGAATAATAACATACCAACACAGGGTATGATGGCACAGGTTTGCAATCCTAGCCTTATGGAGACAGTGGTAGGAGGATCCTGAATTTCAGGCCAGTCTGGCCTAAATAGTGAGTTCAAGGCCAGCCAGAGCTATAGAGAAACTCTAAAATAAAAACAAAATGACAACAAACAAGGGCTAGGAATGTAGCTTTGTGACAGAATACTTGCCTAGCTTGTACAAGGCCCTGGATTCCAACCCTAGTGCCCTCCCCTTATAATAATCTAAAAAATTAAAGGGCTGGAGAGATGATTCAGTGATTAAGAGCATTGGGTACCCTTGCAGAGGACCTGGGTTTTTTTCCTAGCATCCACATGGTGGCTAACAACTATCCATAACTCCAGGGCAATCCCATGCCTTCTTCTGACTCTGTGGGCTTTGTACAACATGGGTGCACTTACACACATGCAGGCAGTACACTCATATACACTCATATACATAAAATAAATATTTTAAAAATTAAAAAATACATCAACATAGCATATGATCATACGCTTTAATCCTTGTCAGTTTTAGTGAATGATGCTATCAAAAACCTAGGTTTCTCGTATAGTATTTCTGTTTTGTTATATTCAGGCTTGTCTTCAAGATAGTAAGATGATTAAAGCAGCCATCAGGCATCTATCCTTAAGGTTATGTCAGGAAGGAATAAAAGATGCCTTCTTTCTTTTATTTTATAAACTTTTTAGGACTTGTATTTCTTTTTTGTTGTTTTTGTTTTGAGACAGAGACTCCAGCTGGCCTGGAACTCAGTATGTAGACCAGGCTGGCTTTGAACTCACAGAGATCCGCCTGCCTCTACCTCCTGAGTCCTAGGATTAAAGGTGTGTGCCACCATGCCCGGCTTAAAGACAGTTCTTGGCCACCATGTGGGTGCTGGGAATCAAACCCAGGTCCTCTGTAAGAGCAGCACTCTTAACTGCTGAGTCATCTCTCCAGCCCTGACTTGTATTTCTTTTTAAGATGGAGAAAACCTTTCTTAGAAATAGTTTCTCTTCACCTTACCACACCCCACAATAGCTGAAATGGTTAGCTAAAATTCCCCCATGTCCCCCATGTTTAAAATAGCATTTGGTGGGGCTGGAGAGATGGCCTAGTGGTTAAGAGTGCGGACTGCTCTTGCAGAGGACCCGGGTTCAATTCCCAGCACCCACATGGCAGCTGAGAACCGTCTTTAACTCCAGTTCCAGGGGAATCCGACACCCTCTTCTGGCTTCCGCGGCATTGCACGAGATGGGTGCACAAACCTACACACAGACAATACATTCATACACATAAAAAAATAAATTAAGTAATTAATAAATTTAAAAAAATAGCATTTGGTGAGGGTATGAGTCCACCATGATTGACTTTGATCAATTACAGTTTACTCCCTGGGGCTGGGGTTGGGGCCTAGCACTTTGAAAATATACAGACAAGCATAGGAGTGCTGCTACTGCCCAGGTTAACAAGGTTGTAGTTTTCGGAGCATCCAGTCAGCAAAATCTGTTACAGCATGATAAAGAATGGAAGGTATTTGCACCATATCCTTTTGGAAAAAAGAATATTTGAAGGATGAAGGATTTCAAGTCAGAACATAGCATGATTAAATTTCACAATGTTTTCAGGATGGAGTTGCACTCCTGAGAGCACATATGGTCTGGAGGCAGGGCCACTAGTTGTTAAACTTAGAAGGTATTGGAGATTTTAGGGGTGTTAGGAAGACTGACCAATTGGATGAAAATGGAGAAAGTAGAAGGAAGAGATTCTAGAACAACTCTCGCTTAGGTTCCTATATGGGTTGATCATAAGGTATTTTGTACAAGAGAGACAACATATGGATGGAGGTGTGGATTTTGAAGATATGAAGATGACTAAACATGGAATAAAAACCTCTAGAAGTTAGAGCAAGGTGCAGTGTGGAAGTATGGAGAATTGATTAAGGAGAGATGAAGCAGGATGGGTTTGGCTGACTTTATTCAGGGTTGGGCATCAAGGGCATTTTGACAAAATTTTAAATATAATTGTAGATAAGCCTTTTTTTTTCTCTTTTTTTTTAATTTTTTTATTAATTTTTATTTATTTCTGTATGTGTATGAATGTACTGTCTGCATGCAAGTCTGTGCACCCGTGTCGTGCAATGCCGCAGAGGTCAGAAGAGGGTCTCGGATTCCCCTGGAACTGGAGTTCTCCTGGAATTGGAGTTTCAGACGGTTCTCAGCCGCCATGTGGGTGCTGGGGATCAAACCCGGGTCTTCTGTAAGAGCGGTCGGCGCTCTTAACCGCTAGGCCATCTCTCCAGCCCGTAGATAAGCCTTTAAGGAGCATTAAAAACCTGTTTTGAAATATGGCTTTCTATAATTTGTTTCAACATGTTGTTGGGTTACAGCAAATGAATAACCAACATGGTCTCAACTTTTTTTTTTTTAATTTGGCCTGCTGACTAGAAACCTCAGAACTCAGCCCCGTGAGCTGTTAATCAGATAAGCATAGCAGGGTTTTGTAAAGAATCATGCTGAACAAATAGCTGGGGTCATATGGACTTATTAAAGGAAGTATTGTCCAAACCAAACTGTGAAGGAAAATTTTGCAAAGAAAGTATAATGAGAAAGTCTTTGGATTAAATTGTAGATTTCTCTTCTGTTCTATGACAGTAGTTCTTAACATTCTCTAATTTAAGAGAATGTTTAGGGGCTGGAGAGATAGCACCGACTGCTCTTGCAGAGGACCCAGGTTCGATCCCCAGCACCCACATGGTGCTGTAACTCCAGTTCCAGGAGAACTCCAGTTCCAGGGGAATCTGACACCCTCTTCTGACCTCCGCGGCATTGCACGACACGGATGCACAAACCTACATGCAGGCAGTATGTTCATACACATAAATAAAATATTTTAAAAAAGTTTTAATAAAAAAAGAGAATGTTTAATGAACCTTTGAATTGTAAAGTCAATATAGCTGATATATCCTGTGAATTAAGTATTACTTAAAAATAGGAATATTTACCCTCCAAAAACCTATTTTATGGACCACTGGAGTAGTCCATACATTAGATTTAGAAATCAAAGAAGGTAGTTTCAAGAAATTAAAAAAGTAGGGGCTGGAGAGATGGCTCAATGGTTCAGAACACTGGCTGCTCTTGCAGAGGACCCAGGTTCAATTCTCAGCAGCAACCTACATGGCACCCAACAACTGTCACTAACTCCAGTTCCAGGGGAATCAACAGCCTCTTTGCACCTCTGCAGGCACTGCATGGCATGAGTGTACTTACAATACATGTAGGCATTACACTCAAAAGTAATAATAAAAAAATTAAAAAGTATTCCCAAACATCTTTTGAATTGTTTCCATGTTTTCCTTTCTTTAGCCACTGAAGTGTGCATTGGAACAATAAGATTATCTGATATTTGTGTGATACCAACTTTATGCAATGCATGTGTGTGAGACAAGATCTCACCAAGTAGTCAGGACTGCCCCCTTAGCAACCCTCCTGCTTCAGCTTCCTAAATGCTGGGCTTACAGGCATGTCTCTATCAAGCCCAGCTTCCAGCTCTCTCTCCTCTCCCCTCCCCTCCCCTTCCCTCCCCTCCTCTCCCCTCCCCTCCTCATCTTTTTGAGACAGGGTCTCCTGTAGCTCAGGATAGTCTCAAATTTGCTAAGTAGCAGTAGGTGACCTTGAACTTCTGATCCTCCTGCCTCCATTCCTCAGGGCTGGTATTATACATGTGCACCACCATGCCATTTGTGTGTGTGTGTGTGTGTGTGTGTGTGTGTGTGTGTATGTGTGGGTTTTGCATGGGATGGAACACAGGGCTTCACAGCGCATGCTAGGCAAGGATGGTACCAACTGACCATATCCCCTGCCCCTGTACTCTCTCTGGTTTCTGTGTCCCAATGCTTAGAGAAGCATAGTGATTGACAGAAGTTGAGAAGTTGAGAAGTGAGAACTGAAGGAAAAAAGAACAAGCTAGGAAGACAACTTGATTGACAGAGTAGTGAAGGGAAGAAACAAACTACACAAAGGCCAGATCACAGATGACAGAACACTGAGCAGCCTCTGCAGCAATCAGTCAGAATGATTCCAATCTGATCAAGGGCTGTCAGCTTCTTGACTTTTTTTTCTTTCCTTTCCAACTCAGGACCAACCAGAGACAGCTGAATATGCTATTCTAAACCAATCATATCAGATGCCCTGTCTGCTTCCAGCCACCCAGCCTTCAGCTATCCTCTGCTATCTCCCAAAGTCAAAGAATACACCAGTTGTCTCATTATTAAGCTGCTTTATTCCTCTGACAGCTTCAAGTCCCTGCCAAGTGCAATGACAGTGACTATTACTGGTCACAGCCAGCTTTCAATAAAATAGTCTCTACTGATCTCATCTTGCTGACCTTCATCCCCTTCTAAGTCATATGAATGATATGAATGCTATGATAAATGATTATCAAACATTAGTATGATAGGATGATAGTGCGAGAGGATGGCCAGTTTGGGGAATATGTAAAAACAGATAGACCTAACCTCAAGGATATTCCGGCTAGTGGGGCAGATACATAATTGTAATTCAAAGAGTAAATGAAACAGGTTTGTACAAATAAGGATGTAGGTCAGGTAAGATTTTAGGAGGAAGATGACCCTTATGCCAAATGTAAGAGAAGAGCAGGGGTCGATATTCAAGGCAGGTGGGGCAAGGAGCAAAATGAGTAAAACGTTAACAGACCCAAACCCTCAAGGAGAGCGGCAGGAGACAAGGCAGGTGCATCGTGGACGGTGATGGACGTGATGCACGTGACACGTTACGAAGCCTTAGTGATTTTATGCTATTCAAGCGGCTCCTTCTCGCAAATGCGACATAGGGCTGCTGTAAGCAAAGAGAAAAAAACAAAACAAAACAAAACAAAAACACCAAGGGGCCCCTGCCTCTGCGTGTATTATTGTAAGGTGGGGGCTGGAGAGATAGCCTAGCGGTTAAGAGCACTGACTGCTCTTGCAGAGGACCCGGGTTCGATCCCCAGCACCCACATGGCGGCTAAGAACCGTCTGTAACTCCAATTCCAGGAGAACTCCAGTTCCAGGGGAATCCGAGACCCTCTTCTGACCTCTGCAGCATTGCACGACACGGGTGCACAAACCTACATGCAGACAGTACATTCATACACGAACAAAAAATGAATAAAATTAAAAAAAAATTTGTAAGGTGCAGAAAGGCGGTGATACCGACATTCATGTCCGGCACACACCAACCAATCAAGGTTGAATGAATGGACATAGCATTTGGGTGTAACCATCAGGTCTCCAATTTTTCTCCTACAGTAGACCTGGGGACATCCATTTGAGGAGCAAAAGGGAAGGCTTCAGGTTGAGGAACTGCCATTCTGGCGGGGAAGGCTGGGTAAATGGGTGCACGGCTATCGCGAACACAGGAGAGCCACACAGAGAGGCGTTGGGCATTGGAGCAGCAGCGGAGAAAGCCACCAGCAGGGAGCAGGCACGGCAGGCAGGAGCCAGGTCACACCGCTCACCTGTGCCGCCACCGCTCGCCCTGCAGGCGGAGCCTCGGCTCAGTGCCTTTCCGTTTGGGCGCGGCCGCAAGCCTGGGGGCGGGCATTGGGGGCCGGGCGCTCTCGGGGATTGGCCACGCCAGGGAATGGACACGCCGTCTGCGCTGCGGATTCGCCCACGGCTCTGGTTGAGCGGGGGGTGGGCCTCTCCCGTGGGTCCCCGTAGTCATTGGCTCGCTGCGGTTTCCTTGGGGACGTGGCGCCGCCAGCGGCACGGGCCCTCCTTCCGGCTGCCCTGGGAGCCACCGGGAGCTGGTGGAACGAGCCCAGCGGTGTGGAGGCTCGGGATCCCGTGAGTTGGAACGCGAGAGAGCTGCGGGGCTAGCAGGGACGGGGGGTGGGGCAGCGGGGACCCCAGGTCCCCCAACACGTGGGGTTAGAATGTTCCTCCAGGACCGAGGTGGCCTACTGGAAAGCCGTGTCCCAGGATGAGGGGCAGGGTCCGCTGGGCCAGAGGAAAGAGAGCAGAGGGACTGGGAGTGGGGGTAAGGACACTGGGAGGGAATGCGCAGTTCTTGAGGGGATCCAGTCTTCTGGGCACTGCTGGAGGTAAGCCTGATACCCAGCCAACCCTTTTCAGGCTGCAGCCGTAGGAGATGCCTGGAACAAGGAGGCCACCCTCTCATGGCAAAAGGAAAAGGAGGTGACAGACGTTAAGACCACAGACGGGAACTCATGGCTAGGTAAGGCTTACCACTCCGGCGGATTGCCCAGTGGAGGGTGTTAGGCTGGTTGGGGGACCCTAGGTTGCTTGCTGTAAGTGAGGCTTCCTTGCTCGGAGGCTGCACCAGAACTTTGCATGCTGGTCATGTGTTTGCAAAGATGGTCGAAGTGGTATTCTTTTGACGGCCAGTACAGTAATAATTTTCAGCCCATAACCCCGAGTCGTGGAGTGCAGTCAGCTCTGAAAATTGATAGGTTTATAATGTTCTTTCAAGTTTTCACCTGAGTGAATCTAGGTACTAGAGGAGGCTAAATAGAGGTTTATTTATTTATTTATTTATTTATTTATTTATTTTTATTTTAAAGCAATACACTTAGGTCATTTTGAACCAGTATAGAAAGTGAGCTTCATAATCGAATATACTCATTCATATAGTTTTTAACGAGAACTAATGTATACCTACATGTTCTGTCCAGTATGGGATAGTTGCAAAGCAGTAAGTGAGGGAAGATGCAGAGTAGTAGATATGGTGAACTACCATTTGAGTAAGACAAAGGGAAGCGAGATGCATACATTACCATATGTATTTTACCATATATCTTGGTATGTATTAATGCCTATCTATCTGTAGATTATTTCTTGGAAAATACATGAGAAATTGGCTAGCAATGGTTGTCTCCAAGCTGGGGTCAGAGTAAGAGACTGAGTTTTTGTTTTGTTTTGTTTTTTAAATCTTTTTGAGACAGGATCTTCCTGTAGCCCCAGCTGGCCTGGAACTCATTTGTAGACCAGGCTGTCCTTGAACTCACAGAGATCCAGTTGCCTTTGCCTCCTGAGTGATGGGACTAAAGGCCTACAGCACCAAACTCAGCAAGAAAAAAAATTTTTTAACTATATATTCTCTTAAGTCGGTTTTTAAAAAAAGTATATATATATATAATCAATTAGGACATTTTATAAAATCAGTTAAATAACTTGCCCTGATTCACCAGGTTTATGTAGTTGTGCCAAGAGACTATGATCTTTCCATTAACATCAGATTAATACTTTGAATTGCACGCAAAAGTGCAGAGTTTGGAAAAAGAGCAGGTATGTTTTGTCTGAATTGTGTAATAGAAGGACTATGAACCGTTTAGATGCTTTTTTTCTCATTTGAGACTACAAGAACAATTGGAATTCTTTTGGCCTGAATTTTTGCCTTTAATCTAGTTTAAAAAACATTTTTAAGCAGTCAGTTATAGAAACTTATAAGACTTAAGTACTGTTTGTCTCATTTCAGGATCAGTTTTTCCTACCTCTGCCCAGCCTCCTGGTATTTCACTGTGCCCACAGTGAGCCCATTTCTCCGTCAGCGAGTGGCATTTCTGGGACTAGTTTTCATATCCTGCCTTCTTTTACTAATGTTAATCATGGACTTTCGACATTGGGGTGCTTTCTTACCAAGAGATAGGCAATATGAAAGGTGAGTTATCTTTAGATCACTTTGCTCAGCTTGGCACTGAAGTCATCATAAACTAATTTTGCAGTGTTGGAGACTAAACCCAGGGTCTTGTACATGCAGGGTAATCACTCTACCTACTGAGTTTGTCCCTACCCTTTTTAATTTTTATTTTGAAACAGGGTTCTCACTAAGTTGCCCAGTCCCAGAATGACCTGGAACTCAATCTGTAGGCTGGTTCTGAACTTGAACGTGCAGTCCTTCTGCCTCAGCCTCTGGAATAGTTGGGATTACAGGTCTATGCCACCAGAACTGGCTGTCATAATTTTTTACTTTATTTTATTTTTAATTATTTATGTGTATGAGTGTATTGCCTGCATGTAAGTGCACCCATGTCGTGCAGTGCTGGTGGAGGTCAGAAGGCAGCGTTGGATTCCCCTGGCACTGGAGTTATGGATGGTTGTTAGCTGCCATGTGGGTGCTGGGCATCAAACCTGGGTCCTCTGCATGTGGAGTCAATGCTTTTAACTTCTGAGCCAACTCTCCAGCTCCCCCTCCCCCCACTTCTTTTTTTTTTTTTTTTTAAATAAACCCTTTAATACAGTACTTTGGTCCTTTGGGGAGATCTTATACTTTTATTAATAAAATTGCATGCCACTTGTTACATAAGGATGATCTAAAGCCCCACTTCTGGCTTTGTTCAGTTTTTGTCCATGAATGCTAATACTGCATTTTAACCTTGAAAGGCATCTTTCTGTTTTCTTGTTTGGGCGGGGCAAGCTTACTGGGTGCATACATGCTTAGAATTGTTGCACACTTGAAGAATTGACCCCTCTATCATTATTAAATGATTCTCTTTGTTCTTAGTTTTGTCCTTTGCTGTGAAATCCACTAGTCTGATATTACTAAAGCTACTTCAGCTTTCTTTTGACTAATGTTAACATGATAGGTATTTTTCTGTATTTTAGTCTTTTTGTCTTTATCTTTAAGGTGGACTTTTTGTAGATAATGCTTCTTATCCCTTCTGTTCATCTCTTCCTTTAAAGTGGGGTAATCAAGTCATTTGCATTTTTTTGGGTTTTTTGTTTTTTTTGGCCTTTTTGAGACAGAGTCTCCCTGTAGTTCCGGCTGTTCTGGAACTTGCTATGTAGACCAGGCTGGCCTTGAACTCACAAAGATCCACCTGCCTCTGCCTCCCAAGTGCTAGGATTAAAGGTGTGCGCCACCATGCCTGACTTGCACTTTGATTACTATGTTTAGGCCTGGTCTGTTCTACCATTTCTTTTATGTTTATATTTGTCCAGTTTTTTCATTTTTCTCCTTTCTTTGAAATTGAGTACATTTGAAAAAATATTTTATTAATTTTACTTTACATATACCAGTGTATTGTCTGCATGTATATGAGTGCACGGGTGTTATGCAGGGCCCAAGGAGGTCAGAAGAGGACATCAGATCTCCTGGAACTGGATGGTTGTTAGCTGCCATGTGAGTGCTGGGAATTGAACCCGGGTCCTCTATAAGAGCAACCAGTGCTCTTAACCACAGAGCCATCTCTTCAGCCCTTCTTTATCAGTGGTTTAAAGCAATTTATGACAAGCTTTGTTGGAATTTTCTACATGATTAGTGACTGGTTCAGAAGCAGCCACTCACCAAGAGCTTACTCTGCATGATACTGGGGTGCAAAGGTGAATAAAACGTGGCCCTTGGATTTTTAGATCTATGAATGTATAGTTCTTTTTTTTTTTGAATGTATATTTCTTAAGCCCAATTTAGAAAGCTTTTGAGCGTTCTTTCTTTTTTTTTTTTGGTCTTTTCGAGACAGGGTCTCCCTATAGTCCCGGCTGTCCTGGAACTCGCTCTGTAGACCAGGCTGGCCTTGAACTCACAAAGATCTGCCTGCCTCTGCCTCCCGAGTGCTAGGATTAAAGGCGTGCGCCACCACGCCTGGCGCATTATTTCTTTATATATTTTTCTGTTCTCTTCTGCTATAGGGACTCCAATTATACTGAGCCATGGATACTGTCCCAGAGCCAGCTGATAATCTGTTTATTTCCCTCCAGTTTTTTGTCTCTCTGTTTCATTTTGGATATTTTGGTGTTGTGCTTTCAAGTTCAGCAATATTTTCTTCTATAGTGTTTAATCTGCTCTTAATTCTATCCAGTGAAGCTGAGTACCTTTTTTTCTCACTAAAAATACCTCTAAATTATTCAATATTCTTTCAGTGTTACCAATTACACAGAAGATCCATATTCTTTTATATCTGTAATTCATGTTGATACATTTTTTTATACCAATTACACAGAAGATCCATATTCTTTTATATCTGTAATTCATGTTGATACATTTTTTAGATCAGTTTCTGCTGAGGCTACAAAATTAAGTGATGCCATGTTATGTTCTTCACTTTCAACATAATTTTCTATTTTTTTTTAATTTTAGAATTCTAGAATTTTTTTTCCCTGTTTATCACTTCTCACATATGTGGTAGGAGACTTTGGGCTGCAAGTAATAGCTTAAACTGACTTTAATAATAACAAACTATACTGGGTCATCTAACTAGAAGTCTAGTGATAATGTCTACATGTCAGCTTATTTAATAGTTGCAAAATAGCATCTAGTCACACCCAGGACCACATGCATCCTCATTCAGGTTCTGTAGGAGAAACAGGTTCCCTGTGGCCCTCTCATAAGAACAGTGATGAATCTTGTCAGAATCTTCAAGGAATACTTTCCTTGTAACTTTGTGGTCAGAATTTTTTTTTCAAAGCCAATTTTTATTAAAGCTTTGTGCATTTCATACAAAACTTCCCGATCAAATCTATACCCATTCCCCTTTCCTTGCCCCTCTCCACCCCACCAGACCTCATGCATTCTGCCAAACATGTTTTTCATCTTTTTCTCAGTCTCTTTTAAAATTTTTGATGCAGAAGTTTACTGTTTTGGGCAGAAATTCACTGTTTCAGTTCTTTGACCCAATCTTCTGTTGTTGTTGTTGTTCCTTCCAATTTACATCACTCCAAAATATGCATATATGCATGCCACACATATATGAAGATTATGATGTCATAGGTTTTAGCATCTTCAGCTTATTTTTTTATTATTATTGTTTTTTTTTTTTTTTCTTTATTACGCTGAAAGATGTCATGTTTAAGGAATCGTTTGAAGGCTTCCCCTTGGCAAGCCCAAACACCATCAATCCTGCCCTTGTGCTCCACACTGGGGTCTTCCCTTCCCATGGTCACCAAATGAAGTCCAGTAAGCACAGTGTCCTGTCTTGATCTTCCTGTACTGGCTCCCGTGATACCGCCTGGGTAGTCCAACAATGGCAGTCTATACTCTGAAGAGGCTGAAACCCCAGTAGTTGGTCAGTCCACAAGCTGGATGTTTCAGCAGTCCCCACCTGGCACTGAAGGTTTGGAGGATTCTTGGAGAGACATGAGTCTTCAGTCCATATTGGAAGGTTGAAAAGCTGTGTCTCATGTCTTTGAAGGTTGGCAAAAACAGTGGCAGCCACAAATAGCTGCACTTGCCAGTAAGAATGAAGACAGGACAAAACAACAGTACTTTTTTTTTTTTTTTTTTTTTTTTTCTTTTTGTCTTTTACTAAAAATCTCAAGTTTTATAATATGAAGTACAATTTTTCAGGCTTTTTCTTTGGATTTTTTTTTTTTTTTTTGTTTTTTCGTATGTGTATGAATTTACTTGTCTTTGCATTGCTAAGCTGTCTCTCTTGTCGTCTATCGCCCGGGTTCTTAGAAGTATGGGTCTCGGATTCCCCTGGAACTGGAGTTCTCCTGGAATTGGAGCTTCAGACGGCTCTCAGCCGCCATGTGGGTGCTGGGGATCGAACCCGGGTCCTCTGCAAGAGCGGTCGGCGCTCTTAACCGCTAGGCCATCTCTCCAGCCCCTCCTTTTGGATTTTTAAGGCCACACAGTTAGCCCAGATTAACCAAGGTTTTTGTTTTTTCAAGGTCATTTGAGGATCTGGTCCTCAGGGGTCACTCAGGTTTTTTGGGGGGAGGGAGCCCCTGGCTCCTTTTGGCTTTTCATTTACCAGTTCCATCCACTCAAGGACAGTCAGGTTTTGCTAGACCAGGTTTCCCTTTCTGAAGCATGAGCAGACTTTCCTCTTTATAGACTGGACACTGGCTGAAGTCCCATTAGTGGATCTCAAAGACCTCCCTGCAGAATTGTAATTCATCCCTACTCTTCCTATTTTTTGGTGGTTCTCTCCCCAGAATTTTTAATTTCATACTTAGTTTTGTCACTAGTTAGTTAAAAATTTATTGAAAGTCATGATGTGCAGGTGCTGCTAGGTATGAGGACACAGAGACTTGGTACCTTTTCTCAAGAAGCTTATGCTTCCAGCCTTCCTTATGTCAGAAGCTATATTCATTTGTATTTTGAGTCTTCCTTTCCAGGATGGAATTCACTATTTGGGTGACTGTAGTAGTCAGGAACTGATCTTTAAAAATTTGTTAACTAGCCGGGTGTGGTGGCGCACGCCTTTAATCCTAGCACTTGGGAGGCAGAGGCAGGCGGATCTTGGTGAGTTCAAGGCCAGCCTGGTCTACAGAGTGAGTTCCAGGACAGCTGGGGCTACAGGGAAACCCTGTCTCGAAAATACCAAAAAAAAAAGAAAATTTTGTTAACTAAAACTGTAAGTTATAGATCTAAATCCGTAAATTGAGTTTCTTTACTGCTTTAAGGGATTTTTCTTGACAGACCTGAGCACAGTTTCCCACTGGAAGACAGTGTGGTCTGATAATGGAATTCCGCATAGATTGGCTCATTTGGCTAGGGTAAACTGTTAAGAAAGCAAGAGTGAGCTATCTATGCTGGGGAGGTAGACCGGCCTGGGCTGTAAAGCTGTTGGAGCAGGGGATTCATACTATACCATCCCGAGGGCAGGGAAAGCTTTGAAGAATGATGTGCTCTGGCCTTTTAAGAATGCTCAGTTTGATAGCTTTGTGGAGAATGAATTGGAAAGAAATAAGAAAACAGGGAGACTAATTGTAATTCCTTAGTAGAGATGATGGTGGCCTGAATTTGTGTGGCAGCAACATGGATAGAGAAGAGTAAATGCATTTGAGTGAGATGTGGGAGGGGGCTTGGTCAGCAGTTCTTATTAACCACTGTTCTCCAGTGACCAGCTCCAATAGCTACTTGTTAGGTTGAAGGGATTGAAACATGTCTGCTATGGAGCTAAGGAACACACAAGCTGTGCCACTATAAGGACATTACTTAAAGTCCTAACACCCTGAAACACTTTGGTCAAGCAGTCAGCAGCCACATATCCTACAGTGTGTTATTTAACAAAAGGCCTCAAACAGTTGAATGTAACCATTTGCGGCAGCCTCCATAAGTCTTGCGGCAGCCTCCATAAGAGTCTTCTAGGAGGCAGACATTTGCTGAGAGTTTGCTGTGTGTGCATGATGTTGTATCAGAAACTGGGGTACAAAGATGAATATAACGTGGCTCCTGAATAAACTCATTGAGGAGCAGACTTGGGGGAAGAGTTGAGATAGCCGCTTATGTACAAACGTGTAGAATCCGGAACTGTACATAGTTAAGAAGCAGGAACATCATAAATTAATCAGAAGAGACCCATGAGTAATCAAATATGCTATCACCAAGTCACTAAGTTCAAGTCCTAAAAGTATGTGTACTTTACTGATAAGATAGGCTCTCCTGTAAAACTTGATTTTCTTCTTCTTTTTTTTTTTTTTTTGGATTTTGGAGACAGGGTCTGTAGCCTAGCCTGGAACTTGGTTGCGTTACTAGTACCACACCCAGCCTTTTTTTTTTTTTTTTTTGCCTGGTCTCATGCTATAGGTCAGACTGACCTGAAACTCACCAACTCACCATGTGTCCCAGACTAACCTCAGACTTTAGCAAATCTTTCTGCCTTATAGGCGTGAGCTACCGTGCTGTGCTTTTATACAATGTTTTCAATTTTTTATTTTATTTTATTTTATGTGTATTTTGCCTACAAGTATGTAAGTGCACTTGTGAGTGCCATCCACTTGGACAATGTTGAATCATCTGGAACTGGAATTATGGACAGTTGTTAGCTGCCATATGAGTACTGGGAACCAAACTCAGGTCTTCTGCAAGAGCAGACAGAGCTCCTAACCACTGAGCCACCTCTCTACCGCCTCACACAGTGTTTTATTCTTTTGTTGTTTGTTTTGGTCTTTTCGAGACAGGGTCTTCACGTAACCCCAGCTGGCCTGGAACTCACTCTGTAGACCAGGCTGGCCTTGAACTCACAAAGATTTGCCTGCCTCTGCCTCCCAAGTGCTAGGATTAAAGGCGCACACCACCACGCCCGGCTCTCACACAGTGTTTTAATTAGCATGGCTCTCTCTTGTCTCACAAAACAGATTTCAGCAAATTAGAATGGTGAATATTATGGAAGTGTCAATAAATGGAGATACCCTAAAGTCACTGATAACTGGCATCTTGACAGTGAGGCAAAGGAGAAATTTATTTAATATAGGCTGAAGCCAGGTATGGTGTTACATTCTGTAATCCCAGCCCTAGGAAGGTAAGGCAGGAGGACTTTAAGTTTAAAGTCAGCCTGGGCTACATAGTCAGATCCTGTCTCAAAAAACTGGGGAAAAAAAAACCCCATATTTAATAATTCAAAATTTCCACAGTATCTTTAGCAGTAAATAGTTCTCTATATTTTGTTAAAAATTTTATTAAAAATTTTAATGCACAGTCTAGTAATTTAGTTAATGAACTTTAATATTTGCTTTTCATTCTTTGTATATTTCAGTCACTTGGAGATCTGTATGAATGCAAATGATAGGGCTCTCAAGTCCAGAGGATTCTAATAGCCTAGGTGGAGAACCATGGCTGCAAGCTCCATTAGGCTTACTTGAGGAGGTACTGTGGCATAGGGGGAGCAGGATTGGTTTTAGAATTAACTAGCTCTAGTCATTTGCTAGGTGGATGATCTGGAGAGGCTTCTTAATCTAGAGCACCATTTATGTTAATGAATAAAGTGGGGATAAAAATGACTTCCTTATACAGTTGGGGTGGTGTAAGCCTGTCATCCTAGCACTTGGGGAGTAGAGGCAGGAGGATCAGGAATTTGAGATGCCAGGCTGGTTATATGAGACCCTGTCTCAAAAACAAAACAAAACAAAACAAAACAAAACCAAAACAAAACAGCGTGAACAATAAAGGAAAGCATGTAGACTACCTGATGCATTGTTGACTAATCACATTGGCCTGAGTATATTACTTGAAATAATTTGATTTTCCTATTCTTTCCCTTCTCTTCCCTGGAATTATGTGATGTGTATGCCGTGGATGATGGGCAGCATTGTCTCAGTTTACACTGTTGCTTTTATAATTATTGTTTTGTAGCAGCAGCTGCTGCTTGAGTACCAGTGAGCACAGCTGCCGATTGAGTGATAACACAGAGGGAGGAGTTGGTGGGAACACTCACCACTTAGTTCAGCAGTGTTAGAACATTTAAGACAAGTACTTGTGGTTACAATTTTTTATTTTATTTTTTTAATTAAAAAAATTTTTTTTTGACACAGGGGCTCCCTGTAGCCCCAGCTGGCTGGAACTCACTCTGTAGACCAGGCTGGACTTGAACTCTTAGAGATCTGCCTGCCTCTGCCTCCCGAGTGCTAGGATTAAAAGCGTGCACCACCTTGCCAGGCTTAAAGTCGGTTCTTAGCTGCCATGTGGGTGCTGGGAATTGAACCCTGGTCCTCTGCAAGAGCAGTTGGCACTCTTAACTGCTGAGCCATCTCTTCAACCCTGCAATTTTTATATTACATGCATATATACACATATAGTCACATGCTGGAATTTTTTAATTTTTATTTATTTATTTATTTTTTATTTTTATTTTTATGTTTTTAATTTTATTTATTTATGTGTATGAATGTACTGTCTGCATGTAGGTTTGTGCACCCGTGTCGTGCAGTGCCGCGGAGGTCAGAAGAGGGTGTCGGATTCCCCTGGAACTGGAGTTAAAGACGGTTCTCAGCCACCATGTGGGTGCTGGGGATCGAACCCGGGTCCTCTGCAAGAGCAGTTGGCGCTCTTAACTGCTAAGTTATTTTTTATTTTTTTATTTTTCTCTATGTGTATGAATGTACTGTCTGCATGCAGGTCTGTGCACCCGTGTCGTGCAAGGCCGCAGAGGTCAGAAGAGGGCGTCAGATTCCCTTTGAACTGGAGTTCTCCTGGAATTGGCATTTCAGACTGTTCTCAGCCGCCATATGCATGCTGGGGTTCGAACCCGGGTCCTCTGCAAGAGCAGTCGGCGCGCTTAACCGCTACGCCATCTCTCCAGCCCCGGTGGAATTTTTATCTGTATTTTGTGGTAGTCCGCAGAGTGCACTGTGCTGCTGAGAGCAGACCTACAGGTGTCTGCATGGGAGCAAATCTGGAAACCTTTGATCAGGAGACTGTGCAGAGAAGCACTGCCTTCTGAGGGCTTAGTAAATAAGGCTTATGCCACTTAGACATGATGCTAGTTCTGCATCTCTGTGCTTCAATGTGTGTGGAAATGATGTTTCAAAATATTTTAACTTATTTACTATTAAAAAACTTTAATTCAAATTTTATTCAGCCATTAGTGATATGCTAATTTCTGAGGTAATATGACAGAAAACTGTGGTTTTTCTCTTGGCAGTTTCAAATGCATAGTTGTATTTTCTTTTCTTTATTGTGAGTACTTACCCATATTGTTTCTCAGTGTAAAAAGAGACATTACATTAGGTTCCATTAAAAATGGACAAGTTGGCCGGGCGTGGTGGCGCATGCCTTTAATCCCAGCACTCGGGAGGGAGAGGTAGGTGGATCTCTGTGGGTTCAAGGCAGCCTGGTCTATAGAGTGAGCTCCAGGACAGCTGGTACTAAAAGGGAGACCCTGTCTCAAAAAAAGGACAAGTTGGGGCTGGAGAGATGGCTCAGAACTTAAGAGCACTGACTGCTCTTGCAGAGGACCCAGGTTTGGTTCCCAGCACCCACATGGCAGCTAACAACCATCTGTAACTGGTTCCAAGGGATCTGAAGCCTTCTGACCTCTGTGGGCTTTGCACAACATGGGTGCACTTACATACATGCAGGGAAAACACTCACACACATAAAAATAAGAAAAATAATTAAAAAAATTTATTTTATTTTATTTATTTCTGTATGTGTATGAATGTACTGTCTGCATGCAAGTTTGTGCACCCGTGTCGTGCAACGCCGCGGAGGTCAGAAGAGGGTATAGGATTCCCCTGGAACTGGAGTTCTCCTGGAATTGGAGTTTCAGACAGTTCTCGGCCACCATGTGGGTGCTGGGGATCGAACCCGGGTCGTTTGTAAGAGCGGTCAGCGCTCTTAACCGCTAGGCCATCTCTCCAGCCCCAGAAAAATAATTTTTAATAAATGGACAGCTTTAGGATATACATATAAAGTTGAGTATTCTTTTATAGAGTTTAAAGATTTTTTTTTCTGGTGAAATTGAGGCATCTGTTCATATTATTTCATTTGCTTGGTCTTGATGGTATTTATTCTACTTGTAAGAAAGAGTTTAGCCAGGCGTGGTGGTGCACGCCTTTAGTCCTAGCACTTGGGAGGCAGAGGCAGGTGGATCTCTGAGTTCGAGGCCATCCTGTTCTACAGAGCAAGTTCCAGGACAGCTGGGTCTACAGGGAGACCCTGTCTTGAAAAAAGACCAAAGGAAAGAAAAAGAGTTTAAATGATATATGTTCTTCACTGCTTTGATTAATTTTGTTGGGAAGAGGTAAGCAGTAGTAACCTTACAGAGTGTGTTTCTGGGCGTGTATTGTTATCATTCATGGACAGTTACTATAGTGTCATTATATTTAGCTTTGAGTAATGAGCAGCGTTGTAAAATGTGATGACATTCAGCAAAGAGCTGGTAGGCCTGTATTGATGGAGGCCCCATTTATTGACTTTTGACTCTTCATTGAGTTCTCTTTGAACTCTGAAAGAGGTATAATTGGTGTTGATTTTGTAAGCTAGGTAATGGTTTGGTCAGTTACTGCTCTAATGCTGTTAATGTTTTCAGGATGATGGTGGTGAAAAGCCCTTGCTTTCCAGTTCTACTTGAGGTGATGTATTTGTGGGTAACTGTCATTGACTCAGCAGTGACTAGAGGCAAATTCTGTTAGGGAAAGGGCGGAGGAAAGAAGAGGACCGGGTGGGGGAGGTAGGAAGACTGGTCTGTGAGGAGAGAGAAAGTGGGAAGGGAAGCTCCTGAGGTGGAGAGCCGGCTCTCTTGGGTAGGGAAGCTCCTGAGGTGGAGAGCCGGCTCTCTTGGGTAGGGAAGCTCCTGAGGTGGAGAGCCAGCTCTCTCGGTTAGGGAAGCTCCTGAGGTGGAGAGCCAGCTCTCTCGGGTAGGGAAGCTCCTGAGGTGGAGAGCCAGCTCTCTTGGGTAGGGAAGCTCCTGAGGTGGAGAGCCAGCTCTCTTGGGAAGGGAAGCTACTGAGGTGGGGAGCCAGCTCTCTCTTGGGAAGGCCGCTGAGGCTTCTGAAGCTTTTGGAACTTTTCCCTTGGGCATTGGGTCCTTTCTAGAAATTGTTTTGTTTGTGATGGTCAAGGCCAGGTCTGCAAACCATACATTTAAAAATTCAGAAAAGGTCTGTTGATCCACTTGTGTGAGGAAGACGAGAAGGCTGATGAGGCTGTGAGAGGTTAGAGTGCCCTAAAGTGCTGATTCTGTCACTTAGATGAACGCCCTGCTTCAGTTACTTGTCTATATGCAAAAACGAGAAAAATAGAGACTCCCTGCTGCCTGCAGTGATTGATCAAAGACTTAACTAGGGAGCATAAAATAAATGCCATCTGCTCCCTTCCGCCTTGTGATCCAATGCTAGCTGACTTTTTCTTTTTCATTGCACACATGAAGTCTGAGGGAAGAGAAAGCTAAAACTGCACCAAAATTAGAACTGTAAAATTGCTTATTTCAGCAAGAATCAGAAAGGATAACAGGATACTCTTTGAGATTCATTGAAACTTTCTAGGCAGGCAGTTGGCTTTGAGTAGAGCAGAAGAAAGGCATGGAGGACTTCTTGACAGAGCAGCAGCTCCACATTGTGAGCTTCAGGACCAAACCAGTGAGTGTTGACTGATGGTCTTGGGCAGAGGGATGTGAGGATCTCTGATAGTACTGAGGTGCTGCAGAGAAGGCACCTGCTCTTGAGCAACAGTAAATGGAGAGGTGGAGAAAGAAACTTTAAGGGTTCATCCTGAAATAGAAACGAACTTCTCAAAGGGCACAATGGCATGCTATCTTTTACGACAGAAGGAATTGGGGGCTGGTGAGGGCTCAGTGGTTAAGAGCATGTACTCTTCTTGTAGAGGACTGTGATGGTTAATCCTGGGTGTCAACTTGACCGGACTAAGGAACAAATAAGAGAAAAGGGTCTTCTGATTGGACCACCTCAACCCGGATGGCCCACCCCAAATGTGGGTGTTACCTTCTACCGCAGGCAGTATTTAAGGCCACTGCAGCGGGAGCTGGTCCCTTTTTCCCCCTGCGGCTTGCCTCTCTCATCCGGTGAGTTTGTCTTGCTGCTGTGATCAACCTTTCGGATCCCAGCGTGTACTGAGACTGGCAGATCTCCTGGAATCCATTCGGGCCTTCAGCACTAGACTGGAATACTGAGACATCCAGCCTTGCGGACTGAGCAGTTCCCTGGATTCCCGGCCTCTCCAGTTCGGCGCTACTGTTGAGCTCCGTCACGTGAGCAAATCAATAAATTGTATATAGTTATATATTCATCCTGTTGCTTCTGTTTCTTTAGAGAACCCTGACTAATACAATTACATATTGGACTTATAAGTTTGTTTCCCAGCACTCACGTCAGCGCTCATCAACTGCCTGTAACTCTAGCTCCAGGGGATCTCATGCCTCTGGCTTCAAGGACACCTGCACTCACATGCACATACCCACAGATATAGACAAACCACATACACATAATTTTTTTAAGGGGCCTTTTAAATCATTGTAATTATTATCAGAGGCTTCTTAAGAACCGGGAAGCCAGGCTGTAGATGTAGGTCAGTTGTTAAGCTTACTTGCCTAACACTGCATAAACACTGGTGTGGTGCACATCCCTATAATCCAGTACTTGGGAGTAAGAGGAAGAAAGGTAGATGAGACCAATGTCTCAGAAAACAAAACAAACAAGCATGACAACAAGAAGAACTGCAAAACCAGTGTCAGAAGATGAAAAGGGAAGGAATAAGTAAAAAGAGGCAGATTGCTAGAGAGAAAAAGAAGGTTGCCTTATAGCAGCAGTTCCCAAAGTGTTGGCCCTTGGGCCCCCTGAGACCCTTTCTGAGAGTTGTGAAGTAAAAACCATTGTTGCAATAAGACTGAGCTATTAGTTACTTTTTTTCTTTTTTTTTTTGGTCTTTCCGAGACAGGTCTCCTGTAGCCCCACTGTCCTGGAACTCACTCTGTAGACCAGGCTGCAGGCTGGCCTTGAACTACAAAGATCCGCCTGCCCCTCTGCCTCCGAAGTGCAGGATTAAAGGCGTGCGCCACCACGCCCGGCTTATTTATTATTTTTACTGTAGTAATAGTTATAAAATTTACCATCTTTACACCTTTCTTTCTTTTTTGTTATTTTGTTTTTGGAGACAAGTCCCATGTAGATCCCAGCTGCCTGAAGTCACTATGTAGATCAGGCTGGCCTTGCTCTTAAACATGATCCACCAGCTTCCTGCCCTCCCAAGTGCTGGATTAAAAGGTGTATGTCACCATTTTTAAGTGTATAGTTCAATGGTGTTCAGAGTATTTACACTGAGGTGAAACAGATCTTCAAAACCTTTCCATTTTGCATCTGAAACTGTACCCTTTAAAATATTTATTTTTTTTTTTTCTTCATTCCTTCACTCCCAACTTATTTTTTTTGTTTTCTGTGGAATTTGATTCCTTCTCACACCTCGTATAAATGGAATAGAGTTCTTTTTTTTTTTTTTTTTTTTTTTTCTTTGAGTGGGGTCTCCCTATAGCCCCGCTGGCCTGAAATTACTCTGTAGACAAGGCGGCTTTGAACTCACAGAGATTTGCCTGCTTCTGCCTCCCGAGTTCTAGGATTAAAGGCATGTACCACCAGGTACAGCTTTTTAAATAGAGTATCTATTTATGACTGGTTTATTTATCTTGGCATAATGTCCTGAAGGTTCGTCCATGTGGTAGTATGTGACTAGATTTCCTTTCTTTGTAAAGTTGAATATCATTGAGACAAATGTCAACTTGTTGAAAACCACAAATAACAATGACAATAGTCAAGAGGTAAAGGTAACCCAAATATACAGGAATGGGTGAATGGATAAATAATGTGGTCTATATATACAAGATCACAACTCCAAATATTAGTAACTACTGTGTTGTCACCCAGTTGTAACGGAAAAATATAGTGCACTNCCCTGCTGCCCCAGCATGCGTCCTACTTACCTGAAGAAGCTTCTCTTGATTTTCAAGGGCTTTTGCATCTCTCTGCTCTATCCAGCGGGCAAGAGTGCGCAGGGCAGCAGCTCGAGTTGGAATTTGAGGATCAAATGCTGATAAAAGGACCTCCTGGAGCTGTTCTGCGGTTATGCTTCCAGCTGCCTGATTTGTTGGGGTGCTGTGCCCACTGAACTCCTTAGACTGACTGAATGAGGCATTAGACTCCTGGCCTGTTTTCGGGGGCTTTTCACAGCTCTGTTCTTGTCCAGGGTGGCTCTGAGCTGCCCCTGTGGATGTGTCAGGACTAGCTTGGTACTGTTCTTCTATTTTCCTGTCTGGATCTTTTTTGTTCAGGGTATTCTGGGCAGCCATACTGACAGCCTCAGTGGAAAAGGCTCCATGGGTGGAGATGGTGATGCGGAGATCAACAGCGAGCTCCTGGATGACAGGGTCGGGGTACGTGCTAGAAACCTTCTCCAACAGAGGCAGCAACTCTTTCAAGACTGCAAACTCACTTGACTTCAACTATAAAACAAAATGTAAGAAATTAATGCAGCAAATGTTAATATAGGCTAAAACCCAGAAACATCCTCTAAGTATAAAGGGTAAGGATCACGTGCTCGTGGTGTCTGGATACCACCTGTGTCAAACACTCTGTAACTGCAACTGCTGAATAATTACAGCCAACATTTATTGAATACCTACCATGTACAGATACCTTTTTTAAGTTAACAAATACAGATCAGCCTGCCTCTGCCTCCCAAGTGCTAGGTTTAAAAGCATGCGCCACCACATTGGCTAAGGTTTATTTTTATTTTTAAATTATGTATATGAGCCAGGCGTGGTGGCACACACCTTTAATCCTAGCACTCAGGAGGCAAAGGCAGGTGGATCTTTTGTTCATAGTCCTATGGTATAGATTCTATTAGTGGCTACATTTTAGACAAGGAGAAAATGGGGCACAGAACAGCTAAGTAACAGGCCTAAGTCACAAACTGAAGCCAGGAAAACATGAACTTATGAAGTTACATTCTAGTCAGATATGGTGGCTCAAGCCAGGATTCTCAATTAGGAGGCTAAGGCAGGAGTGGCCCAAGTTCAAGGCCAGTCTGGGCTACATATTAATTTCTTCTTCTTCTTCTTTTTTTTTTCTTGAGTCAGGGTCTCCCTATAGCCCCAGCTGGCCTGGAAATTACTCTGTAGACCAGGCTGGCTTTGAACTCACAGAGATTTGCCTGCTTCTGCCTCCCGAGTTCTAGGATTAAAGGCATGTACCACCAGGTACAGCTTTTTAAAATAGAGTATCTATTTATGACTGGTTTATTTATCTTGGCATAATGTCCTGAAGGTTCGTCCATGTGGTAGTATGTGACTAGATTTCCTTTCTTTGTAAAGTTGAATATCATTGAGACAAATGTCAACTTGTTGAAAACCACAAATAACAATGACAATAGTCAAGAGGTAAAGGTAACCCAAATATACAGGAATGGGTGAATGGATAAATAAAATGTGGTCTATATATACAAGATCACAACTCCAAATATTAGTAACTACTGTGTTGTCACCCAGTTGTAACGGAAAAATATAGTGCACTTGATATAATTGTATTTACTGTGTGCTAGGAAGATGACACCCAGCACTCTGCACACAAAGCTGACTTGAGAGAGAATACTTGGGCAGTCAAGCTGTGAGCAAATCTAGCAGATTTTTATCATAGGAGTTAGAGAACCATTGTTTTCAGGCTTGGGTGTTTCATAGATACTTTACTTATTTTTAAAAATTTTATCTTTGCGGGGGCTGGAGAGATAGCCTAGCAGTTAAGAGCACTGACTGCTCTTGCAGAGGACCTAGGTTCGATCCCCAGCACCCACATGGCAGCTAAGAATCGTCTGTAACTCCAATTCCAGGAGAACTCCAGTTCCAGGGGAATCCGACGCCCTCTTCTGACCTCCACGGCATTGCATGACAAGGGTGCTCAGACCTACATGTACAGTAGTACACTCATACACATACAAAAATAAATAAAATTAAAAAAAAAATTTTATCTTTGCTGGGCATGGTGGTGAACGCCTTTAATCCCAGTACTGGAGAGGTAGAGGCAGGTAGATCTCTGTAAGTTCTAGGGCAGCCTGGTCTGTATATTGCCTGTGTTCCAGGACAGGTATCAAAAAACTTGTATCAAAAAAACTAAAACACACACACACACACACACACACACACACACTCACTAAATAAATAAATAAATAAATAAACCCTAAAAAAATCTTTTTTTTTCTTCAGTATAAACTCGGGGCCTTGTGGATGTTAGGCAAGCAGTCCACTGCTGAGCTATACTTCCAGCCCATGAATATTTTCTTTAAAATGAATGTAGATCTGTTTTACCACCAAAGGAAACAAATGTTAGTATTTATTCCCAAGATAAAAATTGAATTTCTAAGTGTGAATTAGAATTTTGGTTATGTATTTTTATTTTATGGTATACATGTTTTGGCCACAAGTATGTAAATGCACCACGTACGTGCAGTACCCACAGAGGCCAAATGGTGTCTTATCCCCTGGAGCTGGAGTTACAGGTGGTTATAGCTGCCATGTGGGTGCCAGGAACTAAACCCTCGTCTTCTACAAGAGTAACACTAGTGTTCTTATCTGCTGAGCCATCTCTTTAGTCCTAGAAATAGAATTTTGAGAAGCTTATCTTTGCAACTGTGAATTTGGTAGCTTCCCAACACTAAAGTTTTTTTTTTTTATTTTTTTTATTTTTTTTTATTTTTTTTAATTAATTTTATTTATTTCTGTATGTGTATGAATGTACTGTCTGCATGCAGGTCTGTGCACCCGTGTCGTGCAATGCCGCGGAGGTCAGAAGCGGGTCTCGGATTCCCCTGGAACTGGAGTTCTCCGGAATTGGAGTCGCAGACGGCTCTCGGCCGCCTGTGAGGGGGCTGGGGATCGAACCCGGGTCTCTGCAAAAGCGTCCGGCGCTCTTAACCCTAGGCCATCTCTCCAGCCCAACACGTAATTTTTTATGGAGAATAATGGTTTGATATTAATTTTTTACTGTAGAATGAAATGTGTCAACATTAAGAAAATTTACAGGGCTGATAGAATGGCCAGTGGTTAAGAGCACGACAGCTCGTTATAGCGTGGAACCTGGGTTCTATCCCCAGCACCACATGGCGGCCTAGAACCGCTGAAACTCCAATTCCAGGAGAACCCAGTTCCAAGGGAATCAAACACGGTCCTTCCATGAAACTCGCCGGCATTGCACTACATTGGTGCACAGACTTGCACGCAGACAGTACCTCAACACATAACAGAAATAAATTAAAAAAAAAGAAAAAAAAAAAATAGAATTTACATAATTTTTTTGAAGTCAATATTTTCTAATATAATGAGACAAAAAGTCATAGCCTTGTTACAAAAAAGCCATTCATGTGAAAATAACCCATTGGATTCTTCAATCCTAACAGGAATATAAATTTTTTTTTTCTAATTTTGGTTTTTTTTCGGAGACAGGTTCTCCTGGTAGCCCCATCTGACTGAACTACTCTGTAGACAATGCTGGGCTTGAACTCACAGAATAGTCCACCTGCCTCTGCTCCCAATGCTAGGATCAAAGGCGTGCATAAATTTTTTTTTTTTTATTTATTTATATTTTCATCTATTTATTTTTTTTTTTTTTTTTTTTGTTTTTGTTTTTATTTGTATGTTTGTTTGTGTACCACATGTGTGAAATGGCTGCAGAGGTCAAAAGAGGGTCCAGATTCCCTGGAACTGGATTCTCCCTAATTGGAGTTACAGACGCGGTTCT
>VZQC01007972.1:4999653-5071489 GCA_009823505.1 Rhizomys pruinosus
TCTGCCTCCCAATTACTAGGATTAAAGGCGTGTGCCACCACGCCTGGCTTTTTTTTTTTTTTTTTTTAATAGGCAGGGTTTTTTTTTGTTTGTTTGTTTTTTGGTCTTTTGTTTGAGACAGGGTCTCCCTATAGCTCCAGCTGGCCTGGAACTTCTTGTGTGGACCAGGCTGGCCTTGAACTCACAGTGATCCACCTGCCTCTGTCTCCTGAGTGCTGGGATTAAAGGTGTGTGCCACTATGCCCAGCAATAAGCAGTTTTTTTTTTAAGTAGTTCATGTTCACTTTCATAACCACTTTATATAAGTTGATGCTAGTAGGTTGTTTTAAAAAAAAATTGTGTGTGTGTGTGTGTGTGTGTGTGTATGTGCACGCTGTGTGTATGAGGGTCAGAGGAGAATATAAGGACATCAGTTTTTTCCTTCTACTATTTAGGCTCCAAGAATTGAACTCAGGTTCTCAGTCTTGGCAGCAAGTGCCTTCATCCTCTGAGCACTCTCCAGCCCTTGTACCAACTTTTTGTGTTGCACATACGCAATGCCCTCATGCTAAGCGCCTGTACTCACTGATCCATCTCAGTTAGCTTTTTTTTTTTTTTTTTTTTTGGGTCTTTTCAAGACAGGGTCTCGCTGTAGCCCCAGTTGTCCTAGAACTCATTCTGTAGACCAGGCTGGCCTTGAGCTCACAATGATCTGCCCCCCTTTGCCTCCCAAGTGCTGGGATTAACGGCGTATGCCACCACACCCAGCTCAGTTAGGTTTTTAATCAAACTTGACACTGCTATTTGGATTTGTCCCATGGCATCAGCAGATGGCCAATCTAGGACTTGGGTGATAGGCTATCCTGCAGTCAAGTCCTGAAGGCTGTGGGCCTGTTGATGAGGATCGGCTCCATGCATGTGCAGCTTGCAGGTAAGCCCAGAAGGTCACTCACAGGCATTCTCCTCACTCTCACAACATCCCTTACATCCTCTGGTTCTTTGGAGGTCACTTTCCTGGTCCTCTGAACAGAAAAGCAGGCTTCCATTGTGTCCACTCTGCCAAGTCTCTACTGTGATTGATTTGTACCCAGGGCCAGGTGGGCAGAGAACACAGGAAGGAAAATGAGTGAAATATGCTAAAGGCTATGGCTCCACTGAGCAAAATGACTCACCGCTAGTTTGGGGCATCATTTCCTTTAGCATTTTAGGTAACTGGCCACTTGTGCCTTATCAGCTGTGGGAATGTCTGAGTAGGAAGGAGCAGACTAAACAAAGCAAGTCATGTCTGGTATAGTAGCACATGCCTAGCACTTGAGAAACTGAGGCGGGAAGATTACCTCAAGTTTGAAGGTATTTAGTGAAGAGAGTTCTAGGCTAACCTGGGCTTACAGATTGAGACTGTTGTCTCAAAACAACAAAACAAGCCAGGTGCAGTGGCACACGACTTTAATCCTAGCACTAGGGAGGCAGAGGCAGGCGGATCTCTGTGAGATTGAGGCCAGCCTGGCCTACATGATGAGTTCCAGGCCAGCTGGGGCTACAGGGAGATGCTGTCTCAAAACAGAAGAAGACAAAACAACGTCCAAACAAAAGCTTTGGGAGATGTCTCAGTCAGTACTGTTCTTGTGGTGTAAGCATGAGGATCTGACTTCAAACCCCTAGCACTCCAAAGGCCAGCTGTCAGGTGTTGAGGATCTTGTGCCTGTAAACCCAACACTGGGAAGACAGAGACAGGGGAATTCCTGGGTTTGCTGCATTAGTAAGCTGTAAGTTCAGTGAGAGACCCTGTCTCAATAAATAAGATGGAAATCAATAGAGCAGGACACCTGATTGGCTTTCAGCCTTCCTGCATGCCCCATCCACACGAGAAAGCATAAAAAGCCAACATTTCCTCCCTGAGGTCTCGGAACCTTTGGGATCCACTTTCCTGCTTTTTGGACCGGAGTGCGATGTCTGAAAGTTCTTTCCATCCACAGCTGCTTCAAACCTAATATTTCTTTCTTTCTTTCTTTCTTTTTTTTCCCTTCTAAAACTTTTTAAATTTTTTAAAAAGAATACATATTTAAGAAAGTACTTATTTGATCATCATGAGAAATGTAGCTTGTTGAAACTCTCACCATTTTTATTTTATTTATTTATTTATTTTTATCAAATCTAGACCCGTGTTCCCTGCCCCATCCCCCCACCCCACCAGAGCTCATGCATTCTGCCAAACATTCTGCCAAAACATTCTGCTTTTCATCTCTTAGTCTTTCTCAATATTCTCCATGTGGAAGTTGACTGTTTTGAGCAGAAGTTCACTGTTTCAGTCGTTCTTTGATGCAGTCCTTTCTGCTGTTGTTGTTGTTATTTCCAATATGCATCACTCCCAACTGCTTTGGATCGTGCACAAGAAATACTTACAACTAGGTAATTGGCACTAGCATCCACAGATGAGAGATACCATTCGTCGTTTGTTTTTCTGGGACTGTGTTACTTCACTCAGCATGATGTCTTCTAACTCCAGCCATTTTCCTGCAAAGTTCGTGATGTCATCTTTCTTTACTGCTGCATAGAACTCCATTGTATAGATGTACCACATTTTCTCTATCCACTCATCAATTGAGGGGCATTTGGGTTGGTTCCAGCTCCTTGCTATTGTGAAGAGAGCTGCAATAAACATGGCCGTGCATGTATCTCTGTGGTGGGGTGAGTCTTGAGGGTACATGCCCAGGAGTGGTATGGCTGGGTTGGGTGGCAAGTTCATTCCAAGTCTTCCAAGGGTTCTTCACACTGCTTTCCATAGTGGCTGCATGAGTTTACATTCCCACCAGCAGTGGATGAGTGTTCCCTTTTCCCCACAACCTCTCCAGCACTTGGTATCATTTGTTTTCTTGATCTTAGCCAGTCTTATTCTCACCATTTTTAAAGCCATAGTCTGAGATACATACACATCATATGTCTATCTAAAGAAAGATGATATCACCGGGCGTGGTGGCTCACGCCTTTAATCAATCCTAGCACTCGGGAGGCAGAGGCAGGCGGATCTTTGTGAGTTCAAGGCCAGCCTGGTCTACAGAGTGAGTTCCAGGCCAGCTGGGACTACAGGGAGACCCTGTCTCAAAAAGACAAAAAAATAAAAATAAAAAATAAAAAAGATGATATCATGAACTTTGCAGCTAAATGGATGGAGCTAGAAGATATCATGCTAAGTGAAGTAACACAGTTCCAGAAAAACAATGAATGGCATCCCTCATCTGAGGATGCTAGCTCCAATTACCTAGTTGTGTGGTCATACCTAATATTTCAAACTGCTTTCAAGTCAAGGCCAAGAAATATCTAAGGCAAAAAAACGACTCACTGCTAGTTTGGGGCCTCTTAAATTCTTACTTCTTTCTCAGTGTGCTGTTTGTTTAACATCCATAGTCTCACAGATTTGCCCCATGCATCTCACCCAGAATTTATACTTGTGTCTTATAAAGATAGGGTGGATTCGTTATTGTACCTTGCCCAGAAGCATAACTCCCGGACCCCCACCTGAACCCAAGCACTGTACTCTCCTACTGAACTACATCCTTAGCCCTTAATATATCTTTAACCTTTTACAGTTAATTCCTGTTCTTTGTAGAATTAGAGGTTGCAAATCATTGTAGAGGGGAGGAAAATCACATGACAAAAGATTAAGGTGGCTGGGGATGTGGCTCAGGGCTTGCCTGTCTTCCCTGAACCCTGGAATCAAGCCCCAGCACCATGAGGGGAGTGGGGAGAGCCAGATGGAGAAAGAGGGGGGGAGGAGAGAGAAAGGGTTAAAGTCTACGCACTGAGAGATCGGGAGAGGATTGTATTTCACTTTTTTCCAAGAAAATGAGGAAAGGAGGTAAGGAGAGGTATAAGCATACTGTCACAGTAGAAAATTAAGGAGCCTTTATATTTCTTACTTAGGTGTTTATGCATGGATTGGAATCAACTTTGTTTTGGGGAGATTTGATCACGAGGATGGTGAGTACTTCTGTCTTGTGATAATTCTTCAAGGGCTAAAGGTCTCAATCATAGCCTGTCAGTAGTGTGTAAGTTCTAGTTTTGAGTTGTTTTCTTTTTTAAAAATATTTATTTGCTTGTTTATTTATTTATTTAAGGTGTTCTTACATACCATGTCATACAGTGCCCTCAGAGATCAGAAGAAGGCATCATATTCCTAGAAATGGAGTTATAGATGGTTGTTAACTGCCATGTGAGTGCTGGGAATTGAACCCTGGATCCTCTGCAAGAGCAGAGGTATTCTTAACCACTGAACCATCTCTCCAGCCCCTAAGCCCCATTTCCTTTTTTTTCCCCCTTTTTACAACACTTTTTTTTTTTTTATTATTATTATTTTCTTTTTAGACAGGGTCTCTTTGTAGCCTCTAGCCCAGAACTCACTCTGTAGACCACAGAGATCCATTTGACTGCCTCCCAAGATTACTGGGATCAAAGGTGTGCGCCATCTTGCCTAGCCTTTGCAAACCTTTTAGTATGGAAAGCATTGAAGTCTGTAAAGAGGAATAGTAATAAAATGAGCTTGCACGGACCAGCAGACTCAACACTTAGAATATTTTACTAGTTTTTTTGTGTCTGTTTTCCTCCATGTGACACACTTTTATAACTCTCATTTTTTGTTACATTTATTTATTTATTGTACATGGTGGGGAGGGACTATACACATTTGGTTTTTAATTACTGAAGCCCTGTTCTCATATCATTCATTTCAGAATCAGATGCCGAGGCTTCCCTGGAATCAGCAGCAGGACGAAGAAGGACAGTAGGGATACTGGATATGGGAGGAGCCTCTCTCCAAATTGCTTATGAAGTTCCTACCTCAACCTCTGTCCTCCCTCCAAAACAGGTATTTTGCCTTATATGGAAGTTCAGTTAGAAATGCCAGTTTGTTTTTTGTGGGTTTTTTTGTGTGGTTTTTTTTTTGTGTTTTTTTTTTTTTTGTGTGTGTGTGTGTGTGTGTGAGTGGTTTTTTTTTTTTTTAATTATTTTAACTTTTATTTTATTTTTATAAGTTGTTTACAATATATTATACTTTTTTTACAGTTGTTTGCAGATAACTTGATATTACTCATTTGCCATAGCAATGCTAGCGCTAATTGGTGCATTTTTGCAAGTATCTATGTCAATTTTGAACAATCCAAGTTCCCATAGTCCAGATTGCGAAGGCTTGTATGCACAAGCAGCGTTGATGCAGTTAGGAAGTCCAAACCTATATGTTCTGTAGTCTCACTGCATTCACCCCTATCTCTCTGCACCCCTTAACAATTCCTACACGCCTTCTCTTCCGCCAGTTTGTTCGCCTGGGCTTTGGGAAAGAGGGCAACAAGTGGGTGAGAAGGAAAAAACAGTCTAATTTCTTTTGAGTTGTCATTTTGGACTCCAGTCTGCCCTTCAGGTTTTTTTTGTTTCCCTTCATGTTACAGTTTTCCAGTGATACTTTTTTTTTTATCTTAATACAATTTTTAACAAAGCACAAGCATATTGGATGTACAGGCATTTATAACCAGTACACATTATTATGTCAAGCTAAGCTGTGAGCATAGACACAGAATGCTTGGATGTAATGCTAATCCGCAACTGCTGGTTTCTGTATGATAGGGTGTGTACAAGTTCTTATTGGCTTACATCTCCTAACCAGTAGAGGACCTAAGATTGGTGGCATCTGCCTGCTGAGTTTTCCTCCAAGCCGAGCAAGGACGCTAATAGCCAAATAGATTTGAGATATATATATAGACCATGGCTGCACTGTTGCACAGTAATCGGTCCAGGCTATTGAGGTGTAGCTGATATTGACGTAGCGCGGTATCTTGCTTGTCTCAGGGAGAGCCGAATTTTAGCTTATTCTTTAGTGGCTCTTTGGTAACGCTCTCAAGCATTTCAGAGGCCAGTTGTCGCTTAGCAAGTGATGTCTCTAAACATTTTTCCATGCTCACACCAGGTCTTCACATACAGGGACTTACTGCTTTTCCTTCATATATCCCACTTATAGGCAAAAGGCCTTTATAAATTCGGTGGGGGGGGGGGTGTTTTAGAATCGCCTTACCAACATCTCCTAGGCAGAATAATTCATTGCTGATGTCAGAGCTTTCCTGTAGTAATATATTTTGCTTAATTACACAACTTATAAACATTTTACTATTGAATTTGGCTCTAGATAGAGAAATATCCTTTCACAGTTCCTATGCCTATCAATCAATTAATACGTTATGCCTGTTTTATAGGAAATTACCACTGTAACAATTGGCTCTAGTTTACAGTTAGGGAGTGGTTTCATTATCATCATGTTTTTCTTTTTCCTATAAAGGGGAGAGGTAGGAAGGTTTCTCAGTATCTGGAAGGTAAACTTCATTAGGGCCCATTATAAACAGTTAACCCCAATATTATTCATAGAGATGCTCAGTGTCTGTGACTCAGGCAGTCTGAGGTGTGTGTGTGTGTGTTTTTTTTGAGACAGGGTCTCACTGTAGCCCAAGCTGGCCTGGAACTTGCTCTGTAGACCAGGCTGGCCTTGAACTCACAGAGATCCACCTGCCTCTGCCTCCCAAGTGCTGGGATTAAAGGCCTGTGCCACCACACCCAGCAAGAAATGCCAGTTTTGAAGGAAAAATACCCTCTTGGACTTGGATCAGTCTGGTGCCTGAATTCTGTTTATTTAGTCAGATAGTTGCTTGCTTAGATTATCTTGAGTAAGTTACCTTCCTAAGACTTAGTGTTAAAACAGCGTAATAATAATATCTGTCTTGTAAAGATGTAAGAATGACTTGATAACATGGTATGCAGTACTTCGCAAATGCCCAAGATTATGTGTTTGATACATTTTAGCAGTTATAATTAATACTACTATCTCCTAGGGTTGCCTGAAGAGTAAATATGAGTAAATGTTGGATACTATTTGCTGTATACCCTTCTACTTGTTCTTTTCCTTTGCTTCTAATACTCCTTACCTACCAGAATGTATGTATTTATTTATTTAGTGTATTATATGTGTTCATGTGTGTGGGTGTGCATACATCTGTGTGCACATGTGTGCAGAGGCTAGAGGACCACGTTGGGTATCTTCCTTGATCACTCTTCTCCTTAGTTTTTGAGACAAGGTCTCATTGAAATTAGAGCTCGTAGGCCCAAGAAATCCTCCTCTACCCAACACTGGGCTTATAGGCACGTGCTGCCACATCCAGCTGTGTGTGTGTGTGTGTGTGTGTGTGTGTGTGTGTGTGTGTAGGTGCACTTGTGCACTTGAGTGCTGGTGTGCATGAGTGTGGAGGCCTGCGGTTGTCACACACCTAGCTTTTTTATGTAAGTACTAGGGATCCAACCCAAGCCCTCTTGCTTGTGTGGCAAGTATGGGCTGAGCCATCTCTCCAGCCCCTAAAGAAGACATTTCGATGTTAGCTCTTTCTTTTTGTGGTGCTGTGGATTAAACCCAGGGTCCTGCATATGCTAGGTGAGTACTCTACCAATGAGCTGCATCTCCAGCCAAGAATGTATTTTGAGGGAGCCAATTCTTCAGAGAGAAAAAGGATAACAATCTCTTTTTTAAGCATCTAGTTTTCACAAGAAACAGGACATGTTAGTTACACTCCCTCCACAGGTTTATAAACCACCAATGGAGTCAGCCAGGGACCTCGGCAGATCATGACAGTCCTATAATTTGATGTAAATGGTAGTTTTTCACCCTTGGCACACTACTGATACTTTGGCCTGAACAATTGTTGATGGCTAAGTATCACATGATGACTAGCATTATCTCTGGTCTTTCTCAAGGGCCAATAAGAGCCCTCTACATACACTTCATTTGTGATAGTCAGAAGTGTCTCCAGACATTGCCACTGTCCATGAGAGGATTTGAAGTTGCTCCTGGTTGAGACCATCTGGTTTCAACAGTTTTGACAATGTAGGGTCAGCCCCATTTTTAGTCTTGAATAGGAGCCAGCAAATAGGAACCATGTGCTGGCTTCATAGAAAGTGTCCTGTTTACGTGGGCTTTTGGAGTGGAGGTTGAATGAGGGCTATTTGCCCGGTGGAATAGATTATACAGGAGCACAGAGAAATCAGCAGAGTCTAAAAGGTCCAAGGAGCAGTGATAGCTGTAGTGTAGGATTTTCAGGGGTGGTTCTGGGAAGATAAGATGGAAATAATTAGATCATGAGGAGTCTTGAGGGTTATCCGAGGAGTTGGTTTTTATTTCTCTAGCTTGTATGGACCCAGCAAAAATTTTGAGCAAGGTAATCAGATGACCATCAGTTCCAGAGTAAAACAAAGTCAGAAGGTCCTTTCCATCTGTACATTTTATGGCAATGTTGGCTGTGTGCTGGTGATTTTTTTTAGGAAAATGATTTTGTTTTAAGTATGGAAAAGAAATGTGGATCAGGGTTTAAGTAGGCAATGGAAGTGGAGCTAAGAAGGAAGGGGACGCGTGTCAGACAATATTTTGGAGTGAAAAACCAGTGTAATTGGATGAATGGATGTGGTCGTGTGAGAGGGTCGGAGAAATGAACAGCAGTCCTGAGGTCCAGGCTGGACAACTTAGAGGTGAAGAACCCAGGCACCGAGAGGAGGGTGTAGGTCCGAGGTGACACAGAGCACACAGTGTAGCCCTGACACAGTGGGTCAGAGCATCCAGCTCATCTTCCAGCACTGAAGTCGTAAGACCAATGAGTTCAAATCTGAGCTCACTGAGTGTGAAATACCCAAGGCATGTGGGTGTCAGAACTTCCATGGGACTGTTGGAAATGAGAATTTGCCAGTCAGAGATGTCCATGCTATGATTTGAGATTTGGGAAACTAGTGTGCTTATGAGGCTTTTAATTTTTTCAAATTAATTAATTAATTATTTTTGGTCTTTTCGAGACAGGGTCTCCCTGTAGCCCCAGTTGTCCTGGAACTCACTCTGTAGAACAGGCTGGCCTTGAACTCACAAAGATCCGCCTGCCTCTGCCTCCCGAGTGCTAGGATTAAAGGTGTGCTCTACCACGCCTGGCCAGTAACTCTTGTTTTTAAATTTAATTTTATGTGATGTGTGTAAGTGTACTCATGTTGTGCAGTGCCTGCAGAGGTCAGAAGAGGGGATCAGATCCCTTGGAACTGGAGTTAGGACAATTAGCCACCATGTGGGTGCTGGGAATTGAACCCTTATCCTCTTTAAGAGAATGCAGTGCTCTTCACTGCTCTGCCATCTGTCCAGCCCAAACAGTATAGAATCTGTTTAAAATGGATATTAGTATTTAGTAAAAAAGGAAAGAAATACTCTGGCATTAAAAAAAAAAAAAATTAATCTCTAAATGCCTAATGTGTGCTGTACAAACCATCACTTTTCGATTCCAGAACATTTTTAACATTACAAAAGGAAACTCCATATTCCTTAGTGGTTATTTCTCATCATCTCATCATCTCATCATCTCATCTCCCTGTCATTTTCTCTTATCTGTGGAGCTTCCTGTTCTGGATCTTTCATATAATGAAATCATACAGTATGGTCCATTATGTGACTTTTTTTTTTTTTTTTTTTTGGTCTTTTTGAGACAGGGCTCTCACTGTAGTTCCAGCTTGTCCTAGAACCAATATGTAGACAGGCTTTAGCCTTGAACTCACAGACATCCACCTGCCTCTGCCTCCCAAGTGCTGGGTTTAAAGGCGTGCGCCACTATGCCTGGCAGATCTGACTCTTATTTAGAAAACTGTAACAGGATTCGTTGATGCTGCAGTGTATGTGAGTATGCCACTGCTTTTGTTGGCTGAGTCACTTTCCATTGAATGACCACTTTGTATTTGCTTATCCATTCATCAGTGGATTCATACTTGGCTATTGTGGATAATCCTGCTGTGAGTAGTCTAGAATGCACTTTTGTGGACACTTAAGTTTTTTTACGGCCTCTTGTGATCTTATAAAACTTGAAGATTGAGGGCTGGAGAGTTGGCCCCTAGCACGTTAGAGCGTTTCTCCCCTCCTTCTCCCTTCTTCTCTCTCCTCCTCCCCGAGGACCCGGGTTCGATCCCCAGCACCCACATGGCGGCCGAGAGCCGTCTGAAACTCCAGTTCCAGGAGAACTCCAGTTCCAGGGGAATCCGAGACCCTCTTCTGACCTCCGCGGCATTGCACGACACGGGTGCACAAACCTGCATGCAGACAGTACATTGATATACATACCGAAATAAATAAAATAAAAAAAAAATAAAAATAAAAAAAAAATAAATCTTGGATTGAAGTTGCTAGGTGCAACAGCAAAAAAATGTCACAATCCAAACTGTAATTTGTATTTTGCAATAATACACATAAAATTATATATAAAATACATTAGGATGGTCATTTTAGCAGCAGGTAGAAAAGGGAGTTGGATATGAGGATCCATAGGAATAATAAAGGAGAAGCTTTGCTGTGACATTGATCCATGAGTTTAGGAATATGATTAATGTAACCTCCATAACTGAAGTTAACAAAACAACAACAACAAAAGGCTGAGCATGGTGGTACACACCTTTTAAAAATATTTTTATTGTAGTTTTGTGCATTTCATATGGCATTTCTCAGTCCAGTTTAGACTCATTCCCCTTTCCATGCTCCCCACCCGAGTTCATGCATTCTGCCATACATGTCTTGCATCTTTTTCTCAGTCTTTAAAATTTTTTATTTTTTTTTTAAATTTTTATGGAGAGGTCCTTTAGTGCCAGCACTCAGGAGGCAGAGACAGCCCGGTCTACATAGTGAGTTTCACAAACAAACAAACAAACAAACAAAAAAATGAAAAACAGAAAACAAAACCAAAAGAACAAAACTCCCATTTCTTTGTAGACAAAGTAAAACTGAACTTTTCTGTTGCCCAAATCTATCACAGGATATATTAAAGCTTCTTCAGTAGTTTTAGAAAAGGTCATAAGTAGATCTCATAATGTCCTTTTTAAAAAACTACCAGGCTGGAGAGATGGCCTAGTGGTTAAGAGCACCAACTGCTTTTGCAGAGGACCTGGGTTCAATCCCCAGCACCCACATGGCGGCTGAGAAACGTCTTTAACTCCAGTTCCAGGGGAATCCGACACCTTCTTCTGACCTTCGCGGCATTACACAACACGGATGCACCAACCTACATGCAGACAGTACATTCATTCATACACATAAAAAATTAAAAATAGGGGCTGGAGAGATGGCCTAGCGGTTAAGAACACCAACTGCTCTTGCAGAGGACCCGGGTTCGATCCCCAGCACCTACATGGCAGCTGAGAACCGTCTTTAACTCCAGTTCCAGGGGAATCCGATGCCCTCTTCTGACCTCCACGGCATTGCATGACACGGATGCACAAACCTGCATGTAGACAGTACATTCATACACATAAAAATAAATAAATAAATAAAATTTAAAACAAAACTACTTTAAGGCTGGGTGTGGTGGCTCATGCCTTTAATCCTAGCACTTGGGAGGCAGAGGCAGGTGGATCTTTGTGAGTTCAAGGCCAGCCTGGTCTACATAGTGAGTTCCAGGACAGCTGGAGTTACAGGGAGACCCTTACATGAGCCAGCTGTAGGTCTTAATTCTCTGCATGTTGACAAATTGTGGGTCTCTATGTTACTCACTGCTGTAGGAAGAATCTTCTCTGCTGAGAGTTTGAGAACCCTAATTTATAGGTAGAGCAATAAGTCATAAGGAGTTGGTTTAATAGCATATCCGTTTAGGGGCTGGAGAGCTGGCCTAGCAGTTAAGAGTGCCGACCTGCTCTTGCAGAGGACCTGGGGTTCCAATCCCCAGCCCCACATGGTGGATGAGACCCATCTGTAAAACTCCAATCCAGGAGAAACTCCAGTTCCAGGGGAATCTGACACCCTCTTCTGGACCTCCGCAGCATTGCACGGACATGAGTGCAGAAACCTACATGGCCCCAAATAGTATATTCATACACCTTAGAAAATAAATTAAATAAAATTAAAATTGTTTTAAAATTAAAACACAAAATAGTATATCCGTTTAACAGGATAATAGTAGTAGATTCTCCACTATCTTCTGTGACCTGTCTAGTTTACAGGTTGGCCCTGATAAGAGGCCAAGATATGTGACTCCATCTAGTGCAATTGGGACTTAAATTCCAATCGAGGGTGTTTGGTTGCTCCCTTAACATTTATGCCAGTATTGCTCCAATGGCCATCTCTTACCAGGCCAGTCATTATTGTAGCTAGCAAGGGTTCATAGCTGTGTTAGCTTGATGATTACTATTTTCCTCTGGTTGCATGTATAACACCTTCCAGAACTAAGAAAGCTAGGTAATAGAGATGAAGCTTCATGGTTACTCCCAGTTTGATTTCTCCTTGTTCTGTGCTTCCATATGTAGTGTCTTTCATGTCTCTGGGAAACCCTTTCTCCTCTCACCTCCAGTCACAGCTCAAGAGTCATTCCTGGTATTGAATTTTTTTTTTCTTTTTTGGTCTTTTTCAAGGACAGTGGGGTCTCCTGTAGCCCCAGCTGCCTGGAACTCGCTCTGTCGAACCAGGTGTGCCTTGAACTCACCAAAGATCTGCCTGCCTCTGCCTCCCAAGTGCTAGGATTAAAGCTGCGCACCACGCTGGCTGGTATTGGACATTTTATTTGCTGTCTGATAGAGGCATTGTCCCCCTGGTTATAGGGAAACTCCATTTAAAAATCTTTCTAATATGTATAGCAATATATTTTAGGAAGTAGTTTTATGGTGGTTTCCATAGAGCTTTTCTTTTTTTTTTTTTTTTTTTTTTTTGCGCCAGGGTCTCCCTGTAGCCCCCAAGCTGTCCTGGGGAACTCCTCTCTGTGGACCAGGGCTGGCCTTGAACTCACACAAGATCCGCCTGCCTCTGCCTCCCAAGTGCTAGGATTAAAGAGTGCGCCACCTGGCCGGCTCCATATGAAATTTTCAAAAAGGCCTTTGGTGTTAGTTTCCCTCCCCTTACTTCCCCCTCTGCCCTCCCTCCCTTTCCCATTCCCCCACCCCATTGAGCCTTCCTCTTCCATTATCTCCCTCTTCCCCTTTCTATCACTACATTCTCTCCCCCTCTCCCAGGAACTACATTTGCCTCCTGGTTCCTAAACTAGTTCTGTTTCCCAGGTTTTTAATTATTTTCAACTTTATTTTTTTATGTTTGTATGCGTGTTATTGCCTGCATCTCTTAAATGCACGCATGTTGTGCAGTGCCACAGGATGTCATAAGAGGGTATCAGATCCCCTGGTACCAGAATTCCAGACCATTGTTAGCTGCTGCGTGAGTAGTGGGAATTGAACCCAGATCATCTGCAAGAGCAGTCAGTTGCTCTTAACCACTGAGCCATCCTTCCCGCCCTGTCTTTTAATTTTTTAAGCCTCCTTAATTAAGAGTTCAGGGTGCTTTGGGCAATGTTGGTGTCCTGGACAGAGGATTACCCAAACAGCACACAAGGTGCTTGTGTTTGTGTTTGCTGTACAAACTGGCTTGGGCCACGGTGCTTCCGTTGCTCCTGGGGGTGCTGTGATGTCTGGTGAGTATTTGCTCTGAAGGTTTCACAATGCTTCTTCAGTACCTGCTCTGCTTCCTTCCTTTGCTGTCCTGCTGCTCTTTGTTCTGTTCTTTTTGCCAAGCTGCATCATTTTCCATTACATTGGTATTTTCTGAGAAAGTGGTGAAAGTTCATCTCTTTCGGCGGTTAGAGAAGGAAAAAACATGTTCTCATTTCCCTGCCAATGCAGTAGAAAACCTATCCTCCTTAATAAAGATTTTGAGTCTTCCCTGTAGTTGGTGACATGTCCTATGAAAGGACTCTGTTAGTTAGACCCAGATTTCATCGCATTCTGTTGTACTGCCACCTTCCCATGCCCCCTTCAGTTTCTGCTTGTGGGTGCACTGACCCACAAAGTCCACTCGTTCACATCTACCTATTTAGGAACTGATGAATAGTTAACTGTAGTTGCCAGTCTATTCCCTGTCCATGTCATTTCTATCCTTGGCCAGGTCTACACAATTCATCTCTTTATAATGAAGAAGATGATTGCCTAAATAGTACAGACAGGATCCAAAGAAGTAGAACTGTGCGAAATGAAGCAAGTCTGTCCCCACCCCGCCCACCCGGAGGCTCCAACCTTTACGCTTCGCGCTCTGGAGCTGGCGCTCTACCTGCTCTGTGTGTAGCGCGCTTTGCTGCTGTGCACACCAGGCTTGCTGGCCCTTGGGCTTCCAGATATTTTCTTTCTCTGCTTCCCATGTTGCTGTATGAGCCCTGGAATCATAGATAGGCACTACTGTGCCCAGCTTTTACTGAAGATTCAAACTCAGGTCCTCATTTTTTTTTTTTTTTTTGGTTTTTCGAGACAGGGGTCTCCCTGTAGACCCAGCCGTCCTGGGACTCGATTTAGACAGGTGGCCTGAAAACACACAAAAGATCCTCCTGCCTCCTGCCTTCTGCCTCTGCTCCCAAGTGCTCGGATCAACCGTGCGCCACCATGCCCAGCTTTTTTTTTTTTTTTTTTTTGGAGGTCTCATATTTTTACAGGCAAGTATATTACCATCACTGTCCCCAGTGCTCTTTTCTCTTTTGTTTTTAACAATTTTTAAAAAGATTTGTTTTTTACTCTGGGGCTAGAAAGATGGCTCCGTGGTTAAGAGTGCTGGCTGTTTTTGTAGATGACCTGGGTTTGGTTCTTAGAACTCACATGGCAGCTTCCAGCCATCCATAACTCTAGTTTCCCTGGGGATTCCACCCGTTTGGCATCTGCAGGGCATTGCACACACCTGGTACATTTATATACATACAAAAAAAAAAAAAAAAAAAAAAAAAAATTATAAAAAAAAAAACCTTAAGAAATCTTTATCTTATTGTTTGTATGTGTGTGTTTGTGCATAGATGTGTGCCAGACCCACCATAAAGGCCAGAAGACAGTGTTGAATACCTTAGTTGTATACTGGTGTTTGTGAGCCTCCCGATGTGTGTATTGGGTTCCAAAAACTCCAACAGCCCTCTGATTAGAGCAAGTCAGTAAGGAAAGCAGTAAGCACTCCTAAAACTGCGAGCCATCCCTCCAGCCACCCCACTGTTTTTTACGACTGAGAACCTTACTCAGCATTGTAAGATCTTTGTACTTTGCAGAGACATGTAGGAATGAAGTCTAGACGGAGAACAGAAGATTTGTGTCTCCTGTTCACTCTACTCTGGGAAATAAATATTGATGAGTAACATTGATCACTGGCACATTTCTCTTTTTTCTAAACCTAATTTGCTTGAGTATGCATACGGTGCCTCTGCACTCCATCTGATGCTGGAGTCATGAAAATCAGTGACGAGGTCTCAGATGCCACTGTAGCTTTCAGAAAGGTTCATTCACCAGTCTCATGTTTTGTTTGTTTTGGTTGTTTGTTTGTGACAGATTGCGGGGGCCAGAACCAGAGACAGGCCTCAGTCTGATAATCCATTTCTGGACCCTGCCTGCCTGTGTGGACTCACAGATGTAGTGGAGAGGAACAGCCAGGTCCTGCATGTCCGAGGAAAGGGAGACTGGGCTGCTTGTGGGGCAATGCTGAGCCCCCTTCTGGCTTGCTCCAACACCAGCCAGGCCTCATTGAACGGCATTTACCAGTCACCAATTGACTTCAACAACAGCGAGTTCTATGGCTTCTCTGAGTTTTTTTACTGTACAGAGGATGTGTTGCGCATTGGTGGTCGGTATCACGGGCCAACATTCGCCAAGGCTGCTCAGGTAATTCATTAATAATACAGATGACTCATGCTGGCAGCAGCCATTTATTGGATGCCTACCTTGGTGCCAGGCAATGTACAAAGGGCTTTGCATGCATGATCTCACTTGATTCTTTACAGTGGCCTTATAAACCCTCATTTTATAGAGGTGAAAGTAAACTGAATCCTGTCTGCTAAACTGCCTTCCTTTTTATTTTGAGACAAGTGTCTTTACTATGCATGCCCGACTGGGAGGAAAACTCGCTGTGTAGAGCAGGTTGGTCTTGAACTTGGAAAAGATCCACCTGCCTTACTGGAATTAGAAGCCTAATCTCACAACACCAACCTAAACTGGTTCTTTTCTTTTTTTGTGTTTTTGAGACAGGGTCTCCTATAGCCCCAGTTGGCCCTGGAAACCACTAGTAGACCAGGCTGGCCTTAACTCACAGGAACATTCTGGCCTGCCTTCCTTGCCTCCCATGTGCCACCATGCCTGGATCTAAACTGCTTTCTAATGAATATGTTTAGGTTTCCATGGGTGTCCTGTCACCTAGGTGTAAAATTGTCTAGATGGTGAATAGTTTTTTTTACTTCCTTATAATCTTGTTTGATGTTTATGGCCAAAGAGTATCATTTTTAAAAAGAAAAAAAAAAAAACAAATTACACTGGGCATTCTGGTGGTGCATTACCTTTAATCTTCGCCTCGAGGCCAGAGGCAGGCTGATCTCTTGTGAGTTCAAGGCCAGCCTGGTCCTACAGAATGAGTTCCAACAGAGCTGGGCATCGGAGAACCTGTCTCCAAAAACAAACCCCAAACAAACAACCACAACAACGAGTGTCATTTACTTTTCCCTTTGCTGGGTATCTTACTTGTAAGATACTCCTGCTGGGAAAGTCCATTTTTCTTCTCTTGGTTTAAGGTATCAGAGGCCAGAATAGGGCTGGAGAGACAGATTAAGAGCAGTTAAGATCACTTACTGCTTTTTCCAGAGATGGAAAGGATGTCTTCTTTCTTTTTTATTTTTCCTTCTATTTTAATTCCTTTGCGGGAAAAAACCTTCCGGCAGAATAGTTTTTGCTATCTCATCCCCAAAAGGCAGCCCTAAGAAATATTGTTGAACTCCTGCTTTGTATTGCCTTTTCTTTTCCAGCTCCAGGAGTAACTTTCCAGAGTCCAGGGCTCCCTGACTGTCCATGACTTGAGTCTTTTTCTTATACTAAGATTCTTCAGATTCTATTCTTTGACTACCTATCCAAAAATTGTCTGTTCCTTTCCTGCTTTATTTTTGCACTGAGCACTCAGGTCACCCTACAGGGACTGTGTGTGTGGGGGGGGTGTAGGAGGGGATGGGGGGTGGGAGGTCTCATCTCCCAGTAGAATGGCATTTAAGAATTTTATATTCTGGCTTAATTCCCCTGTGCACTAGGGCCACACCTGGCACCCTACTAGACATCAGGAAAATGTTAGGCTTTTCCCTGACCAGCCCAAAAAAAAAAATCCTTTGTGACCAACCCCAAGGCAGGCTGATGACAGGCTGCCCTCCTTGTCCATGTGAGTTCTACGCAGAGGAGAGTGGAGCTAGTGCCTCGCTTTCGATGGTGCTAATTTTTAGCTACTCCTAACCTTGGGCTGTCTTTGCATTAGACATGGATGCGATGGGAGTAGAGAAGCACGACACCGTGCTCAGTGAGTGAACATGCCGCTTGCTTCGTGGGTTAGACAGTAGCCTGTGAGCAACTGCAAGTGGAGCAGCTGTGCCTGTGGGAGGTTGGAGAATTCGCCTGCAGTTTTATGTTGCACTGTTTCTCTGCGCTTGTTCCAGGATTACTGTGGCGTGGCCTGGTCAGTCCTAACTCAGAGATTCAAAAATGGCCTCTTTTCTTCACATGCAGATGAACACCGACTCAAGTAAGTAATTTTACAGTTTAGATATGGCCCTAAAACACAGGTGCCGGTTATATTGGAGTGTGACCGAGCAGCAATACAGATTGGGTTGTAGGCTGAATTTGAGTATTTCTGATTTTGGTTTTCTGGGGGGATCAGGCCCAAAATAGTGAGCCAGTTGGGGGGGAATGGCAAGGGAACGCAACATAGAAGGGGCGCGCCACGTGAGGGGCAGCAACACTGATGACAAGTGAAAGGTTCCAACAGGTTAGTAGAAAAAATACCAAATCAGCCAAAAAGCAGAGACAAAATAATAACTTGTAACTACTACTCCCTAGCTTCAAAGACTGTTACATTTTGCCTGTGGTTCATGCATCCTCTTGGCACCCAGGACGCTACCTGGCACCCTACAGACATTGAGAAAATGTTAGCTTTCCCTGAGCCAGCCAAAAAAAAAAAAAAATCATTTGAGACCAACCCCAAGGCAGGCTGATGACATTTAGCTTGAAAATTTCAAAGGTGTAAACAAAAATAAAATGACATATTGCCTTCCTATGCACCTGTTGCCAGCTTCTCCACCAGCAGTATTCCTGGCCAGCTCTGTTCTCATTATTTTCCCACTCTGTATATCTCTTACTGCAACTGGGTTATTGTGAAGCCATCGCAGATGTCACTAAATCACATCTGTAGTTATTTCAGGATGTTCTCTGAAAACAGGTATGCAAAAGGAAAAGCAAAATCACAGCCACAGAATCATTACCAAAGGTAGTCTTCACTTTTGAGGTAAGATGAAGTAGGCCCAAATTTGGCTCCACCTAGAGGTGAAAAGGTGAAGCAGGTCTTTTGACATCTGGCAGGAATACATGGGTTACTGCAAAGGAACACATTAAAAATAATTTCTTTCCTTCTATTTTTTTTTAAAGATTTTTTTTTCAAAACCGATCTCAGTGTTTTAAGTCAGCATGGATGTATCAAGTCCTACATGAAGGATTCCACTTTCCCTATGATTACCCAAACCTGCAGACAGCCCAGCTGGTGTATGACCGAGAGGTACAGTGGACACTGGGAGCAATTCTGTATAAAACCAGATTCTTGCCACTCAGGTAAAGTGAGACAAATCAGGCTGGTACCTTGAGCTCAGAGGATGTTAAGTTGATGCCTCAGAATAGATTTCTCAAGTGAGCCCTTCTATACTGCCACCCTCCAGACTCCTATTATGACTTACATTGAGCCACTGTTTTAGTCAAGCATGCCAAACAGACATGGAGGTCAACTGGTCTGGAATCTGTTCCTCATCTTTGCCATTTGGAAAGCCAGCTTTATTTGTTCTCCTACAATAGAGCAGTCCTTGGGACTGGGCTCACACTAAATACTTCTAAGATACTGTTGAAATAAAATGTTAATCTTAGCCTGGAAAACACATGACTAGGAAGAGAGGGAGCCTGGCTGGATAGAGCACTCTTCCCTAATGGGTAGAGTTACTCTAAAAATGGTCATTGACCTGGAACAGTTCCTGGTTGTCTCTCATTAGAATAAAGGAAACGACATGTCTTTGGACTCATTTTGACCAAGCTGAAGTAGATCCGTACCTTGCCTCTTTTGTCCTGTACTTAAGATTATATGGGGGCAGTTTTTAGTTTTTAGTTTCTCGTTCCCCTGGACTGGTTTCAGATAAGATACTTTTTATTCCTTGTGCCGTTCTTCTAGATCTCACGTGTCATTAGCACCCAAAACAACAGGGACCAGGAAGTGGAGGGGCCGTGGGATGTGGGTTTATGGAGAACCAGAGAGTATACACCAACTAAAGTGCTGATTACTGTCACATCAAAGTACTTGCCAGCTGTCATTTGTGTAGCAAAATACAGAAATCTGTATTTTATATGTTTTTCCATGTCGACGATTTACATTTTAAATAAACATTATAGGTCAAAGAAAAGTGGATCTAGTGCCTGGATGATCCAAGAGAGTGATGTTTGCTCAAGCCAGGCCCCTAGAACAATGCTCTTTGGTTTACATACTCCCTAATGCTCTCCAGGTCGTAGTACAGTTGATCAGACCAGCTGTATTTATATGCAGGTTAGATCCTAAGTATAATATTTTCAAACTATTTTAAGAATTGTTACAAATGACCAGTTTTGTCTTTTTACTTAAAAAAAAAATCTATTTTATATGTATGAGGGGTTTATGGTCTGCATGTGCCTACGTTGCACCCATGTTGTGCAATGCCCAGGAGGTCCGATGAAGGTGGGCATTGAATCCCCCTGGAATTGGAGTTCATGGCCGGTTTGTTAGACACTATTTGGGTGCTGGAATCGAACCTGGGTCCTCTAACAAGAGACGCACAGTGTCTTAACTGCTGAGCCATCTCTCCAGCCCCCCTGTTCACTTTCCTTCCATCTTTCCTCTTCCTTTTTCTTTCCTTCCTTCCTTCTTTCTTTTTCTTTTCTTCCTTCCTTCCGTCTTTCTTTTTCTTTTTTCCTTCCTTCCTTCCCTTTCTTTCATTTTCTTTTTTTCCTTCTTTCCTTCCTTCCATTTTATTATTTTTTAAATTTTATATGTATGAGTGTATTGCCTGAGTGTAAGTGCACCTGTGTCATGCAATGCCCACAGAGGTCAGAAGAGACCTCCACTGCTGAGCCATCTCTCCAGCCCCTTCTCCTTTCTAACCATGTCTCTTAGAGACCCTGTTTCAGCACCTGATCCATGCAAGGATATATCCATCCTGCTCTTTGTTATTAAGGCTGGCCAGGCCGGGCATGGTGGCACATGCCTTTAATCCCAGCACTTGGGAGGCAGAGGCAGAGGTAGGTGGATCTCTGTGAGTTCAAAGCCAGCTGGAGCTACAAGGGAGACCCTGTCTCAAAAAAAGACCAAAAAGAAAAAAAAGCACACCTTATTGTGATCTTTTTCTGTATCCACAGCCAGACATGGCATCATGGGATTTGTGAGGCTAATAAATGTCCAATTTACACTGTGCAGATGCTGTAGCTCCTAGAAGCTCCGTCTGTGTACTAGTACTCAAAACAGGTTGTTGCCTTCAACTCTCTTATGTGAGAGTTAGGATTGCTAGTATGTGTTAAATGTAAAAAGCATATATGGTTGCAGAGGACCCGGGTTTGATTCCTAGCACCCACATGGCGGCTAAGAACCGTCTTTAACTCCAGTTCCAGGGGAATCTGATGCCCTCTTCTGACCTCTGCGGCATTGCACGATATAGGTGCACCAACCTACATGCAGACAGTACACTCATACACATAAAAAATAATAATAAATTAGCCGGGTGTGGTGGTACAGCCAGTCGTAGTGGCGCACGCCTTTACTCCTAGCACTTGGGAGGCAGAGGCAGGCGGATCTTTGTGAGTTCAAGACCAGCCTGGTCTACAGAGCGAGTTCCAGGACAGCTGGGGCTACAGGGAGACCCTGTCTCAAAAAGACCAAAATTAATAATAATAATAATAAATTTTAAAAAATTGCCTTTAAAATAGTGTCATAAGTCTAGAGTAGCCAGTTTTTCCTCCAGAATTCGGCAAAGATCAGTGGTGTTTCTCATTTGAGTACCTTCAGGCTATAATTTACAGTCATAAAATGATTGTTTTTAATTGTTTTGATTATTTAAAATTATTCATCATTATGCATATCAAAGGAAATCACAATAAACAACAGTTCTTTTTTTCCTTAACAAAAAGTTGTTTTCATTCATTTATTTAGCAAGAGAAACTACCTTAAAAGAGGTACTACAGGGCTTGAGAGTTGGCTCAGTGGTTAAGAGTACTGCCTGCTTTTGCAGAGGACCTGGGTTTGACTCCCAGCATCCACATGGTGGCTAACAACCATCCGAAATGCCAATTCCAGAGGAATTGGATGCCTTCTTCTGACTTCTGTGGGCATTGCATAACATAGGTACATTTACATATCGGCAGGCAATACACTCATACACATAAAATAAAAAGAATAAAATATTTTTATTTATTTATTTATTTACTTATTTTTTAGAGAATAAAATATTTTTTTTAAAAAGAGGTACTAGTGTATCCCACTTGCAATCATTTCTCCATACAGTTGTCTTATATTTAGAGAATGTTGAAGAAAATAGTATCTGTCTTCATATGATTCTTTGATAATTTTAAAGAATTTTTTAAATTTTATTTATGTGTATGAACGTACTGTCTGCATGTAGGTTTGTGCACCCATGTCATGCAATGCCACGGAGGTCAGAACAGGGGTGTTGGATTCCCCTGGAACTGGAGTTCTCCTGGAATTGGAGTTTCAGACGGTTCTTAGCCGCCATGTAGGTGCTGGGGATTGAACCCGGGTCCTCTGCAAGAGCAGTTGGTGCTCTTAACCGCTAAGCCATCGCTCCAGCCCCCTTTGATAATTTCGTACAGTGTATTTTGAACAAGAACCTTCCTCAGACCCACCCGACCTCCTTGTACCCCTCACTCATGTCCTCTATTCATTTTAAAGGCTTATTGAGTCTAATTTGTGCTTTCTCAGGGGTGGGTCCATCCCTTCGAGTCTGGTCTGCTTACTAGGCATCACACCCTTAAAGACAACTGACTCTCCCTCAACCAATAGCTATCAGTTGCCAATAGTTCTTCAGCTAAGGCTGAGGCTTCTTGCCCATCCCCTCTCCATGCTGAGTTTTTGTCTGGCTTGGCCTTACACAAGTCTTGTGCAAGCTTAAGTGCTGTGGACTCATATGCCCAACTACTGTGTTGTATCTAGAAAACAGGGTTTCCTTGTATTCCTCCACTACCTCTGGCACAATCTTTCTGTCCTCTCTTTCACAATGATCCCTGAGTCTTAGGGGAAGAGTGTGTGATATAGGTGTCCTATTTAGGACAGAGCCAGCTGTAGGTCCTTATTTTCTGCATGCTGACAAGTTGTGGGTCTCTATGTTAATCACTGCTGTAGGAAGAATCTTCTCTGATGAGAGTTGAGATACACTAATTTATAGGTAGAGCAATAAGTCATAAGGAGTTGGTTTAATAGCATATCCGTTTAGGGGCTGGAGAGCTGGCCTAGCAGTTAAGAGTGCCGACTGCTCTTGCAGAGGACCTGGGTTCAATCCCCAGCACCCACATGGTGGCTGAGAACCATCTGTAACTCCAATTCCAGGAGAACTCCAGTTCCAGGGGAATCTGACACCCTCTTCTGACCTTCGCAGCATTGCACGACATGGGTGTACAAACCTACATGCAAATAGTATATTCATACACATAGAAAATAAATAAATAAATAAATAAATTTTTTTAAAAATTAAAAAAAAAATAGTATATCCGTTTAACAGGATAATAGTAGTAGGATGTCCTATACAGCCTGTGACCTGTCTAGTTACAGGTTTTTGGCCCTGATAAGAGTGCCAGATATGGACTCCATCTTGTGAAGTGGGACTTAAATTCAATCAGAGGGTGGTTGGTTACTCCTATAACATTTATGCCAGTATTGCTCCAATGGCCATCTCTTACCAGGCCAGTCATTATTGTAGCTAGCAAGGGTTCATAGCTGTGTTAGCTTGATGATTACTATTTTCCTCTGGTTGCATGTATAACACCTTCCAGAACTAAGAAAGCTAGGTAATAGAGATGAAGCTTCATGGTTACTACCAGTTTGATTTCTCCTTGTTCTGTGATTCACATATGTAGTGTCTTCATTGTCTATGGGAACCCTTTCTCCTCTCACCCTCCAGTCAACAGCTTCAAGAGTCCATTCCTGGTATTGAATTTTTTTTTTTTTTTTTGGTCTTTTTCAAGACAGGGTCTCCTGTAGCCCCAGCTGTCCTGGAACTCGCTCTGTAGACCAGGCTGGCCTTGAACTCACAAAGATCTGCCTGCCTCTGCCTCCCAAGTGCTAGGATTAAAGGCATGCGCCACCACGCCTGGCTGGTATTGGACATTTTATTTGCTGTCTGATAGAGGCATTGTCCCCCTGGTTATAGGGAAACTCCATTTAAACTTTTCATAAATGTATATGCATATATTTTAGGAAGTTTCTATAGTGGTTTCCATATGAGCTTTTCTTTTTTTTTTTTTTTGAGACAGGGTCTCCCTGTAGCCCCAGCTGTCCTGGAACTCACTCTGTAGACCAGGCTGGCCTTGAACTCACAAAGATCCGCCTGCCTCTGCCTCCCAAGTGCTAGGATTAAAGACGTGCGCCACCTGGCCCGGCTCCATATGAATTTTTCAAAAGGCCTTTGGTGTTAGTTTCCCTCCCCTTACTCCCTCCTCTGCCCTCCCTTCCCATTCCCACCCATTGAAGCCTTCCTCTTCCATTATCTCCCTCTTCCCCTTTCTATCACTACATTCTCTCCCCCTCTCCCAGGAACTACATGCCTCATGGTTCCTAACTAGTTCTGTTTCAGTGTTTTTAATTATTTTCAAATTATTTTTTATGTGTATGCGTGTATTGCCTGCATCTATGTAAATGCACGCATGTTGTGCAGTGCCCACAGATGTCAGAAGAGGGTATCAGATCCCCTGGTTGTCAGTTGCCATGTGGGTGCCTGGAATCGAACCTGGGTCCTCTGCAAGAGCAGTCAGTGCTCTTAACCACTGAGCCATCATTCCAGCCCTGTCTTTTTAATTTTTTAAGCCTCCTTAATTAAGAGTTCAGGGTGCTTTGGGCAATGTTGGTGTCCTGGACAGAGGATTACCCAAACAGCACACAAGGTGCTTGTGTTTGTGTTTGCTGTACAAACTGGCTTGGGCCACGGTGCTTCCGTTGCTCCTGGGGGTGCTGTGATGTCTGGTGAGTATTTGCTCTGAAGGTTTCACAATGCTTCTTCAGTACCTGCTCTGCTTCCTTCCTTTGCTGTCCTGCTGCTCTTTGTTCTGTTCTTTTTGCCAAGCTGCATCATTTTCCATTACATTGGTATTTTCTGAGCAAGTGGTGAAGTCATCTACTTTAGGAGGTAGAGAAGGAAAACGTCTCATGTACCTGCCAATGCAGTAGAAAACCTATCCTCCTTAATAAAGATTTTGAGTCTTCCCTGTAGTTGGTGACATGTCCTATGAAAGGACTCTGTTAGTTAGACCCAGATTTCATCGCATTCTGTTGTACTGCCACCTTCCCATGCCCCCTTCAGTTTCTGCTTGTGGGTGCACTGACCCACAAAGTCCACTCGTTCACATCTACCTATTTAGGAACTGATGAATAGTTAACTGTAGTTGCCAGTCTATTCCCTGTCCATGTCATTTCTATCCTTGGCCAGGTCTACACATTCATCTCTTTAGTAATGAGAAGATGATTGCTAACAAGTACAGACAGACCAAAGAAGTAGAACTGTGCGAAATGAAGCAAGTCTGTCCCCACCCCGCCCACCCGGAGGCTCCAACCTTTACGCTTCGCGCTCTGGAGCTGGCGCTCTACCTGCTCTGTGTGTAGCGCGCTTTGCTGCTGTGCACACCAGGCTTGCTGGCCCTTGGGCTTCCAGATATTTTCTTTCTCTGCTTCCCATGTTGCTGTATGAGCCCTGGAATCATAGATAGGCACTACTGTGCCCAGCTTTTACTGAAGATTCAAACTCAGGTCCTCATTTTTTTTTTTTTTTGGTCTTTTCGAGACAGGGTCTCCCTGTAGACCCAGCCGTCCTGGAACTCGCTCTGTAGACCAGGCTGGCCTGAACACACAAAGATCCGCCTGCCTCTGCCTCTGCCTCTGCCTCCCAAGTGCTAGGATTAAAGCCGTGCGCCACCANTTGGAGGTCCTCATATTTTTACAGCAAGTATATTACCATCACTGTCCCCAGTGCTCTTTTTATTTTTGTTTTTAAATTTTTAAAAGATTTGTTTACTCTGGGGCTAGAAAGATGGCTCAGTGGTTAAGGGCATTGGCTGCTCTTGCAGAAGGCCCAGGTTCAGGTCATGGCAGTTAACAGCCATCCATAACTCTAGTTCCTGGGGATTAACACCCGTTTGGCATCTGCAGGCATTGCACACACATGGTACACTTACATACATGTAGGCCAAACACTCATACATATTAAAAATATAAAATAAAAAACCTTAAAGAAATCTTTATCTTATGTTTGTATGTGTGTGTTTGTGCATAGATGTGTGCCAGACCCACAAAGGCCAGAAGACAGTGTTGAATACCTTAGTTGTATACTGGTGTTTGTGAGCCTCCCGATGTGGGTATTGGGTTCCAAACTCCAGCCCTCTGATAGAGCAAGCAGTAAGAGCAAGCAGTAAGCACTCCTAACTGCTGAGCCATCCCTCCAGCCACCCACTTGTGTTTTTAAGAATGAGAACCTTACTCAGCATTGTAAGATCTTTGTACTTTGCAGAGACATGTAGGAATGAAGTCTAGACGGAGAACAGAAGATTTGTGTCTCCTGTTCACTCTACTCTGGGAAATAAATATTGATGAGTAACATTGATCACTGGCACATTTCTCTTTTTTCTAAACCTAATTTGCTTGAGTATGCATACGGTGCCTCTGCACTCCATCTGATGCTGGAGTCATGAAAATCAGTGACGAGGTCTCAGATGCCACTGTAGCTTTCAGAAAGGTTCATTCACCAGTCTCATGTTTTGTTTGTTTTGGTTGTTGTGACAGATTGCGGGGCCAGAAGACAGGCCTCAGTCCTGATAATCCATTTCTGGATCCCTGCCTGCCTGTGGGACTCACAGATGTAGTGGAGAGGAACAGCCAGGTCCTGCATGTCCGAGGAAAGGGAGACTGGGCTGCTTGTGGGGCAATGCTGAGCCCCCTTCTGGCTCGCTCCAACACCAGCCAGGCCTCATTGAACGGCATTTACCAGTCACCAATTGACTTCAACAACAGCGAGTTCTATGGCTTCTCTGAGTTTTTTTACTGTACAGAGGATGTGTTGCGCATTGGTGGTCGGTATCACGGGCCAACATTCGCCAAGGCTGCTCAGGTAATTCATTAATAATACAGATGACTCATGCTGGCAGCAGCCATTTATTGGATGCCTACCTTGGTGCCAGGCAATGTACAAAGGGCTTTGCATGCATGATCTCACTTGATTCTTTACAGTGGCCTTATAAACCCTCATTTTATAGAGGTGAAAGTAAACTGAATCCTGTCTGCTAAACTGCCTCCTTTTTCTTTTGAGACAGTGTCTTACTATGCAGCCCTGACTGGGAACTCCTTACGTAGAGCAGGTTGGTCTTGAACTTGAAAAGATCCACCTGCCTCTACTGGAATTAGAAGCCTATCTCACAACATCCAACCTAAACTGGTTTCTTTTCTTTTTTTGTGTTTTTGAGACAGGGTCTCCTTATAGCCCCAGTTGGCCCTGGAACTCACTATGTAGACCAGGCTGGCCTTGAACTCACAGAAATCTGCCTGCCTCTGCCTCCCAAGTGCACCATGCCTGGATCTAAACTGCTTTCTAATGAATATGTTTAGGTTTCCATGGGTGTCCTGTCACCTAGGTGTAAAATTGTTAGACTGGTGAATAGTTTTTTTTTCCTTCCTATAATCTTGTTTGATGTTTATGGCCAAAGAGTATCATTTAAAAAGAAAAAAAAAAATTTAGCTGGGCATGGTGGTGCATACCTTTAATCTTAGCACTCAGAGGCAGAGGCAGGCTGATCTCTGTGAGTTCAAGGCCAGCCTGGTCTACAGAATGAATTCCATTACAGCTGGGGCTATAGGGAGACCCTGTCTCCAAAAACAAACCCCAAACAAACAACAACAACAACGAGTGTCATTTACTTTTCCCTTTGCTGGGTATCTTACTTGTAAGATACTCCTGCTGGGAAAGTCCATTTTTCTTCTCTTGGTTTAAGGTAGTAAGAGGCCAGAATAGGGGCTGGAGAGACAGATTAAGAGCAGTTAAGAGCACTTACTGCTTTTCCAGAGATGGAAAGACTGTCTTCTTTCATTTTTTATTCTTTCCTTTCTATTGTAATTCTTTGGGGAAAAACTTCCGGCAGAATAGTTTTTGCTATCTCATCCCCAAAAGGCAGCCCTAAGAAATATTGTTGAACTCCTGCTTTGTATTGCCTTTTCTTTTCCAGCTCCAGGAGTAACTTTCCAGAGTCCAGGGCTCCCTGACTGTCCATGACTTGAGTCTTTTTCTTATACTAAGATTCTTCAGATTCTATTCTTTTGAATACCTATCCAAAATTGTCTGTTTCCTTTCCTGCTTTATTTTTGCACTGAGCACTCAGGTCACCCTACAGACTGTGTGTGGGGGGGGGGGCGGGGGGGGTGGGGGGGTGGGAGGGCTCCACTCCCAGGAAGATGGAAGGTTTAAAGTTTTTTTNCTATTCTTTTGAATACCTATCCAAAATTGTCTGTTTCCTTTCCTGCTTTATTTTTGCACTGAGCACTCAGGTCACCCTACAGACTGTGTGTGGGGGGGGGGGGAGGAGGGGATGGGGGGGTGGGAGGTCTCATCTCCCAGTAGAATGGAAGCTTTAAGATTTTTCTTACTGCTTCATCCCCTGGCACCTAGGACACCACCTGGCACCCTATAGACATTCAGAAAATGTTAGCTTTCCCTGAGCCAGCCAAAAAAAAAAAATCCTTTGTGACCAACCCCAAGGCAGGCTGATGACAGGCTGCCCTCCTTGTCCATGTGAGTTCTACGCAGAGGAGAGTGGAGCTAGTGCCTCGCTTTCGATGGTGCTAATTTTTAGCTACTCCTAACCTTGGGCTGTCTTTGCATTAGACATGGATGCGATGGGAGTAGAGAAGCACGACACCGTGCTCAGTGAGTGAACATGCCGCTTGCTTCGTGGGTTAGACAGTAGCCTGTGAGCAACTGCAAGTGGAGCAGCTGTGCCTGTGGGAGGTTGGAGAATTCGCCTGCAGTTTTATGTTGCACTGTTTCTCTGCGCTTGTTCCAGGATTACTGTGGCGTGGCCTGGTCAGTCCTAACTCAGAGATTCAAAAATGGCCTCTTTTCTTCACATGCAGATGAACACCGACTCAAGTAAGTAATTTTACAGTTTAGATATGGCCCTAAAACACAGGTGCCGGTTATATTGGAGTGTGACCGAGCAGCAATACAGATTGGGTTGTAGGCTGAATTTGAGTATTTCTGATTTTGGTTTTCTGGGGGGATCAGGCCCAAAATAGTGAGCCAGTTTTTGTGAAGGCAATGGAAAGCAAAAAGAGTTCTCTCCACGTGATTTGGCATCAACACTGATGACATTTAAATGTTCCAACATTTTATTATAAAAAATACCAAATCAGCCAAAAAGCAGAGACAAAATAATAACTTGTAACTACTACTCCCTAGCTTCAAAGACTGTTACATTTTGCCTGTGGTTCATGCATCCTCTTGGCACCCAGGACGCTACCTGGCACCCTACAGACATTGAGAAAATGTTAGCTTTCCCTGAGCCAGCCAAAAAAAAAAAAAATCATTTGAGACCAACCCCAAGGCAGGCTGATGACATTTAGCTTGAAAATTTCAAAGGTGTAAACAAAAATAAAATGACATATTGCCTTCCTATGCACCTGTTGCCAGCTTCTCCACCAGCAGTATTCCTGGCCAGCTCTGTTCTCATTATTTTCCCACTCTGTATATCTCTTACTGCAACTGGGTTATTGTGAAGCCATCGCAGATGTCACTAAATCACATCTGTAGTTATTTCAGGATGTTCTCTGAAAACAGGTATGCAAAAGGAAAAGCAAAATCACAGCCACAGAATCATTACCAAAGGTAGTCTTCACTTTTGAGGTAAGATGAAGTAGGCCCAAATTTGGCTCCACCTAGAGGTGAAAAGGTGAAGCAGGTCTTTTGACATCTGGCAGGAATACATGGGTTACTGCAAAGGAACACATTAAAATAATTTTTCCTTCTTATTTTTTTAAATGATTTTTTTTTCAAAACAGATATCAGTGTTTTAAGTCAGCATGGATGTATCAAGTCCTACATGAAGGATTCCACTTTCCCTATGATTACCCAAACCTGCAGACAGCCCAGCTGGTATATGACCGAGAGGTACAGTGGACACTGGGAGCAATTCTGTATAAAACCAGATTCTTGCCACTCAGGTAAAGTGAGACAAATCAGGCTGGTACCTTGAGCTCAGAGGATGTTAAGTTGATGCCTCAGAATAGATTTCTCAAGTGAGCCCTTCTATACTGCCACCCTCCAGACTCCTATTATGACTTACATTGAGCCACTGTTTTAGTCAAGCATGCCAAACAGACATGGAGGTCAACTGGTCTGGAATCTGTTCCTCATCTTTGCCATTTGGAAAGCCAGCTTTATTTGTTCTCCTACAATAGAGCAGTCCTTGGGACTGGGCTCACACTAAATACTTCTAAGATACTGTTGAAATAAAATGTTAATCTTAGCCTGGAAAACACATGACTAGGAAGAGAGGGAGCCTGGCTGGATAGAGCACTCTTCCCTAATGGGTAGAGTTACTCTAAAAATGGTCATTGACCTGGAACAGTTCCTGGTTGTCTCTCATTAGAATAAAGGAAACGACATGTCTTTGGACTCATTTTGACCAAGCTGAAGTAGATCAGTACCTTGCCTCTTTGTCCTGTAAGATATATGGGGCAGTTTTTAGGTTCTCTTTCCCTGGACTGGTTCAGATAAGAGATATTTTTATTCTTTGGTGCCTGTTCTTCTAGATTCAGTGTCATTAGCACCCAAACAGGTGACAGAAGTGAGGGAAGTGGGCTGTGTGGGTCTATGGAGAACCAGAGAGTATACACCAACTAAAGTGCTGATTACTGTCACATCAAAGTACTTGCCAGCTGTCATTTGTGTAGCAAAATACAGAAATCTGTATTTTATATGTTTTTCCATGTGAAGATTTACATTTTAAATAAACATTATAGGTCAAAGAAAAGTGGATCTAGTGCCTGGATGATCCAAGAGAGTGATGTTTGCTCAAGCCAGGCCCCTAGAACAATGCTCTTTGGTTTACATACTCCCTAATGCTCTCCAGGTCGTAGTACAGTTGATCAGACCAGCTGTATTTATATGCAGGTTAGATCCTAAGTATAATATTTTCAAACTATTTTAAGAATTGTTACAAATGACCAGTTTTGTCTTTTTACTTAAAAAAAAATCTATTTTATATGTATGAGTGTATGGTCTGCATGTGCATAAGTGCACCCATGTTGTGCAATGCCCATGGAGGTCAGATGAAGGTGGCAGATCCCCTGGAATTGGAGTTATGGACGGTTGTTAGCCACTATTGTGGGTGCTGGGAATCGAACCTGGGTCCTCTACAAGAGAAGCCAGTGCTCTTAACTGCTGAGCCATCTCTCCAGCCCCCCTGTTCACTTTAAAAATGTTTAACTTTAGGGGCTGGAGAGATAGCCTAGCGGTTAAGAGCACCGACTGCTCTTGCAGAGGACCTGGGTTCGATCCCCAGCACCCACATGGCAGCTGAGAACTGTCTTTAACTCCAGTTCCAGGGGAATCCGACACCCTCTTCTGACCTCTGCAGCTTTGCACGGCACGGGTGCACAAGCCTGCATGCAGACAGTACACTCATACACATAAAAAATAAATAAAATTAAAAAAAAAAACTTAAAAAAAAATGTTTAACTTTAGCCAGGCGTGGTGGTGCATGCCTTTAATCCTAGCACTTGGGAGGCAGAGGCAGGCGGATCTTTGTGAGTTCAAGGCCAGCCTGGTCTACAGAGCGAATTCTAGGACAGCTGGGGCTACAGGGAGACCCTGTCTCGAAAAGACAAAAATTAAAAAAAAAAAAAAGTTTAACTTTGAAGGCCTTTTGATTTTGCCTCCATAATCTGCATGGTCTGAGCTGCAGGGCTCTTTCCATCAGGGAATCACATGTCAGCTTTGCTTGCTCAGGGCAGATGGTGTCTTAGAATGTTTGGTTGATGAGTAACTGGGCTAACCACCAATGGACCCTTCACTCTGAAATTAACAGTTCTTTCCACTTTGCCCAGGGATCTTCGGCAGGAAGGTGTCCGACAGGCCCATGGTAGCTGGTTCCGGCTCTCCTTTGTCTGTAATCACTATCTCTTCTTCGCCTGTATCTTGGTGGTGCTACTGGCCATCATCCTGTACCTTCTGCGAATCCGCAGAATTCACCACCGACAAACACGAGCCTCAGCTCCACTGGACCTGCTATGGATTGAACAGGTGGTGCCAATGATTGGGGTACAAGTGGGGCCATGAGGCTGAACCAGAACTGGAGAAACTCCAGTACCCTAGAGTTGCTGCTTACTGACTTCCTGTACTTTCTTGTACTAGCCTCAGATGCTGCTTTGGCCTAGGAATTTCTACTTTAATTTCCACTTTAATTCCTTTTTAGTACCCACGACCTCTTCTCAGAGAGAAGCTGTATTTAGTCTATGAGGAACTAAATGGCGAGAGGCTGGTGCTAACATAGGGGACCAAGCTTAGCCCAACCGAAGGAAGCTTCTCCTTTAGCTCAGAAGTCTGGTGTGTTCCTGAGGTCCAGCTTTTTCCCCTTGCTGAAGCAAATTTGAGATTGGGCATCTGGAGGCCTGGTTGAAACCAACCTGGAGCATCTGATATAAAGCCAGAGATACTTCAGCAAGGGCAGCAGGCCCTTCTTTCTCTGTAACAGAGATATCATTTATGTGGAGATCCACAGCCTTTATAGGGATCCAAGATCTTTAAGGTTCAGTGGACCAGAAGAATTTCAAGACAACCAAAACTAAACTGCTTCTCTGCTTACTTGACAAGCCATCATGTGTGACCCAAGATCCCGACAGTGTTGCTAATGTTGTTATAGAAATCTAAGAGCTGAGAACCCCTTCTAAATGGGTGCATTGAAGATTTAATAATATTTTATGATACCTGGTCTGACCAGTATAGAAATTTTTCCCATGTCTATGTGCCTCAGAGGCTGGTTGGGCATTAATGTTGCTTCCTGAGCCTTAGGTGCTTGTAGAATGGAGAAATTTATGGGGACTGGAGACCTGGGTTTGTCTGTTTTCAGGTCACTGTCCCATAGGCATATTTTTATGTACTAGAAGTTCCCCTCATTTCACTGCTTAAGGTCTTAGGTATTCTGAGAAGGGATATATTTTTGTTTTTGTTTTTTTTTTAATGGAAGAATAGTATCAGGAGAGTAGGCAATGGCAGTTAAGATTAAAGTTCTTACTGACTTCTGCAATGTTTGAAAGCCATCACATTCTAAACTTTGGAATAACTAAATAAATCTGCCACAAAGCCTCCTGGCAACTTACAGAACATCTGTTAAGAGACCACACAGTCACAAATAGCACTTCCATTAATGAGGAGAGGAAAAGCCATATTCATATATTTTTACTAATTGTCTTTCAGAAATTTTATATTCTACAGTCAGCCTTTCAGTTGCATGAAGATTTCTTCTTCAACTCCTCTTATAGTCTTCTGTATACTTTACTTTCCATATATGGCTATGAGGGGCTTGCCTGAGATTATGTTGCCAGGGTTGAAGTAGCATGCTTTCTTCTTTTTAGGAATAGAGTAGGTCTTGAGCCCAAGCTGGTCTCTAACTTAGGTAGCCAAGGCTGGCCTTGTACCCTTGATCTTTCTGCCTCCATCTCTCCAAGTTGGTTTAAAGGTGTGCACCACCATGCCTGGCTCTCTTTCTTTTCTTCTTGCCAAAGCCTTTATTTCTAGGGTTAGAATAGAGAGCAAAAGAAAGTCTCTCTGATTTTAAGGAATAAAAATGAAATTTTTCAAAAAATAAATTCCATTCTGGGAACAGAAAGGAATTATGTGCTTTATAAAATAAAGAACTTAAGATGGTCCTAGAAAAAAAATTGAGATGAAGATAAGTGTATTGACTCTGCAGTTAGGTGAAAGGGATGCCAAGTCCTGAATCTTCTCCTTCTCCTCTTTTTTTTTTTTTTTTTTTTTTTTGAGGCAGGTCTCTCTGTAGCCCAGGCTGGCCTGGTATTCAATGATCCTCCTGCCTTAGCCTCCCAAGTGTTGGGATTATAGGTGTGCACTACCATGTGCCACATTAGATAAGTGTATCTAGCAAAGACTCTTAAAGTTTCATTGGAAATACCTTTGCTTTTTCATTAGGACTATATCACTGCAATGTCTTTAAAATTCTAAGACTTCTCAGTTATCTTGGTTTTCTTTCATTCTTTCTGTGTCCTGTGAGAAGTGAGCCTTATGAGTGCCTGCTTAAAAAGGACAAAAACTGTTTTTGCTAGCCATTTGTTGACTCAGGTAACTTTTTATTTCACCTTGGTTTCCAAATACTAGTTTTGATGTTCTTGGGAGTTCTAGTCAAAAGTTACTTTTGATTGTTCAACAGTGGTCATACTCATATGTCCACACTGAAAGTTGGAGGCAGTGACTAGTCCAACTTTAAAGTTCTTATTAGTGAAGTTATTCTTCATCCTGATTATAAGAATAGCTGCACACTGTTAGGCCTTTACATATCAGACACTCTTGTTAGGAACTGTATGTATTATATGTATATTTAATCATGATGACAGCCTTTCAGACTGATACTCTTATATTCTTTTTATAGTTGAAAATCTCAGGATATCTACTTTTATAATTTTTCAACATAAATATATTTCTTAATTTATTTTGATTAGTCTTTGAGTTTTTGTTATGTCTTGTTTATTGTTTTAATATTATGGGATCTAGAGTTTATTACTGTAAGAATTCCCAAGGTTCCACAGTTTAAAAAGAAGTAACATTTTTATTACATCTTTCAAAAGAATGAGTATATTGCTCTTGATATGGTTCATGGGCTCTTCCATCGTTCCCAATTAGATTTTAAATGAAGTTTCCTTCATTTAAAGGCAAGCTCTCGCTGAATCTATTTCCATTTCTTTTAATACTTTCCATTTCATTTTTAGACGATTTAACTTCGTACAATTTTCTCAACCACAGCATCCAAACAGTAGTGATGGTTACAGTCCAAGTGAAGGTAAAAGGCCTGATAGAGCTATCTACCTCACTGTAGACTTGGTAGTCATTTTAGGCAGTTTCCAATCTGGTACTGGGTATGGCTTCATTTCAGTTGAGAGTAGGAATTAAGGTGTACATAGCAGTGGCTGTTTGAGATACAACAAATTAATTTCTTAGGTTATGCTGGCCTCAGACCCTTGCCATAAAGACAATATACTTTTGCCAAACTTGTGAAGATTTTGTTGGTGTTATAAAAATGATTGTTTAAGCTGGGCATGGTGGCACATGCCTTTAATCCCAGCATTCGGAAGGCAGAGGCAGGCTGATCTTTGTGAGTTCAAGACCAGCCTGGTCTACATAGTGAGTTCCAGGTCAGCTGGAGCTGTCTCAAAAAGACCACCCCCCACCAAATTTTTTTTTGTTTAAAAACAAGGACTCAAAATCAAGTTTTGGCTCCTTTGACTAATGTTTCTGTAAATAGTAACTACACCTGCAATCACATAGTTTTAGATAATGTTCTGTATTCTTCACAGCTATGTTTTTGGCCTTCCCTCTCCTCAGATCAGATCTAAACCTAGGTGCTGTAGCAACCTTGTTTCTGTTTCTGTGGGTGGTTTCTTAAATTTCCATTTTAAGCCTACTTTGTCTTGGCTTATATCCCAGTAGGCTGTCTTTGTATTTCACATTTCCATTGTGCCCTAGTATCTCATTATTCTCATTTGTTAAATCATTGAGGGCCAAAAGAAGAATCATATACTCTTTGATTACTTTTTTTTTTGGAAATTTGAGCAATAGAGATCCTTTTATATTCTAAAATGGAATTGCTCACACTATAAGGGCTTTCATTTTTCAAATATCAAATCATTGCTTCCATTTTTATAAAAAACAGAAGTTGAAAAATGTTCTGTGTCATAGGATGTTTATAGTCATGCATGTATATCAGACACGCATGGAAGATATGTCTTCTCCCGAATGTCCCCCATCAAGTAGGACAACTGCTGATAAGACCCTCCAGAAGCTTGCTATTCACTTCTTTCCGTTGTGTTAGCTTTCCATTTACTGTACCAAAATACCTGAGATAATTTATAAGGAGCAAAGTTTCATTTTGACTCACTGCTCTAAAGGATCCAGTCAGTGGTCAGGTGGCCTGTTTGCTTTGAGCCTGTGGGAGGCAGCAAGTACCTTATGGCAGGAGTGCGTAGCAAATCAAAACTGCTGAGCCCATGGCCAGGAACCAAGAGAGGATGGACTGAGAGTCTCCCATGCCCACCAATCACTGAATGACCTTTAACACACTGGTCCTTGAGGGTAGGACATTCCATATCCACACTGTAATGGCATTTGAGTATAGTCCTGGGAATTTCCTTAGCATCATGCTAGTCACCCAGCACAGTGGATGCTACCTCAGTGTAGGTAAAGGAGAAAAATGTGGGCCACCAAAAGAGCTCAGCAGTTAAAAGCACTTGCCACACTCCCTGGAACCCATGTAAATAGGAGAGAAACTACTCGTGCAAGTTGTCATCTGATTCCACACTGGGAACTCCCTACCATACGCAGGCTCACACAATAGTGAATTTTTAAATGTTTTAAAAGATTAAATGTCATAAGGATTGTGTTCTAATTCCCATGAGCTAATAAAAGATAAAATTCTGGGTTAACTGGCTAAAAATACATGTTTTAATTTCTTTTATGTTTAAAAAAATTAATAGAACTATTGACAGACTGTTGAAAGTAATAAAAGAAATTCATTTACTCCTCTAAGTGTACAGTGACTTTTCCTGAAATAGGCACCTGGACATAAATCAGTAATTGTCTGTTTGCCATTGATTCATGCTTTCCTCATTCAGTATTTGGCAAGTCTGGTGACACTGTGAATTATACAAATATGAGAATAATTAAGATGGTCTCTGTTCACCAGGAGCTCAAAGACAGCATAATGCAGTGATGTAGCTAAATACCAGATCTGTTCTCTAAACTTGTTCAACTGTAATAAAAAAAAGTGAAGTAAAACATTTGAAACTTGAACTAATTTACGAGTTGCCACTTTCTTGGAGTGAACTATAAAACTGTTAGCATGTGGTTCTTGGATTGGATCCTACTGCCCTCCGCCATCTGTTTTGGCTAAAGATGATGTGGATTTGGGGATCAGAAGATAACAGTGTGGGAGCCTGCCCTGTGACTACAGTTCCTTTCTTTAATGAGCCTATCCAGAGGTCAAACAGGAAAAGCAGATTAAATAAGATAGGGAGAGTGAGGTAGAAATTTGGCAGGAATGGAATAAGCTGGTCAGAACTTCAGAAGGCAGCTAGACTAGGAAGGTGAGCCGTACTCTGCAGACTTCCCTGCACTTTGGAGTCACCTTTGGAGCCCAGAGCTGGCCCACTGATGCTGCTCCAGCTTGTGGTTTAGTTGGTCTTGGCTAAGGCTTGATTTTGAGACTTTAAAAAGATTCTAGGTTGGGCGTGGTGGCGCACGCCTTTAATCCTAGCACTTGGGAGGCAGAGGCAGGCCGATCTTTGTGAGTTCAAGGCCAGCCTGGCCTACAAAATGAGTTCCAGGACAGCTGGGGCTACAGGGAGACCCTGTCTCAAAAAGACAAAAAAAAAAAAAAAAGATTCTAATGTGAGAAGCATGGGGAACCACCCCACTACAGTCTGGGATTTGGGGAAAACAAATACTGGAGAATGGTGTACTTTAGGATATCCTAAAACTCACAGAATACTGGAGCTAAAAGCAAACTTTGATCATCTAGGTCAGAAACTGCAAATGGGCAATTCTGGGTCATGTAGGGCTCTTGGACTTGCTAAGCCTCCATTACATTCTTTAGAACTTGAAGTTAGTTGTCAACATTTAATTAAAAATACTCACTTTGGAACTGGAGAGATGGCTCAGCAGTTAAGAGCACTTGCTGCTTTTTCAAAGGACCCAAGTTCCCAATACCCACATCGGGCAGCTCACAACCAACCTCCTATAACTCCAGTTCCAGGGCATCCAATGCCCTCTTGTGACCGCTATGGGCACCTGCACACATATGCATTCATACAAATACACATACACATAAAATAAAAATATTTTTTATAAAGAATATTTAGTTCAAAAATCTAATTACTTAGCTTCTTTTACAAACCAGATCTGCCAACCCTAGACCTTGGCAACAGGCCAATATGTTGGGTAGATGAATAACTCCATTGCCATACCTCCTCTCAAGTCTGTCACTCTATCGACCAATCTAACTAGTGGACAGGACTCTGCCACAGGATGCAGAAATCCAGGATTGTACTCAATTAGAAAAGTCAGACTGCCTATTAGGCAGCAAATAGTAGACAGTTCTTTCTGCTGCAGATTTTAAAAAGACCCTTTGGTGTAACCACACCTTAATGACATTCTTGATCCAGTGGCTTGTCTCAAAGCAAGCAGAGTTTTAAGTAGTTTGACTAACTTGGAAACCACTTGGGATCCCCAGGTATCCTTCTACAAAAGGCCACATTCCTGTACTTGCTGACAAGTTCTCAAAGCAGTTTCAGTCCTAGGAAGCGATCCTGAGAATTATTTTGGGACTCTTCGGAGTTCATTCATGAACCAAAGGGCACCACTGAGCAGAGCCAGGGAGCCTGACTGGTGTGTGGCAGCCAGAGGAGTCGGAACATACATAAGCAGAGTGCTAATGCCCAAGGCCACCTGTGGAAGAAAGGAAGAAGAAAAGTAGTTAAAACTAAAAAAAGGACTGCACATGGACAGCGAGCTCCACAAGCCTCGCCTTCTTCCATCACTCCTCTTGTGAGAACAGTGTACTAATATCCTTTACTTAGTTTTTCATTATTCATATTTTGATCTATTAATACTAAATTGTTTGGGGGACACCATCAGATCAAGAAGGGCATTATACCTGTGTGTATGCCAAGGCCAACAGAGTCACTGCTGCCATCTTGGTCCTTCTCGGAAGGGGGATTCTCCGGGAGAGGAAATACAGCACTGTAATGGCAGTGACAGATGTGATTCCCTATAAGAAAGAAAGTTCTAATCACATGTAAAAGGGCTTTAGCCATGTTGATGTCCACTCTACTTACATATGTGTGGATCCACTGAGTAACCAGGAAGAACTGTACTGTCAAGAGAATACAGTTCTGCCCCAGGTGCTCCTCTTCACCTCTGTCCACAGTACTCTTGTGCTTGAGCTGAAGGGGCCCGTGACCCAGGGCTCCACCTAAATTTATGTGTATTACTTAACACTTTCAGTGACTTCCAATGTGGTGGAGTGCCTCGGGTGAGAGCCTCATTTCTTTCTTTCCTTTTTTTTTTTTTGTCTTTTTGAGACAGGGTCTCCCTATAGCCTCAGCTGTCCTGGCAATCACTTTGTAGACCAGGCTGGCTTTGAACTCACAAAGATCTGACTGCTTCTGCCTCCCAAGTGCTAGGATTAAAGGTGTGTACCACCACGCCTGGCTCAAGAGCCTTATTTCTTAAATTATCCCTTGTGTCCTTAGCCCCAATTTTGTATCTACTTTAAACACACACACACACACACACACACATACACACACACAGAGTCTTCTTTTTTTTTAAACCTTTTGAGGCAGGGTCTTCCTATGTAGCTCTGGCTGGCCTCCATCTCATAGTGATCTGTTTGTCTCTGCCTCCTCAGTGTTGGGATTAAGGGCATATGCCACCATACCTAGCTATAATCTGTTTTTATTTTTATTATTTATTTTATTTTATTTTTTGGTGTTTTCGAGACAGGGTCTCCCTATAGCCCCAGCTGTCCTGGAACTCACTCTGTAGACCAGGCTGGCCTTGAACTCACAAAGATCCGCCTGCCTCTGCCTCCCAAGTGCTAGGATTAAAGGCGTGCGCCACCACGCCCGGTTTATAATCTGTTTTTAAAGCAGGGCTGACCTTAGCACATAAGGGATTTGATTTTCCGCTATTGTTGAGTAAAGGTGGTGCTTCCAGCTGGAGTTAAAAACAACTTAAAGCCTCACTTTCATTTATGAATGTGGGTCCAGGATTGGCAATAAAGTTCCCTTTCTCCATGATGTCATGGAGAATTTTTTTTTTCTACTGTATTTCTACATTTGTTTCACTTCCTTTCCTTTTCAAAATGTCCACAATGACAAATTCAACCATACTTATGCTAAAATACTGTGTAGGGGTGAGAATGATTACTGCCAACCCCAGTCCCTGGATATCTGAGTCCTCTCAGTATCGCCCCCTCTGTCACCTCACACCTACCATACCTCTATCTGATGAGATCTGTCTCTAGCTCAATGCTCACTCTGGAAGTGCCATTTCTGGTCATGCTTGAAGCATGTCACAGAAGAAACTTTAGGGTCTCTCATGATCACTCTTAATATGTTTCTAACAGCCAATCTTATCTCTCTGTTCACTTAAAACTTCTCTCAAATTCGCTAGTCCTCAAGTTCACCTCCTACCATGCAGACCTGTTCCCTGTCACTCCACCAAGCCAGTCTTAATATGGCCTACACATCATCAATGCCTATCAGCTAAAATAAACCTCGGGAGGCAGAGGCAGGCGGATCTTTGTGAGTTCAAGGCCAGCCTGGTCTACAGAGTGAGTTCCAGGACAGCTGGGGCTATAGGGAGACCCTGTCTCGAAAAGACAAAAAAAAAAAAATATATCACTGCAGCACCTTGGGGCTCTTTGATAGCCTGTGCTCAGCAGTGAGGGAATCTGTACTTTTTGCTAATCTCATTTCTCCTGAAATGACTATTTAGGTATATTCAGGACTGAGGGAGGCTGTGATTACCTGCTAGATTATAAAAGGCATAATTGAAGTTTAAGCTAGAATTTAAGTATGAATAATGCTAACAAAAACATGACATCAGGGGCTGGAGAGATGGCCTAGCGGTTAAGAGCGCTGACTGCTCTTGCAGAGGACCCAGGTTTGATCCCCAGCACCCACATGGCGGCCAAGAACCATCTGAAACTCCAGTTCCAGAGGAATCTGACACCCTCTTCTGACCTCCGTGGCATTGCACGACACAGGTGCACAGACCTACATGCACACAGTACATTCATACACGTTAAAAATAAAAAAATAAAAAAAAAACATGAGATCAGTGAACTGGTTCTAGACTAACTTCCAAAAGAACAAAAACCAGCTGCTGCCCTGCTTTCTGACTACTGCCATCAATGTCTGACAACCCCAAATAATTCTGTGAGGCTCCCCGTGCCCAGCAGCAGAAGCTATACTTACCAGAACGCGGTGATCAAACTGCACCATGGTAGGATTCTCAAAAACATTCTTCAGGATGGGAGAGAAGGCGAGGAGGTCATCGGGGATCCAGGATTCTCCCATTTTGGGGAAAGAGTTGTAAACAAGCCCAGCGTCCAGTCCTGCCACAAAAGCTCCTACATGCCAAGACAAGTAGGAGTTAATAAAATGAAGACACCAGATATTATTTCTGAAAGCAGAATATTATCCCAGAGCTAGGCAAAGAGGCTCACAGGATATCAGGAAGATGGACAACAGGGCTTCTCAAGTACAGAATTCATATCACAATCCTCATGTGACCCTAATACAGCCCTGCACCCTTAATCTGCTCCTACTCGAAGACTCCTGCCTGTCTCACCTAGAGACAAGAAGCTCTGGAGGGAGAGGCATGTTAGACTGGAAAACATCCTTTCTTGATTCCACCCTCCCTGTCCCTGCTGGTACTTGGGATCTATTTGGAACTGCAGGATTTACTCCCTCACTTCCTTAGTCTCTGCTCAACCACCATCTCTCCTAACGATCCTACATAAAATGGCACTCTTCACCTAACCCCTCTTTCCCTATCCTAACATTTTCTTTTTTTTAAAGAAATTTTTTAAATTTTATTTTATTTTGTATGTGTATGAATGTATTGTCTGCATGTAGGTTTGTGCACCCGAGTCATGCAATGCCTCGGAGGTCAGAAGAGGGTGTCGGATTCCCCTGGAACTGGAGTTCTCCTGGAATTGGAGTTACAGATGGTTCTCAGCCGCCATGTGGGTGCTGGAAATCGAACCTGGGTTCTCTGCAAGAGCAGTCGGCACTCTTAACCGCTAGGCCATCTCTCCAGCCCCAGCCTAACTTTATTTTTCATTGCAGCACCAAATATTACTAGACATATGTTTTACATTTGTGTGCATTGCCTATCTTTCCCAAGGACTCAATACATACATATTGAATAAACAGAAAATAGAAAAGAAAACAAACTCTCCCAAACTTATAAATAAAATCCTGGATAAGCAAGGGAAAATGGATGACTGACCCATTATCAACAGACTCACATTTGAATTGTACTTTTGTAAATGTTACAAAGTGAAAGATCGCTTTGTCATACAGAAGAGAACAAAAGAAAAAGGAGTAGGGGAGACTCCTGGCTTGAAATGATTAATGTTCTCATTCCTGAGCAGTGCTGTCCAAGAGAACTTCCTACGACAATGAAAGGGCTCTAAATCTATTCCCTGCAACACAATTAGTCACAAGTCACATAATTCTAAATGTTATTTAATCTTAATTTATTTTCAATTTTTAATTTTCATTTTCTGTGTACAAGTGTATTGCCTGCATGTGTGTAAGTGTAACCCGTGTCATACAATGTCCACGGAGATCAGAAGATGGTGTTGGATCCTCTGGAACTGGAGTTATGGATGGTTGTTAGCTGCCATATGGGTGCTGTATTTGAACCCAGGTTTTCTGTAAGAATGGCTAGTGCTCTTAACTGAACCCATCTCTCCAACCCAATTTAATCTTAAGTTTAACCACATGGGGCTTCTGATTCCTATATTAGATAGTACAGTTGCAGAGTTAGAGAGGTAAAGGTGAAGATATGACTTCAATAAAGGAAAACCTGCATTGGTCTTTCAGCCCCAACGAATGTGCCATCTCTGATATTTTTGACCAGGCTATATGTCTGACCCATCCTGGTGTAATGTAATAATAATGTTTATATAATACAACACTTTTTCTTTGCTACATTCCAGGTACAATTCTAAGTACCTCACATATAGTCATGATCTCCATTTTATACCCAGCTCACAGTTCACAGATGAAGCCAAGATTCGAACCTGGACAGTATGGATCTAGGTAAATGTTCAATGTTTATGTTCAAATGACTGGAAAGAAGGCACAGAAAGCAGAGGGTTAAAGGCAGTGGGTGCAGTAGACAAGTATGACAGGGAAAGATGAAAAGACAGCAAGGACAAAGCATGAGACAAGAGATCCCCCACAAGGTGGATGGAGACAAGACATCTGTGACGAGCCAAGTCCTACCTGAGAGAGCCGTGAGGAACACCAGGCCTGCTGTTCCACCAGCAAATCGTCGCAACCACAGGAGTTGTCGGGTTTCAGGTAACTAAAAAAGGTATTGTTTAGATATGCTGTTTTGTAAGAAGTATGAAAGGCAGCAAGATCTCCAAATCTAAACCCAAACAATTAAGGTCAGATCTTCTCTGAGCTCTAAATGAGCTGAAGACTCCCAGCAGACGGTATTTTAATTCACATCATAGCTCACTGTCATTGTGCATTTATTACGTGTCTTCCCCAGTAATCAATCCTTCAAGTTCTATGGGGGCAGGAGCAGACAACTTTCTTACTGCCAGCCACCTTAGCTTGGCATGAAAGTAATCAAATTCAGCCAGGCATGGTGGCGCACGCCTTTAATCCTAGCACTTGGGAGGCAGAGGCAGGCGGATCTTTGTGAGTTCAAGGCCAGCCTGGTCTACAGAGTGAGTTCCAGGACAGCTGGGGCTACAGGGAGACCCTGTCTAAAAAAAACAAAAAAAAAAAAAAAAAAAGTAAATTCAGTACCTGTCAAAAACTGGATGACTTGTGCTAAGCAGGCTAAGCAGGAGAAAATGCTTAAGCACACTTTAAATGATATGGCTGAGACAAAGGACTGTGTTTTCATGCCACATGATACTTACTGCTTAGTAAATATAATTAGGATCAAAACTGTGTAAAATACCCAGAAGGGAGATTCTCATATTTAATAGTTTTAGTAAGGTCATTTTTTTTTTTTTTTTAGGGCCAGCAAGATGGCTCAGCAGGTAAAGGCACTTGTTGTCTAGACTGACAACCTGAGTGTGATCCTAGAACCCACAAGGTAGAAGGACAGAATTCCTGAAGTTGTTGTCTGACCTCCACAAATGTGTGCACAGGCACACATACATATGCCCTACACTAAATGAATGTAAAAAAAAAAAATTTAATTTGTTTTCATATCCACTGCAATCTGTGGTATTAATCAGTGAATAAACAATATGTTGGGACTGAACAGATGGCTCAGTCAATTAAGTGACGACCATGTAAGCCTAAGGACCCCCAGCAGCCACATAAAAAGCTGGGCATGGCGGCACATGGCTGCGTCCCAGTGCTGAGGGGGAGGGGGCAGGGACATATCCAGGTTTATTGAGAGACCCTGTCTCAGAAATAAGTGGAAAGGAATAGAGGAAGACTCCCAACATCAACCACTGTCCTCTAACACAAATGCCCAACATCAACCTGGATGTGCATGTGCAGACACAGACATGTACACACATTCACAAAGAACATGATGGTGGCTGTGGCAGCTCAATGACAGCACTTGGAAGGCTGAGGCAGGATTTTGAGTTTGCGGTCAGTTGCAAATTAGCCTGACCCCATCTCCAAAATCTCTCCCCAAAACAAACAAAAAGAACCTATGTGGTACATACCAGTAATTCCAGCCTCAGGAGATAGAGGCAGGAAGAGTAGAAGAAGTTCAAGACCAACCTCTGCTACATAGAAAAAAATTATTTTTTAAAACCCAAAGCAAAAACCCCAAAGCATCCTAAGAACCGATAACTATAAAGACACAAGGAGTTAAGTCAGTGCTGCCCTTAAATGACTTACAATCTAGACTGCACAGAGCTAGGTATCAGTAGTCAGACGTGGCAGGACTCTATCAGTGCTGTCCAGTAGAATCTTCTGTGATGATGGGTTATGGCCTATCATCTGTGGCTAAAAAGCAACTTGTAACATGACTAGTGTGGCTAGAACTTAATTAAAATTAATTTTATTTAATGGGGCTGGAGAGATGGTCTAGCGGTTATGAGCACCGACTGCTCTTGCAGAAGACCCGGGTTCAATCCCCAGCACCCACATGGCGGCTGAGAACTGTCTTTAACTCCAATTCCAGGGGAATCCGACACCCACTTCTGACCTCCAAGGCATTGCCCAACACGGGTGCACCAACCTACACGCAGACAGTACATTCATACACATACAAAAATAAAAAATTAAAAAATTACAGAAATTCAAAAACAATTAAAAAAAAATAAAAAAATTTATTTAAATGCAAAGTTTAGCTAAATAAAAAATTCATGAATGAAATAAGTTTTATTAAGTTTCAATTAACTAAATTGATAATAGAAGTCATCAGTAACCTATCAGAATACAACTGCAGTGTCTGGGCATGTATCTGAGTGTGTGGGTCTGTGTGTTTATATAAAGAGGTGAAAAGATTACAGGTATTGGAAAGAAAATAAGGGGTTGTCAGGAAACAGCTGAATGTGCAGGCAATTCACTTTAGAAATTTAGCTTGAGGCTGGGCCTGGTGGCGCACAACTTTAATCCTAGCATTTGGGAGGCAGAGGCAGGCGGATCTTTGTGAGTTCAAGGCCAGCCTGGTCTATAGAGTGACTTCCAGGACAGCTAGGGCTATAGGGAGACTCTGTCTTGAAAAGACCAAAAAAAATACATAAATAAATAAAATAAAATAAAATAAAAAAATCCTAGCACTCTGGAGGCAGAGACAGGCAGATCTTTGTGAGTTCAAGGCCAGCCTGGTCTACAGAGTGAGTTCCAGGACAGCTGGGGCTATAGGGAGACCTTGTCTCGAAAAGACAAAACAAAAAAACAAAAAAACAAAAAAAAAACAAATTTAGCTTGAAAGTCAGAAGAGGAATTATTCAGCTGAGTGTCTACTATCTGGCTTCTCTGTCGGGATCACTATCAAGGTAACATCTCCAATCCTTAGTGGAACCCAGCTCCAAATACTTGTTAGATGACCCACCTGAAGGATACTGAATACATCAAAATCCTCTCCATCAACAGCTTATTGGGGTCAACCTATGATTTAATATTTACTTAATAATATTTTTTAATTAATTAAGGTCTTTTCGAGACAAGGTCTCCCTATAGCCCCAGCTGTCCTGGAACTCACTCTGTAGACCAGGCTGGCCTTGAACTCACAAAGATCCTCCTGCCTCTGCCTCCCAAGTGCTAGGATTAAAGGCGTGTGCCACCACGCCCAGCTTTAATAATATTTAAAATTAATGTGTGTGTGTGTGTGTGTGTGTGTGTGTGCGTGTGCAGGTCAGAGGAAAACTTGGTAGAGTCTCCTTCCAACTTCACATGGGTTCCAGGGATTGAACTCAGGTAGCCAGGCATGCTGAGCCATCTTGTTAGCCAACAATCACTATTTTTAAATATTAGGAAAAAGTGTCCTCAAGTGTGGTGTCTTAAGACTTCTGTTAAAAATGAAGGCCCCAGAAAAGGAAAGTCAGATTTTGCTTTTAAGCCAAAGCATACAACATAAAAATTTGTATTTCCCTAAAGAAAAATCAGCATAGAGAAAAGCACCCTTTTAGGCAGAAATCATTATGGTTTAATACTGTGTTAGACTTGAATGGCATTAATACAATCAACACAGCATGGCTCTTGCACAGCAGTGAAAGTTCCATTACAGCTCTGCTGTAGTCTCCTGGTCTTGCCATTCACTATCACTCTGGGCATCACCGTGGTTGGGTTGTCTTATGGTTGACACTCACTTTTCCTCTAGCATCTGTGTTTTCTCCTTCCTCATTAGATGATGCTAACAGGATATTCAGCTTCTATACTACTGAGCAATCCCTCTTCTGGAAATATCTCCAAAGAACTGAAGCTGGAATCTCAAAGAGCTCTCTGCACAACCATGCTCATTGATGCATTTATTCACAACAGCCAAAAGTGGAAGCAAAAGGTGTTACTTGAAGGGAATCTGAATTCTGACTTAGCTTCACGTTAGAGCCAGATTTTCCACTTCCCTGCCCCATCAGCATCTGTGGAGATGTGGTAACCCTCAAGATGGACATTTACCTTGTGCTGAGGGAGCAGCAATGAGAGTGAGGTCCACAGGCTGGCACAGTACAGAACAAGAGCAGAGCCCAGATGGGCCGCAAGGCGGTACTGACTGACCCGAGGGATGTCATAGGACTCAGGTTTTTCTTCTAATCCACTTTTCACCATGTACCAACCCAGTAGACCCTAGAATCCAAACAGAAGCAAATAAAACAAGGCTGAAAATATTTGGTGTTACTGAGAAAGTACACTGTCAGCAATATGCCCTACTTGACCCACTTTCCACACCTCCCCGATACCCAGTCTTCAAGAATCACCACCTGTCCACAAGTCCACAGTAGCACCATCAGTGCTTGATCACTACTTAGACTTGTGTTTTGTTGAAGTCTAGTTCAGATACAGAAAAGTACACAAAAGCTCATCTGCACCTATGGTGTTTCGATAGTTTCCCGGACAGACTCCAAGTATTTGAACACTCGGGCTCCAGTTCGTGGTGCTGTGTGGGGAGGGTCATGGGACCTTTGTAAGAGGTGTGGCTATGCTGGAGGAAGCATGCCACTGGGGACAGGCTTTGATAGTTCAAAGCCACATCCCACTTCCACTTTCTCTGCTTACTGTGCCTGCTTGAAGATGAAGAGCACTCACTCAGATTTCTGCTCTGGCTGCCCCACCATGATGAATCCTTATCCCTCTGGAACCATAAGCCAAATAAATTCTTCCTTCTATAAATTGGGTTGGTCAGGGTGTTTTATCACAGCAACAGCACCCAAGATCTTACAAATATTTGACAATTTAACATATAAACCAATGAAAAGGAATAAAGAGCTTATTCTATGAAAACTAGACTGCACGCTTAGAAAAAGATTAATAAAGTTTAACTGTTTAAAAACAATTACTGTGGGCTAGGTGTGGTGACACACACCTTTAATCCCAGCACCTGGGAGGCAGAGGAAGGCTGATTTCGTTACAAGGAGATCAACTTGGTCTACACAGTTTCAGGACAACTGGGACTATTACAGGAAGTAGTAGTCAAGATAGGTGGTGATTAAGATAAACACAAATTTGGGGGGAATATTCAACTGTATAAGGTTTTGCATGTAGACTGCAAAAATAAATTTCACTCTTTAAGGAAAATGAAATTAGAAACCATAATCTATGGAGGTACGAACTCCAGATTCATAGCCAAAGACCTTAGCTCTTAGTAAAAGATAAAAAGGAAAGGGAGGAAGGAATAAATATTGGTAAAGAAAGTACATGTGGTAGCATATGCTTGTTATCCCAGCACATGGGATGTAGAGGGAGCAGGATCACAAGTTCAAGGTCATCCTTGGCTATGTACTAAGTTCAAGGCTAGCTAGACATAACTACATGAGACCCCATCTCATAAAACCAAGCCAAACAAACAAGCACAACCAACAAAATCCCACCCCTCTGCCACAAAATACACATTCACATTTAGAGGTTCACAGTGTATGTTATACGCCGTGATTCCCTACTTTAACTAGCTTTTCAAATAATGGAACATCGGCTCCAATCTTACCAGATATGTCCACTTTACTCCCACCCTCTCTACCCTGTCTAGTAAAATCAAGTCAAAGAGGTGAGAGTCTCCTACTTGTAAATTATACTGTTCCAGTAATCCTTTGGAGCACTTCCTCCCACTTTCAAGATTAGGCTGGCTATTCTAATTACCCTTCATCTGCAGGAGATGCTGGATGAAGAAGACACATACAGAGTGCATTCTCTAGCCTAACTTGCTTCTCCCATAGCACTGTATGACACCTTAAATCTCTACCTCTATTTTTAGTGTTGAATTATAAAATATTAACATATATTTTGTTCCATCTAATTTCCCTTATTATTGAACTTTTATTAGTGTCTAATTCTTTACTGTTTCTAGTGCTTTATCAATCCCTTCTTTTTTTTGGTCTTTTCAGGACAGGGTCTCCCTGTAGTCCCAGCTGTCCTAGAACTCACTCTTGTAGACCAGGCTGGCCTTGAACTCACAAAGATCCACCTGCCTCTGCCTCCTGAGTGCTAGAATTAAAGGCGTCTGCCACCACACCCAGCCATCAATCCCTTTTTTAAAATCAACCCCCCCCTTTTTTTTTTAAATATTTTACTTATTTATTTACGTGTATGAATGTACTGTCTGCATGTAGGTCTGTGCACCCGTGTCGTGCAATGCTGCAGAGGTCAGAAGAAGGTGTCGGATTCCCGTGGAGCTGGAGTTGTCCTGGAATTGGAGTTACAGACGGTTCTCAGCCACCATGTGGGAGCTGGGGATCGAACCCGGGTCCTCTGTAAGAGCAGTCGGCGCTCTTAACCGCTAGGCCATCTCTCCAGCCCCAAAATCAACCCTTTCTTAAATTAAAAAAAAAAAAAATCAACCCCTTCTTGGGGCTGGAGAGAAGGCTCAGCGGTTAAGAGCACTGACTGCTCTTGCAGAGGACCTGGGTTTGATTCCCAGCACCCACATGGCAGCTAAGAACCGTCTTTAACTCCAGTTCCAGGGGAATCCAACACCCTCTTCTGACCTCTGCAGCACTGCATGACACAGGTGCACTTACCTACATGCAGACAGTATACTCATATACATAAAATAATAAATAAAATAAAAAAAATCAACCCCTTCTTAATTAACTCATCTTCTTACCATTTCTGAGTTAAATTAAGCATCTAATTTCCTCTTGATTAAATTTTCAGGTTTTTTTTTTTCTATGCTGTGACAATCAGGACTTTTACATATTGACCCAACTACTTCCAGGTGTGTCTCCTAATTCTTTTTCTTGGCTCTTAGCTTTGACTTAAAAAATTTTTATTAGTTTTATGTGTATGAGTATACTGCCTGCATGTGTGTAAGTATACCCGTGTTGTGCAATGCCCTGCAGAGAGGTCAGAAGAAGACACAGGATCCTCTGGAACTGGAGTCACAAATGGCTGTTAGCGGTCAGTGCTCCTAACCACTGAGCCATCTCTCTTAGCCCCTTAGCTTTGGCTTTTAACTGTGGGAATCCTTCAAAACTCTTTACCTTAAGACAAGTTCAACTTACATGATCTTAAATAGCACTTACACTTGGACATCAGCTATGTCTGTATCCTAAGATCCATCATCCTTTGCGGTTTCCTACTAATCTCTGTAGCTGGTCTAGAATAGGGGCCACTCTTTCCTAGATGGTAGGTAGACGAGTTAGAAAATAGGAAGAGAACCCAGGAAGAGGCCATAATCAGGACATAAATCCTACTTCTACTGGCATAAGCAAATGTACTTACTGAGTGCTTACTGATTCTAGGCACTCAACTAAATGGTTTACATGAATTCATTTGCTACAATTCTAAATGATAGGCACTATTACCATCTCTACTTATAGATAAGGAAATCACATTGACAAAAGTCAGATAGCTTGCCTTAAGTGGCAGAGGTAGGGTTTGAAGCCAAGCCTATGATACTAAAATGCTTACATTTATAGTCATGGTGCTTCAAAGATTTTTTTCCTTAAAATAACGTCAATTAGGAAGTTCCTGGAGCATCTCTGGTTTCCCAACCTTGAATAAATCTTACCTGGAAACAGACTAAGCCACAGAGGGCAAGAACTCGTCCTTTCATGCCACGGCTGAGCCAACCCTTTCTCCAAAAGTAGGCAGCAGGCAGGAAGTATGCAAGGCCTACAATGCGACCCCACATTCGATGTGAGTACTCCATGTACCAGATGAACTTGAATTCTGTCAGTGTCATATCATGATTTAGACTGGATGAAATGGGAAGTCAAAAATGAAGAGAAACCTCCATTAGGTTTGTTTATTTACTTATTTTAGTGCACACGTATGTGCATGCAGTTGCATGTGTGGACATGTACAAGCCACGGATGTGTGTCAAAGTCACAGACAACTCTGCAGGAGTCAGGTCTCTGGTTCTCTCCTTCCACTTTGTGTTTGAGGCAGGGTCTCTCTTGTATGTGGCACTGAGGCTAGGCTGGGCCTCAAGCCTCCAGCTCATTCTCCTGTGTCTGCCTCCCTTCTCATAGCATAGTGCTGGGATTACTTACAAATGTGTACCACAGCCGGGCATGGTGGCCCACATCTTTAATCCAAGCACTCGGGAGGCAGAGGCAGGCAGATCTTTGTGAGTTCAAGGCCAGCCTGGTCTACAGAGTGAGTTCCAGGACGGCTGGGGCTACAGGGAGACCCTGTCTCGAAAAGACAGAAAAAAAAAAGTATACCACATGGCTGGAGAGATAGCTCAGTGGTTAAGAGTACAGGCAGCAGCTGGGCGTGGTGGCGCACGCCTTTAATCCTAGCACTTGGGAGGCAGAGGCAGGTGGATCTTTGTGAGTTCAAGGCCAGCCTGGTCTACAGAGCGAGTTCCAGGACAGCTGGGGCTACAGGGAGACCCTGTCTCGAAACGACCAAAAACAACAACAAAAAAAAAAAAAAAAAAAGAGTACAGGCTGCTCTTTCAGAGGACCCAGGGTTCAATTCCCAGCATCCACATAGTGGCTGATAACCATCTGCAACTCCAGTTCCAGGAAATATGGCTCCATCTTCTGATCTCCATAGGGAATGCATGACATAGGTGCACTTACATACATGCATACACTCATATACATAAACATAAAAAAAATTAAATTAAAAAACAAAAAACAGCCGGGCATGGTGGTGCGTTCCTTTAATCCTAGCACTCGGGAGGCAGAGGCAGGGGGATTTTTGTGAGTTCAAGGCCAGCCTGGTCTACAGAGTGAGTTCCAGGACAGTTGGGGGCTACAGGGACACCCTGTCTCGAAAAGACCAAAAAACCAAAACAAAACCAAAAATAAAAAACAAAACCAAAACAACCAAATGTGTACCACTACGTTCAGCTTTTTATGCAGGTGCTGGGGATTGAACTCAGGTCATCAGATTTACGGGGTGTATTAGTCACTTTCCTGTTGCTGTGATAAACCACCATGAGCAAGGGAACTTATAAAAAGAAGAATTTATTTGAGCTTACTATTGACGGTTCCAGGGAAAGAGTCCATTGTGGTGGGAGGCATGGTGGCTGGGGCTGGAGCAGCAAGCCGAGGGTCACATCTCCCAATGAGCACAGGAAATCAAGAGAGACTGGAGACTGCAGGGCTTATTAAACTCACTAAGCCTGCCCCCAATGACGTACTTCCTCCAGCATGGCCACACCTTCTAAGACCTCCAAGAACAGTGCCACCAACTGGGGACAAAATATCTGAACACTGGGGTGGGAGAGATAGCCTAGCAGTTAAGATCACCGACTGCTCTTGCAGAGGACCTTAGTTTGATCCCCAGCACCCGCATGGCAGCTAAGAACCGTCTGTAACTCCAATTCCAGGAGAACTCCAGTTCCAGGGGAATCCGAGACCCTCTTCTGACCTCCGCGACATTGCACGACACTGGTGCACAAACCTACATGCAGACAGTACATTCATACACATATAAAAATAAATAAAATTTAAAATAAATAAATAAAATATTAAAAATAAATCTGAACACTTAAAGCCTATGGAGGACACTCATTCAAACCATACTTTTACCTGCAAAGCCACCTTCCCAGTTCCTCCATTCGATTTTTACTTCCCTATGGAATACAGAAACATTCTGTCTGGAGCTTGGTAGATCTTCCCAGTTCTTCAATAGTAACTTTAGACTGACTCTGGACTTAAGAGACTTAGAATAGGCAGCTCACCACACTTAAGTGAACCACAGATAAAGAAATAAATTAAACCATTATAAGGGCTTTAAAGAAGTAAGACTGAATAAGATGTTTACTTGAGGGGCTTTGGAGATGGCTCAGTGTGTAAGGATGTTTACTGCACAAGCATGAGGATTTGAGCTCAAATCCCCAGTGCCCAGGTAAAAAGCTGGGCACAGCCATGTCTATCCATAACTCCAGTGCTGTGGGGGATCATTTGGACATGCCAGCTGCCAGACTAGCTCCAGGTTCAGTGAGAGACCCTGTCTCAAGGGAATGAGGTAGGGTGATAGAGCAGGACACCTGATCACTCTTGTTGCCACACATGGGTATATACATGGACAAACATGCATGCCTTCGTTACACACACACATACACACACACACACACACACACACACACACGCACACAAAGTTTACCTGATTTTTTTCTAACACTTACATTTTAAATTCTGGAAACTGCTGATATTTTTGAAATTCTGCTTCCCATTCCTCTTGGCTTGTGGGTGGCTTCATCTCCTTCACTAAATGCCAATCTACCATTGACAGGCCAGACTCTGTCAGCCTTGGGATAGGAAATAAACTTGTGAGCACATGATTCTAAATTATTCACAAGTAGTTGATAGCAACAAGTAGATGTGAACTTAACTTATAGATGCTAATTTTTTTCCTCCTCCTCTTCCATTTATTTATTTTTATTGTTGTTTGCGGTGGACATGGAATCCAGGTTCTTGCACTGATTTAAATCCTCAGTTCTTATTTCTTTATACTCTTACTCTCTCAATTTTTCATTTGATTCCCCTCACTTTTTGTTTGTCAGTTTTTTTTTTTTTTTTTTTGAGACAAGTTCTCCTAGATATTGCAGGCTTTCCTTGAATTTACACCTCCTGAGTGCTGAGATTACAGGTGTGTGCTGGGCTCCCACTTAATTCTTTCACTAGAGTTCCTTTACAGACAAAAACAACTAAATAAATAAATGTGTGCTAAATGCATAACCAACATTCTTGTTCCTTTGGTGCTGGGGACTGAATCTAGGGACTTGTATACACTGACCAATGAAGCATAATACTAGCTATAACCAACATTCTTTATAGAGAGAAAAAAGACATTAGAAATGTACATGTGGGGCTGGACAGATGGCTCAGTGGTTAAGATCGCCGACTGCTCTTGCAGAGGACCTGGATTTGATTCCCAGCACCCACATGGTGGCTAAGAACCATTTTTAACTCTAGTTCCAGGGGAATCCAAAGCCCTCTTCTGACCTCTGCAGCATTGCATGACACGGGTGCACCAACCTACATGCAGACAGCACACTCATACACATAAAAAAATAATAAACATAAATAAAAAAGAAATGTACATGTTTGAGATACTATTTAATTTGTTGCAATTTCCCATAACAGCCTATGTATAAAAACATATACACTATTTTGAAATGAGTGTAATGAATATAAACACACATTTCATTAAAATTAGAAAGTAGGGGCAGGAGTGATAGCTCAGTTGGTAAAGTGTTTGCCTGAATTTAATCCCTAGAACCTATGTAAAACTAAAACAAAAAAACAAAACAACATGAGGTACGGTGGCACATACTTGTAATCCCAGCACTGAGGAGGTAGTCAAGGCCAGAGAGGCCATTTTAGAAAAAATAAAAAAGCAGCCGGGAGTGGTGGCACACACCTTTAATTCCAGCACTTGGGAGGCAGAGGCAGGTGGATCTATGTGAGTTCCAGGCCAGCCTGGTCTCCATAGTGAGTTCCAGGCCTGCTGGGTCTACAGGGAGACCCTGTCTCGAAAAGACAAAAAACCAAACCAAAACAAAATGAAACAAAAAAACAACCAACCAACCAACAAACAATAAACCTATATCTCGAAATAATTAAACTGCAGTGAGGGAAAGTTTCTTTTTAATGCTGAGCTAATAAAAATATTACAGTTTTGCAATTCTAGTGAACTAATGGATATAGGCAATACTAATTAATGACAGTTGAACTCTAATAGACTTCAGATACTCATGAGTGCTCCAATCACCTATGAAGTATTTTGTCCTCTTCTCCCCAGTCTGAATCTGATCAATCAACTACTCATTTACAGGACATATGGTAACTGAGGGACATACTAAATATCACCAAAACCCATTAAGGACAAATTATTTTGAGTTTCTTCAAGAACGATAAAACTGCAAAGGGGAGGGGAAGGAATGCCTAATTCTACAAAGTCTATTTATAGATATAAAAATAGGGGCTGGGGAGATGGCTCAGCGGTTAAGAGCACCGACTGCTCCTGTAGAGGACCCAAGTTCGATTCCCAGCACCCACATGCTGGCTAAGAACCATCTTTGACTCCAGTTCCAGGGAAATCCAATGCCCTCTTCTGACCTCCGTGGCATTGCACGACATGGGTAGACAAACCTACATGCAGACAGTACACTCATACACATAAAAAACAAAACAAAACAAAAACACTAAGAGATAAATGAAATAATTATGATATATGGAGCTTACTTAAGCAAAAAACCTGTGAAAAAAAAAAGGCTTCAGATAAATCTGAACACTGACTGGAGAGGTAAAATATATACAAACAATGCTCAGCCATTAGACAGACTTAAATCTGTCTTTATGATAGGCTCCTACTAATTAAACACTAACCTGAGCCGGGCATGGTGGCACACACCTTTAATCCCAGCAGTTGGGAGGCAGAGGGAGGCAGAGCTCAGTGAGTTCAAGGCCAGCCTGCTCTACAGAGCAAGCTCCAGGCCAGCTGGGACTAAAGGGAGACCCTGTCTCAAAAAGTAAAAAAAAAGACCCACAGAAAAAACAAAACACTAACCTGTTCAAAGACAGGGAAAGCCATTAGTTTCTTCTCTTGTAAAGTAAGAGCTAAAATAAATGATCCCTAAGGTCCCATTCTCCTACTGAATAACCTGACTCAACAAGAGCAAATTACTCACCTAGTTACTCCACCAAGAATAACTGCTCCAGCTACTGTTCCGCTGCAGACCAGGAGCCATCGGCCCACTGCCTGCTCCGCTGCCTTTGAAGGAAGGGCCACTGTACCCCTTCCAGATTGCAAAGCCACATCAGTGATGGTGCTGTATTGCCCTGGCCTCAAAGGATGCCTGCTGCCATAGCTGCAACCATACTAAAGATCAAGACAGAAATTACAACTCAAGCATCAGGGAAAAGCTGCTACCTATACTCGGCCTCAGTCTGGGTAAGAAGCCCTTAAGAATGCATTTCCACAACTACTGCTCTGGTAAATCATTGTCTTTTATCTGGACTACTGCAACCACTTTCCAACTGGGGGTCTTTCTTCCTTGTGTCTTTGAATGTGAGTCCTCCCTCATTTCCTGTTGCCTGACAGAACTATTGCTGTCATTTCCTGTGAATTGTTCCTAAGCTTTCCAGAGTCTTGAGTAATTTCCACAGTACCTCCCTTACCATAATCCTTAACACACTCAATTATCTTTAGGTCACCTGTCTGTATGTCTCACTAATCTATCAGCTCTGGATGGCAGGCTCTGGTCAATCTTGTTTGTTTGTTTGTTTGTTTGTTTGTTTTTTCCCTCCTGCTGTCTTTTTAGCACTCGTTCCTTACAGGCAAAACCTTAATAAAGACTTAACAAGTGAACTAACAACTGAATGAACTGTGACTTCCTCTGATCAAGAGCTGGATTAGCATTTATTTATTGGTCTTCCTAATTCCTAACACACAGCAATCACCTAGCAATTATTAGAATTATTTGGTTTCTCTTCGGATCATAGAAATCCTTCACCTTTTACTAATAATCAGCAAAAGTGGATACATGTCCCCTTTTGGCTCTAACACTGAATTGAGTTTCCTACTTGTAATTAACTGAATATTTTAGACAAGCAACGTAGGCCTCAATTCCCTTCTTTGTAGAATGGGGTTATATGCTAGTTCGAGTACCTGGCGACTTTTTAGCAAAAACTGAGTATTTAATTACTGAATATGTCATAAGTTCAAAATCTGAGTTACATTATTTAATCCTCACAACCACCTTGTGACACAGGTACTGTTATCCCATTCTACAGATATGGAAAAAGATAAAAATTAAATAAATTGGCCAATAATACAAGCAGGGAGCAGTTTTTCCCAGTCTGCATTCAGGGAGGGGTCTGGACACAATGGGCAGGTGTTAAAATATCAGGACACGCGGGCCTTTCACCCTAGCCTCGCTTCCATGATCGGAGCGGGCGGCGGTGGGTACCTGTGCTCTGGGCGCAGCCCTAGGGACTAGGAACCCGACACCGCGGCTCCCCATCACAGCCTTCAGAGGCGGAAAGAGCAACCGCAGCATCCTCAAGCAGTGCACAGCCACAGCCGGAACAACCCAACAACCTGAAGTCTCCTGTCTCTTCTAGGATATGGAAGCACTTCCGGGTCAGAGTACGCATGCGCACGCTTCGCCACCGCTGGAGGTGGGCAACTGCGCTTGCGCTGGGGACTACTGCGCGCGACGCATTTCCTTAGTCGAGCGGGCGCGCAGCCGCCGGGAGTCAGAGTGGAAACCGAAGGGGCAGGAGGGAAGTCAAGCGGGGAACATGAAGAAGGGCGCCCCCTCCGAGCGGAAACGGACGTGGATACCGTCCGGGAAGGCGGGTGCGGCAGGTGGTGGGGCCGGGGGCGGTGGGCCGCTCAGCTCGGGGCGGGTTCCGGCCAGTCAGGCTCTGCCGCCGAGTTCCCTCAGCTCCTCGCGGGGCCGAGTCTGTGGGGTCTTCCCGCCGCGACCCTCCGTTCCGTGCGGCCCTGGGCGCTGCACGTTCTGTCTCGGAGACCCCGCGCACAGCCTCAGGCTTCTGAAAGTTGCTTAACTTGCCTCAGCTTCACGTTCCTCCCACGGCCGCACGGGGGCGCCCGGATCACCGTCCACCCTCGCTATGCCCGGAAACCTTGGTGACAGCTCTACCTGCAGTTTCGATGGCGGACGAGGACAGTTCGCCAAGCCATTCCGTTAAAAGGTGGCAGTGGCTATTCCCTGTCCTGAGTTCACCCTCATGGTGGCCATGACTGGCTAGCATGGCTGACGGGAATTTGGCAAACTCCTTTTCTTCCTATGAACTATTGGTTCTCCAAACCAACGATTCTCCCATTTTTACTCCTCAGGACAAATTTGTCTTTCTAAAAATTATAAAAAACCGCAAAGGTTCCTTAATGATTTTGACCACACTAGAAATTAAAGTTTCAGAGAATTGACGGAATTGGAAACCATAAAAAATCCGTTACATAATACATTACTTAAGAATAAATAATCCTAAACAAAATAACGAAAGTGGTGATATTCTAAATTTTGCAAATTTCTTTAGTATGTCGCTTAATGGAAGACAGCTGAATTCTCGTTCTACATCTGCGTTTAGCCTGCCATGTTTAGTGGCTTCCTGAGCAAACTCCATTCTGCTTGTGAAAGAATAAAGCTGAAAAAGACAAAACAAGTCTTAGTACTCTAGAAATAGTTTTCAGTCCATAGACTGAGTGTCCCCAAAGCTGCCTGGAGTACCCTAATCTGAGCACTACTGTCTAAAATGCCTTCTTTTCTGATCCCTACCAAAAACTGTTGCTTAGGACACCTGCGGTACTCTGCCTCCTGTCACAGCCTTTTGTGAACCCTATTCAGGGTTCTTGCATGAAGCTAATAATCCTGTAGCATTGTCCCAGTTGCACCGATAGGACTGTTGATGTGGTCATCAGATTTGTGGAGATGGTGTAGTTAGTACAATGCTTGTTAAGAGCATAGATTAACATTTGAGTCATAGATTGTGACAGAGTTTTTTATTAAATGCCAATTGCAGTTTGTTATTAGAGGCGACAAATTTTTGTTTTCCCAAGTTTTCATCATAAAAGCAATATTATGTAGGAAAACTCTAGAAGTAGAGAAAAGGAAAAAGAACAAGAATAATTCTAAATTTCACTACCAGTATTTGGTGACTGTTCCAGAGATCACTGCATGAAGTATGCATTCAATTTTATTAGTGAGTGTGTGTGTGATGTGGGTAGGTGGGCATACTTGTGCTGTTGTGTGTGGAGATCAGAGGACAACTCTGTGACATTGTTTCTCTCCACCATTACCTGGATTCAGGGGATGGAACTCTGGTTGCCAGGCTTGCACAGCAAATGCCATACCTACTGAGCCTTTGTAGGGCCCAGAATTCAGTGCTTTTAATTAAAAATAAGTTATAAGTTTAACTTATAGGAAAAATCAGAGCTGTTCACACTATACTTTTACTTTCAACATATGAACTTGTAATTTAGATTTAGTAACTATCTGAGTGACTTACGGTCACTCAAGCATGGTAGGCTTGCTGAGGGGTGAAGATAAAGATGCTTTACCTAAAGATCTTATTTAGGAACTTCATGTCCATAAAAGGTAAAAAACTGAGTTTTAATGGGAAACATATAACTCAAGTTATTAGAGTTCAAAAGAAGTAAAGTTTTTTACTTTGGGAGAAGAAAAAGCATAGATAGTGATTTGGCATGAGCCTTGGAAAATTTTAACATTTAAAGATGAAACTAGGATTTTGAGAGTTGAGGAGATAGTTATAATGGCAAAGGTGAAGTGTGAAGAAAGCTGGAGTTATGAAGAAATAATGTATAGTTTATTAATGATAATGCTTTTTGAATACTTAATGGGTAATATGCTTTTTATATAAATAATCTTAAAATTTGCTATCCTTAGGGTAAGAACTAAAGCCTACACTATTTTATAGAAAAGAAGTAACTTGTCTAGGTTCACCCAATAAATGAGATGGTGGGACTAGGATTTGAAATCCATTTTATTTTATTTTATATTTTATTTTATTATTTTATATTTGTCTCTTTGAGACAAGGTCTCCCTGTAACCCTAGCTGGCCTGGAACTTGCTATGTAGACCAGGCTAGCCTTGAACTCACAGAGAGGCCTGTCTCTGCCTCTCGAATGCTGGGATTAAAGCTGTGTGCCACCATGCCCAGCAAAATCCATCCTTTTAATCATGTATTCCATGTAAAGATTTAAGCATGTGACAACATTGAAAAACTTTCCGAGACTCTGAGCATGGACACAATGATGAGCTCTGTGGTCTAGAAAGATTTATTTCACATTTAGGGTGTATTTTCCTCAGTTTAGTTTGTTTTTCATGTGTCTGTGTGTCTGTTTCACAGCCCAGAAACACCAATTTAATAACTTCTGTGGTATTTTACTACATTCCTGGGCTTTGATGCATCTGTATATTTATTATTGCACATTTGGATTTAGGCAGCAGCATGTGAAATATTTATGGAAAATTGATATGAATTAGATAATAAGAATTTCTGTTGTTCATGTATTTTAGGACCAGCAAATGGATTTCTCATGGAAGTGTGTGTAGATTCAGTGGAGTCAGCTGTGAATGCAGAAAGAGGAGGTAAGAGAAACAAGAGAATGAGTGATAGTTGGTGTATTAGTCACTTTTCTGTTGCAGTGATAAAGCACCATGACCAAGGAACTTATGAAAGGAAGAGTTTATTTGAGCTTACGATTGACGGTTCCAGGGAATTAGAGTCCATTGTGGCGGGAGGCATGGCAGCTGGAGCTGGAGCAGCAAGCCGAGGGTTACATCTCGCAATGAGCACAGGAAGCAGAGAGAGCAACTGGAGACCACAAGGCTTGTTAAACTCACTAAGCCCGCCCCCCAGTGACATACTTCGTCTAGCACGGCCACACCTTCTAAGACCTCCAAGAACAGTGCCACCAACTGGAGACAAATGTCTGAATACTTAAAGCCTATGCCCGGGGGGGGCAGGTGTGGTGGCGCATGCCTTTAATCAAGGCGAGCCTGGTCTACAGAGTGAGCTCCAGGCCAGCTGGGCATAAAGGGAGACCCTCTGTCTCAAAAATACCAAAAAAAAAAAAAAAAAAAAAAAAAACCTATGGGGGACACTAATTCACACCACCACAGTTGGCACCCTTTTTATTTTTTTCAATAAATCAAAAAGTATTCAACCTCTATAGTAATCAGAAAAACACACATTTTTAATTTAGTTTTTTGCAAATTTCATACAATATAAGTTGATGGTGTTTAGGTCCCCTCCCCTATCCACACTACATCTCTGAGTTCAAGGCCAACCTAGTCTACATAATGAGTTCCAGGACAGCTGGAGCTACAGAGAGACCCTGTCTCAAAAACACCAAAAAATAATGAAAATGAATCCTATAAACTGACCTCAAAACTTCTTGCTTAGCTGGGTAGGCATCTGAGAGGCTGAAGCAGAAGGATCAAAGCTAGCCTGGGCTGTAGAGTGAGATGCCCATTTTTGTTTCTTTAAAGCCCCATCATTTTTAGATACTAATAACCCTTTCAGAAACAACCTACTGAAGAGCTTGACGTGGAGGCACATGCCTAATCCCAGCACTAGGATCCTGAAGCAAAGGGGTAGAAACATTGAGTCCAACTTGAGTTAGATAGTGAGATCTTGCTTCAAAAAGAAAAAGAGAAGAAAAACTGTTGGAAAATTAAGATCTGGTCTCCTTCCCCCAAATAGGTCAAGTGTCCATAATAGCACTTATTCATTAACTTATTTTTACTAAATTTAGTAGAAATTTAAAATTTGGAAATTGTTGGTTTAAAGATAATTTTGGGGGGATTGAGAATGAGCTGAACAACAGAGCACTTTGCCTAGCCATGTGCAAGGCCCTAGATTCAATCCCAGAACCAAGTAGGAATAAAAATTAAAGATGGTTTCAGGCCTATGATCTACTTTAACCCTAGGTTGTTTTGTATTCTAAATTTGTTTTAGTGAGAAGCATAGATATTTCTGTTATCTTGGGATCAGAAAAATATTAATATAATTTAATTTTTGGTAGTACCGGGGATCAGACCCAGGATCTTGTGCATATTGGGCAAGCATTTTACTACTGAGTTACATACCTAGCCCTTAATTTTTTTTTTTTTTTTTAATTTTTGGTCTTTTCAAGACAGGGTCTCCCTGTAGCCCCAGCTGTCCTGGAATTCACTCTGTAGACCAGGCTGGCCTTGAACTCACAAAGATCCCCCTGCCTCTGCCTCCGCCTCCCAAGTGGTAGGATTAAAGGCGTGCGCCACCATGCCTGGCTAGCCCTTAATTTTTTATTAAGGAAATTTTTCAAACATAAAAGTAGAGAAATTTAATGAATATCCGTCTACTTATCACTCAGCTTTGTATTCTTCAGTTTTCTTGCTGCTATGCCAAAATATCCGACAAAACAAACTTGAGGAAACTGTTTTAGCCCACAGTTTGAAGGGATACAGTCTGTCACAGCACTGAAAGCAGCAGGAGCATAGAGCAGCTGATCACATTCTGTCTGCAGTCGGGAAGCTGAGAGAAATGGATGTCGGTGCTCAGTTGGCATCCTCTTTTTTCTTCTTTTTTATTCAGCTTGAACTTCAGCCATGAATCAGTGCCACCCTCTGGAAACCTTCTCCTAAGGTGATTCCAAATCCAATCAAGTTGACAAAATTAATCGTCACAAGCTTCAGCCATTTTTGATACATGGCCAGTCATCTTTTGACACTATCAGCAGTCAGCAAACATTTTTGGTAGGAAACCATGCACATGCTTTCAGTTTTGCTGGTCACATTTGGTTGTTGTCACTCTTTTGTCTTTTTTTTGTTTTTTTCCAGAGCTAAGGACCAAACTCAGGTCCTTATATGCTCAGTAGGCGAGCACTCTACCACTTGGAGGGAAATCTCCAACCCCCTTCTGCTTTTCAGAAACCTTTCAAAATGTAAAATCCCTTCTTGCAATGAAAAGGAATGAAATATTGACTCATGCTATAACAAATTTTGTTTTCTTATGCTAGGGATTGAATCCAAGGCCTTCCACATTCTAGATAGGCACTCTGTAACTGAACTATGTCCCTTGTTTTGGTTGTTTTGAAAGAGAGTCTTGCTCTGTAGCCCCGGGTGGACTAAAACTTGTGATCTTCCTGCCTAAGCCTCTCAAGTGCTATGATTGCAGGTATGTACTATTCGATCCAATATCATTCCCTCATTTTTTAAAAGAATTCTTTTTTCCTTCCCGTTTGTAGTTGATTTGTTGCAGGCACTATGCTGTTCATCACTTAAAGCACTGTAGTCTCAATCGTGCCGATTATACAGGTTGTACCATTTGATATGTTTCTGTGACCACTTTGTTCCCTGTAAGATTATAGTTAACTCACCAGTTTTAAAATCAGATTCAGAAGCTAGGCCTTTAATCCCAGTATTTGGGAAGCAGAGGCTGTCAGATCTCTGTGAGATTGAGTCCAGTCTGGTCTACATAATGAGTTCCAGGCCAGCTGGAGCTACAGGGAAACAATAGTCTTAAAAACACCACCACCAACAACAAAAAACCCCCTCATATTCAGACTCGATCTTTAGTTAAACTGGCTTATAACTTTCTGTAGTGCTGCTTTTGGAAGACATCTTTTCTTTTTCTGTTTATTGTGATATTAACATTGATCAGTCAGGGACTGGAAAGATGGCCTAGTGGTTAAGAGCACCAACTGCTCTTGCAGAGGACCCGGGCTCGATCCCCAGCACCCACATGGCGGCTAAGAACTGTCTTTAACTCCAGTTCCAGGGGAATCCGACACCCTCTTCTGACCTCCGCAGCATTGCACAACACGGGTGCACACAACTACATGCAGACAGTATATTCATATACATACAAAATAAATAAAAAATAATAAAAAAAAAGATTGATCAGTGGGTTCAGGTATTAACACGATTTATCTTCTATAGTTTCTACTCAGCCTCTTAACTAATAATTTTTAGTATATATATGTTTTGCGTATATATGTATATGTATGTATTTGGGTTGGGTTTTCATTTTATTTTGTTTTTCTTATTGGGGGAGAACATAGGGTTTCACTATGTAGTTCAGGCTAGCCTCCCAACTTATTCTGGATCTCAGGCTGGCCTTGAACTCATGACAGTCTTTCTCGACAGTCCAAGTATTGGAATCATAGATACAAGTATAAAGAATAGCTTCCCTAGATACTTGGTCACATTGAAATTTGGTTTATATGAGAAAGGAAGGAGAAAGGCCGGCTACATTGTCCTTAACTAATTTTCAGAATTAACATGTCAGTTTGTTATCCTCCAGTGAGTTATTTACCATTATGAAACCACATTTAGACATGGCCCTGGGAGTTTGATAGAATAGTTCTTTAGCTCTGAACATGTCTATATTCTTGAAATTACCCTGATTTAGCTATTCCAAAATAACTATGTTTTTTTTTTTTTAATTTTATTTATTTCCATATGTGTATGAATGTACTGTCTGCATGCAGGTCTGTGCACCCGTGTCGTGCAATGCCGCGGAGGTCAGAAGAGGGTCTCAGATTCCCCTGGAACTGGAGTTCTCCTGGAATTGGAGTTTCAGACGGTTCTCGGCCGCCATGTGGGTGCATCGAACCCGGGTCCTCTGCAAGAGCGGTCGGCGCTCTTAACCGCTAGGCCATCTCTCCAGCCCCTATGTTTTTGTTTTAAAGCTTAAAGCAATACAGACTATTGGAAAAGATTATGTTACTTTCTGATTGATAGGGAACAAACATACTGATATTGGCGTAGAAATGTCTTTATTCCCTGTACTTGACAATACTGTAATACAAAATTTTAAGAGAACTAGCTTAACCCTTAAATTTTACTATCAGGCTAGTTGTGGTGGTACATGCCTTTAATCCCAGCACTTGGTAGACAGAGGCAATCAGATCTCTTTGAGTTCAAGGCCAGCCTGGTCTATCTAGTGAGTTCCAGGCCAGCTGGGACTACAGGGAGGAGACCCTGTCTCAAAAAAAAAAACAAAAAGGAAAAAAAAAATTGACTATCAATAACACTGTGAGGGTTGAGTTGAGATTTAAAATATTTTTACTCAGGGGCTGGAGAGATAGCTCAGTGGTTAAGAGCGCTGACTACTCTTACAGAGGACCCAGGTTCAATTCCCAGCACCCATATGGTGGCTAAGAACCATTTTTAACTCCAGTTCCAGGGGAATCCGATGCCCTCTTCTGACCTCCGAAGCATTGCTTGACACAAATGCACCTAACTACATGCAAGCAGTACACTCATACACATAGGAAGTTAAATAAATTAAAAAAAAAATTTTTACTCTAATTTTTAGATTTTGATTTGTCAAGTTCTTAGGCTCTTCTATAATTAGAAAAAAAAATGTCATAAGAGGTTTTTTCTTTTTTTTTCTTTTTCTCTGGTATTTTTCTTTTTGGTATTTTTGAGACAGGGTCTCCCTTTAGTCCCAGCTGGCCTGGAGCTCACTCTGTAGACCAGGTTGGCCTTGAACTCACAGAGATCCTCCTGCCTCTGCCTCCCAAGTGCTAGGATTAAAGGCATATGGCACCATGCCCGGCTAAGAGCTTTTTTCTAATGTTATTTTATCACAGGTGCTGGTCGGATTGAATTATGCTCTGGTTTATTGGAAGGAGGAACCACACCCAGCATGGGTAAGTATTTTTTTATCACAGATTTTCTCATAAAAGTTTATAAAACAACTGATTAGTTAATGTATTATTTATTGGCTATTATACTAATTATAGGTGTTTATGGTTATAAATAATATAATCAAAAAATTTGATCAAAGATATCTTTATCTTCAAACAGCAAAAAATTGGAAGGTAAGTAGTTGTTAATACTGATTTTTCTTCTTTTTATTATTTTTTTATGTGTATGAGTGTACTGTGCATGTAGGTTGGTGCACCCATGTTGTGCAATGCTGCAGAGGTCAGAAGAAGGCATTGGATTCCCCTGGAACTGGAGTAAGACAGCCGTCATGTGGGTGCTGGGATCGAACCTGGGTCCTTTGCAAGAGCAGTTGGTGCTCTTAACCGCTAGACCATCTCTCCAGCCCCTAGTACTGATTTTTCTACAGTACTATCAAAAATATTTCCTTGTGGTTTTTTTGTTTTGTTTTAAATTTTTTTATTTTAATTTTAATTTTTTATTTACATATATATATTTTTTTATTTTTTTTATTTTGGTCTTTTTGAGACAGCGTCTCCCTGTAGCTCCAGCTGTCCTGGGAACTCACTCTGTAGACCAGGCTGGCTTTGAACTCACAAAGATAGCCTGCCTCTGCCTCCAGAGTGCTAGGATTAAAGGCGTGCGCCACCATGCCCAGCTGTTTCTTTTTTTTTTTTTTTTTTTTTTAAAGACAGGGTCTCTGTTTGTAGCCCTCACTGGCCTGGAACTCTCTGTGTAACCATGGATAGCCTCAGTCTCACAGAGATCCAGCTGTTCCTGCCTCCCAATGACTGCTGTAGAGCACCATTAAAAGGCATGTTCCACCATATCTGGCAAAAAACACAAAAAACCTAATACTGTCAACCCTCAGTATATTGATTGTTTTGTTCTCCCTGTTCTCTGTGTATAAGCCATTACTGAGTGGACCAATTGGGTGGTAAATAAATCGACTTTTCATTATTATGTGCCTCCAAAATTTTCCATTGGGTTAATTTTAGCATATCGCATAGAAGAACTTAAACCCCCTCAGCATTCTAACCATCTAGGCATATATAAACTCTTTACTATCACTCGGGAGGACGCGTCCCTAACGTCGGGATTGATGTCAAGACTAGGCCCTTAAAACGGACTGATCAATGTAAATGCTGTTTAAAAAGGATACCCGAATGGGGGCATGGCCCAAAAGTCTGAATAGCTATATTAATCGCCCACCAGTCTTGGGAACTAAACACCAAAACTACTTTCTCTGCGGAGAAGAAATTTTCCCAGAGAAGTTCAGTGGAGCTTCGGGCCTGGACATGGAGTCACGACCTGCTGCCTGACTAGCCCTCTGGCCCCACATCCTCATTCGGTCGCCACTTCCTATTTTGCAGATGAGGAAACTGCAGCTTGAATAAGTCATCGAACTGTTAGTATTGAATGTACATATCTCTGACCAATGTGGCAATACCAGTCTACCAAATGCGTACATATTGTGTTAGCGAGTATTGCGTTGGAGAAAAGATACAAAATAGTGTCACAGATGTTTACTTTAAAGGAGTCTTAGGAGTAAACAATAATAAAAAAACTCATTACTTGACGAAGAGACTGCACTGTACATGGGGAGTTCCTGGCACTAATACACCCTTATTCTTTTCACTATCTCTAGCCACTCACGTTATATGCAGTATGTGCAAGGATGTTATGTATAAATTGTTCCGTTCTTGAGGTACTATCATTCATGAAAGCTGTGCCTCTGCGTATATACCACTCATACTCTTCAACAAAAACCAGACACTGGGGAGACAGGGAGACCCTTTCAAACAGAACAAATCCACCCTCACCCACCCAAAATTAGTATATTCTCGTAGAGTGCTTATTGTACACATCAGTCATACATAGTCATTTATAGATGTAATGAAATATCTTACTATCATTCCCTATTCAGAGTAGAACGCAGGTTAAGACAAGATCCTACGTAGGGTTTTGTTACACTATGGCATTGCAACACGCTTATGATATCTGCAAACCAAGGATGGTCCAGAACTCCGCGACTATCTTCCCCTTAACCATTACGACCACCTCAGATCACAATACGTGGGAGGTGAATGAGACAACTTGCTGCCATGGTGAAATGCAAGCTGCTTCTGTCAGGAAGTGTGGACTCTCAGTCCTGCCTCAGTTCTCCAACCGCGGTCTCCTCTTGTTCTAAACTCCCTGGAAGACCTTGTTCTTTTAATTCCATAATTAAGAAATATCTTTAGACAAAGTATCAATCACTACCAAGAACCTCGGGCTTCCCAGAACTTAAGACTTCAAGAGTACTCTTCTTGCTCCAGCCCTCAGTTGTGTGAGCTCTAGCCATGCTGCTTTTTTCCTTTCCTCTTCCTTTCTCCTTCCTTTCTTTCTTATCNCTTTTTTTTTTTTTTTTTTTGTCTTTTTGTCTTTTTGAGAGACAGGGTCTCTCTATAGCCCCAGGTGGCCTGGAACTTACTCTGTAGACCAAGCTGGCCTTGAACTCACAGAGATCCGCCTGCCTCTGCTTCCTGAGTGCTAGGATTAAAGGCATGTGCCACCATGCCTGGCTTAAAGACAGTTCTTAGCTATCATGTGGGTGCTGGGAATCAAACCCAGGTCATCTGCAAGAGCAGTCAGTGCTCTTAACAGCTGAGCCATCTCTCCAGCCCCCTCCAGTATGTCTTTTAATACATGTTTGTTGGTCAAGTCTTTCAGCTTTTTTATGCCTGAAACATTTTCCTTTATTTTTTATTTTATTTATGTGTATGAGTGTTTTGGCCCTTTTTTTGTCTTTCTGAGACAGGGTCTCCCTATAGCCCCAGCTAGCCTGCAACTCACTCTGTAGACCAGGCTGGCCTTCAACTCACAGAGATTGCCTGCCTCTGCCTCCTAAGTGCTGGGATTACAGGCGTGTGCCACCACATTGGAGTTAAACATACAACTCTTAATTGCTCGTCTCCTGAAGTATTTGCTTAAATTGCTCTTCTTAACCCTTGACTTTTCCTGTTACTCTGTATTACATGTACTTTTTTTTCTCTCATTGGCTTGCTTCCCTTTATTTCTGCTTTCTTCTGTCAACTCTTTTTCTGGAAGTAACTCATAAAAACAATTTTATGTAACCAATGATATGGCTCTTAGCTCATATTTGAATTTTAGCCTGCTTGCTATTGTAGGTATCCTCCAGGTAGTGAAACAGAGTGTCCAAATTCCAGTGTTTGTGATGATTCGGCCACGTGGAGGTGATTTTTTATACTCAGATCGTGAAGTTGAGGTAATGAAGGCTGACATTCGTCTTGCTAAACTCTATGGTGCTGATGGTTTGGTATTTGGAGCATTGACTGAAGATGGACACATTGACAAAGAGCTGTGCATGTCTCTTGTGGGTAAGAATTTATGAGCTGTAAAAGCTTCTGATGGTTGTATATATGATCCCAATGCAGAAAAATAAATTCACAAAACTGACTTTTTTTTTTTTTAATTTTTTTTAAATTTATTTTTGTATGTGTATGAATGTATTGTTTGCATGCAGGTCTGTGCACCCGTGTCGTGCAATGCCGCGGAGGTCAGAAGAGGGTCTCAGATTCCCCTGGAACTGGAGTTCTCCTGGAATTGGAGTTACAGACAGTTCTTAGCCGCCATGTGGGTGCCGGGGACCGAACCCGGGTCCTCTGCAAGTGACTTTTAGTCCTACCTGCACACATGTACACTAATCTACTTTAAAAAGTAGTTGTTTAGATGTTTGTGGCAGAGCCCTCCTAGCTCTCCTCAGTTGCTACAGATCAGGTTTCAGCACTGCTCCTGGAAGTTTTAAGAGAAATTTACATTAGTTCTTTTAACTCATGCACCAAAAACTTCAGAAATTATTGCAGTTGATAGTGAGGAGGAGAGGTGGAGAGGATAGAAGCAAACTACCTGTATTGCTAGAGTAGTAAGTAATAGGTTAACTGCTTCCTTATAGTTTGTATCAATTTTTTGTGTCCCTAAGATGTAGATAACCATATTTTAAATATAGAAAAAAAGGTTAGGACCTAGTGGAAAGATAGAACTTTTGAATTTGTAAGGCTGTCATTTTATTATTTTGCTTTAGGAGACAATATAAAAACTTCATCTGTCATGGAGAATTCTTTATATAGTAATCAGCCTCTTCATATTGTTTTGTGACTTTTTTTTTTATAGCTCTTTGCCGTCCTCTGCCAGTCACTTTCCACCGAGGTGAGTCACTTCTATTTTAGAAGATCTGTTAAATGATGTCAGTTTCCTAATTCTATCAGATGCCATGACCTTTCTAGTGATCACTGCATTACAGTACTGCAGTGATGACAGTCAGTTTCTTAGATCTTAGGATTAAAAAAGCTATAAATTTAGAGATTGTATACAGTGTATAGAAACATTTTTAAAAAGCTCAGTTATGGGGGCTGGAGAGATGGCTCAGTGGTTAAGAGCACCGACTGCTCTTGCAGAGGACCCAGGTTCGATTCCCAGCACCTACATGGTGGCTAAAAACCGTCTTTCACTCCAGTTCCAGGGGAATCCGATGTCCTCTTCTGACCTCCGAGGCATTGCATGACACGGGTGCACTAACCTGCATGCAGACAGTACACTCATACACAAAAAATAATAAATAATAGCTGGGCGTGGTGGCACACGCCTTTAATCCTAGCACTTGGGAGGCAAAGGCAGGTGGATCTTTTTGAATTCAAGGCCAGCCTGGTCTACAGAGTGAGTTCTAGGACAGCTGGGGCTACAGGGAGACCCTGTCTCGAAAAGACCAAAAATAAATAAACAAACAAACAATAAATAAATAAAAGCTAAGTTGTGAAAAGTTGCTGTGAATGCAGTGGTAGTATATCATACAGAAGAGAGAATAAACATTTCCTGTAAGTGTGTGTGTGTCCATGCAGATAACAATTCCGAGATTCAGATTCATTTTGATTAGATTGGTTAGCTCATGTGTGGCCCTAAAATGTTACTGTGGCCAGTGAAATGAAACATACTGCCTGACTTATGCCAGACAAAACCATTCCTAGAGCTAGCAGTGAGGTCAGCTTTGTCAGACAGAGACTTCTCATGGGACGAGAAGGGAGATAACTGAAGAATAGTCAGACATTTTTAGAAAGGGGGCAAGATTAGATGCTAACAACTGTAGTTCTCATATGCTTTGGCTGTCTTGCTAACTTTGTCACATGGTGGAACATGTGTCACCTTTGTGTTGACAGGTCACTACCATTGCCCATGAAAGAAGGCTTTAGTCAAAATAGTGATACACTTGAGAAAGTGTTGAATGTTTTTCTTTTTCTTCATTTTAAATAGGCATGAAGTCAGGAGTGAATTGCCAGCATCTGTCTCCATTTATAGAAATTAGGGTTAAGTATTTGCTAACCAGGTTTCTTTTTGAAATGTATGACATTACCAGAAATTTATTTTCTTGAGCTGATGTTTACAGTGCATCTTATGATATGGCAATAACTAAAATATGTTAGGCTGTCAGCTTCTTGAGGCCAGCCCCACAAAAAAAGTTTTGTTTTTTTTTTTCTTTTTTTAAATTTTATTTATTTATTTTATGTGTATGAATGTACTGTCTGCATGTAGGTTTGTGCACCTATGTCATGCAATGCTGCGGAGGTCAGAAGAGGGCGTCAGATTCCCCTGGACCTGGAGTTCTCCTGGAATCGGAGTTACAGACGGTTCTCAGCCGCCATGTTGGTGCTGGGGATCGAACCCTGGTCCTCTGCAAGAGCAGTTGGCGCTCCTAACCGCTAGGCCATCTCTCCAGCTCCACAAAAAAAGTTTTTAAACATGAAGAGGGTTTTTTTTTGGTGTATGAGTGTACTGTCTGCATGTAGGTTGGTGTACCTGTGTTGTGCAGTGCCTCGGAGGTCAGAAGAGGGCGTCGGATTCCCCTGGAACTGGAGTTAAAGACGGTTCTTAGCCACCATGTGGGTGCTGGGAATCGAACCTGGGTCCTCTGCAAGAGCAGTCGGTGCTCTCAACCATTGAGTCATCTCTCCAGCCCCATGAAGAGTATTTTAAATTAGTAAATGTTCATCTGGAAAATATTTTAAAATTTGTCATGCTAAATAATTTTTTTTAATTTTTGTTATTTTTACTTTATGTGTATTAATATATTGCCTGTATGCACCTGTCTTGTGCAATGCCCACAGAGTTCAGAAGAGAGCATTAGATTCCCCTGGAACTGGAGTTATGGGTGGTTGTTAGCCATCAGGTGGGTGCTGCTCTTAACCCACTGAGCCATCATCTCTCTAGCCTTGTCATGCTAAATATGTGTGTATATATTGGGTTTTTTGTTTTGTTTTGTTTTGTTTTGTTTTGTTTTGTTTTCTTGAGACTGGGTCTCCCTGTAGCTGTCCTGGAACTTGGAATGTAGTTGAAATCACAGAGGTCCACCTGCCTCTGCCTTCCCAAGTGCTAGGATTAAAGGCGTGTGCCACCATGCTTGGGTCATGCTAAATAATTTTAAAGAATAAACTAGTCACATAGAATACATTTTAATTCTTGGGGCTGGAGAGATGGCTCAGCGGTTAAGGGCGCCGACTGCTCTTGCAGAGGACTCGGGTTCGATTCCCAGCACCCACATAGTGGCTAAGAACAGTCTTTAACTCCAGTTCCAAGGGAATCCAATGCCCTCCTCTGACCTCCTCGGCATTACATGGCATGGGTGCACCAACCTACATGCAGACAGTACACTCATATACATTAAAAAATAATAAATTAAAAAAAAACTTAATATGTTTTAGGTCTTAAAAAATGTCAGATTTCTATTTTTCTCTGATAAGTCTAACACAAATATTTTAAGGTTTTCAAAATTTATAGAAATTTTACAGTGTTCTGGGTTCCCCATTTTTTCTACTTTCCTAATTTAATACAAGAGTAAAATCACTGTTCAAAAAGTGCTGCCTAGGCTTAGAAAAGGGGCACAAGTGGATGAGAGGTAAAACAGTCCACTCTCTCTGGAGCTGTTGACTTGGACTCTGGTCAATTCTGGCTGTTTCCTTTCATGGGCTGACAGTTTGTCCAGGAATAACCTTTCGATCCTACTAATGAAGAACAAGCAATTAGATATATAGGTATTTAAGCAGCACTAATAGTTATGGTAGGTTACTTTAGCATAGACACATGTTTGGATATGTTAATCCATGAATTACAATTTTCCCCCCTGTTAAATATGACAGGGTCTTACTGTGGCTTATAACATCTCCTAACCTGTAGAGGATGTAAGCTTGTGGCATCAGCCATGGGTTATT